>JAKCPB010000378.1:0-145860 GCA_021442155.1 Cymbidium sinense
CTTACTGTAAATTCTTCACATCTACCAACTTGATAACATCCATCATTTTTCATAGTCTTAAACTTTCAGGTGTTTTACTATCGGATTGATTGATCCTAGGCATATGTTAATTCATCTCTCTAATGACTTAGATTATTCAAGAGTTTTTACCTGTCGCTCTTACTTTGTGTTTAATTCTCAAATGCAACTTCTGAAATGGCCTCCTCTTTTTGATATGAAAGAGGAATCCCCAATTGTTCCTATATGGCTAGCTCTTCCTAATATGAGAATACATTATGTTACACATCAAGTTCTCTTTGCGGTTTCTTTGGTCGACCTCTTCAAATTCTGCCACCAGAGATCACGACCTTCTGTTGCTCATATTTTGGTTGAGATTGATATTACTAAAAAGCATCCTAAAAAAGTTTGGATTGTCTCTGAGAAGTTCGGTTATAATCAAAAAGTGGAATTTGAGAACTTTCATATTTTTTGCACACATTGTAAGATTAATGGCCATGATCATTCAATATTTGTGTTGCATCCTCATATTAAAAGAATAAATTGTCGGATCCTAATCCTACTCTATCAAATGAGAAAACCAATTAATTTGCTTATGTGCCTAAAGTCACTCAAAATGGGAATCATCCCCCTACTCATACTCCTTTTCTATCCACGATTTGCCTATTGGAGAGCAAAGCATGTTAAAAATAATGCTTATGAGGTTCGTGAGGAGGTTAATGTAACTTAATTAACATTGCTTCTAATTGTAATAATTTGGCTCCTCAAGATAATACCTTGACTCAGTCTAACCTATCCCTTTTGGCTAGTGAACCCGAGGAGACTTATATGAACCCTAGTGGTGATTTGAATGGAAACTTCAGGTTGGATCAAAATCTGAAAAAAAATTATGAAGTTGATCCTTTGATGAAAGAAAAAAATCTAAAAATTACTGATCCTTTGATGATGGAACAAAATCTGAAAAGAAATTTTGAAACTGAGCATGGAATCTATGCTATTAATGGCTTCACAACCTCTCCTTCTCCTACCCTTCGAGTGATACATGCTAACCCTCTTTCTCGCCTTAATCGACATTGAAGAAGGAGAAATTACCATTAGAAATTCTTTGACCTACAGTCCTATTCAATATCATAAATCGCCTCTCTCGGATGGTGATACTTTGGACAATAGATCTTTTCAAATTATTTTAAAAAAATCTCTTAAAGCTAGAAAGTTCACTAATAGCTACTAGAACTATTAGATCTTCTCTAACTTCCCATAAATAATAATTTTTAGTTTTCTTTTCTTCTTACTTTTATATTTCTTTAGTTATCTCTTTCCTTTCTTTCTTATTTTATTATGATCAATTTTCTAATGTTTGAGTATTGGGACACTCATTGTCCACAACCAGAGAAGTCTTTGCCATATTCATAACATAGCCTTACTTGTTGTTATTGAACCATTCATACACTCTTCTAAGATCAACCATGTTGCTAAAACGCTGGTTTTCAAAATTTTTTTTTATAATATTAAAAAAATTTGGTGTTTTGGAATAATTTAGTCAACATCTCTATCCTTGATGATCTTCAACAATTGGTTAATGTCCACATCTCATTGGGTGAATTTTCTCGCTTGGTTCCTTTATTTATGCTTCTTGTAATAGCCGGTAGGAACATCCTTTGGGATAACTTAAGAATATTTGCCTCCTCGGTCAACAAATCCTAGTTGGTTGGGGGTGATTTTAACACTATTCTCTCTTCCTAACATTCATTCCATGGATGGTTTTTCTAATATGATTCTTGATTACAACCTGATTGATATTGGCTTTTCGAGCTCTAACTATACGTGGCATAACTCTAGGCTCTGGCAGCAGCTTGATAGGACTCTTTTTAATTATCTTTGGATTAATTAATGGCCCCTTACTTCTGTTGAACATTTGAACAGAACTTTGTCTGATGATGCTCCGCTTTTGATTTCTGTCCAAAATCCCTCCAATAGATTATCCTCCCCAACTTCTTTCAGATTCCAAAACATGTGGATCCAACACATTGATTTCATAAATGTTGTATTCAACTGATGGCTCCTCTTCATCCAATAATTATGGGCATGATTGCTTAAGCTTAGAAAGGCTTAAACTAAACCTAAATTGGTGGAACAAGCATCATTTTAAAAATCTTTTGCCAATATCAAAATATGGAACAATTAGTTTGTTCTCTTGAAGATGCGTTTTGATTCTACTAAACTTGAGGAGTTGAATGAAGCTAAAGATAACTTGGTTAAATATCGAATATGGAAGAAACATATTGAAAAAAGGCTTAGCAAACATATTATCGATGGTGACAAAAATACCAAGTATTTCCATGCTCGTTTCAAAAAAAAGAAAGCCTTAAACTCTATTAAAAAAAGTAAAAATGATAACGGCAACTGGATCACTGATAATAATGATATTAAAGATTTTTTCATACATCATTTTAAAATCTTATTAAACAACAACCCTACCTTAGAAGCTCTCTCCAAGTCTCACTTGATTCCCTCAACAATTACTAATGATGACAACCATTTGCTTAATTTGCATCCTACGGAAGCTGAGATTGGTAGTATTCTCAATAGCATGAACACTTATTTTGTTGCTAGCCCTAAAGGCTACATGACTCAATTTTTTCAGCATTGTTGGCCTATTATTAAGTCTGACCTTGTTGATGTTGTCGTTGATTTTTTCGATGGCAATCCTTTACCTAGATATTTTTCTAGCACTTCCATTGTTCTCATTCCCAAAATTAATAATCCTGAATCTTGGGAGATTAGACCTATCAGCCTTTGCACCTTCTCATAAACTCATTGCTAAATTAATTGCCAATAGAATTTGTCCGCTGCTGCATAAAATTATTTCCCTCAACCAAACTGGTTTCATTTAAGGTAGAGCTATATCTGATAACATTCTTCTAGCCCAAGAGCTGATTTATGACATTGATGCTTCTACCAGAGGTGGTAACATCCTTTTCAAATTAGACATCTCTAAAGTTTTTGACAACCTCTCTTGGAATTTCCTATTCCAAATTCTTCTTTTGTTTGGTTTTTCTGACTATTTTATCCGCCTCATTAAAAATTGTATTACCAATGTTTGGTTCTCCGTTATCTTGATTGGTGAGTCCCTAGGTTTTTTTCCTTCTATGCATGGTTTGAGACAAGGAGATCCCATATCTCCCTCTCTTTTTATTATTATTGTTGAATATCTTTCAAGGAGCCTTAATGATCTTTTCATCAATAATCCTAGCATATTTTTTAGAACTCAAGGTGGTCTTCCGTTGTCATCTTAGTTTTGATGACTTCATAATCTTTTGCAATGCCTCTACTCATCACATTAAAACTATTAAGAATCTTTTAAATAAATTTGGTAACGAGAGTTGTCTCTTTCTTAATGAAGGTAAAAGTTGTTTCATTCCTTCCTCTAAAATCCCTAGTAATAGGATCAACCAAATCTTGAGAATTACCAATTTTCATTAACAATAACTTCCTATTAAATATCTTGGTCGCTTTTAAAGATCGAAAAGATCATATCTCTTTGATGAGTTAATCCAAAAAATCTCTAATAAAATTTCTATTTGGGAATTTCATTTACTCTCATTTGGAAATCTCTAATAATTTCTATTTGGAATTTCATTTACTCTCATTTGGTGGTAGGCTCACTTTGATTAAGAGCACCCTTAACTCCATGCCTTAATATCTCATTCAAACCATTGTGCTGACCAATTCTACCATTAATAGAATTGAGCGCCTCCTTAACAAATTCTTCTAGGGTTCTAAAAATTCTACTAAAAGAATGCATTGGATCTCTTGGTATAAAAGTTGTGGCACTCTTGCTGAAGGTGGGCTTGGCTGTATGCCAATTAGGGAAGGTATCACTGCTTTTTC
Source organism: Cymbidium sinense (assembly GCA_021442155.1). Classification (NCBI taxonomy): domain Eukaryota; kingdom Viridiplantae; phylum Streptophyta; class Magnoliopsida; order Asparagales; family Orchidaceae; genus Cymbidium; species Cymbidium sinense. The sequence goes on from JAKCPB010000378.1 coordinate 3,889, forward strand.
CTATAAACTTTTGTGGAATTTTAAGAGCAACAATAGTCTTTGGGCTAATTTCATGACTGCCAAATACTGCCAGGGTAAGCACCCTCTCATTTGCCCCTATAAAGTGGGGGACTCTCTAGTATGGAAAAGACTTTGTTCCGTCAAATGGGAAAGAATCTTTAATCTCTTGGGGATTAACTCAGAACCTCTTTCTTTTGGCAAGATAAGCTGGGTGAGGTGGGTCCATTGATGAATTACTTTCTACCCACTCCACTGCTACTATTAAAGTGAACTCTTTCTGGTAGAATAATAAGTAGAACAATACTAAGCTTACTAACTATATTCCTTTCTCTCTTTTAGATAAGCTTACTACTATTCCTATCATTCCTAGCAATCATGGTTAGATCCTTTTTAAGCTTTCCCAAAATGGTGATTTCAACCTTAAAAATATTTGGATTCATATTAAAGAAGCTCATGATTTCTCCAATGTGTTTTTTAAACTTTGGAATAACACTATTCTATTTCTATTCTATTCTAACTTGGCATATTTTGAAAAACTTTATCCTGTTGACTCCTTGATGTGGGGTAAAGGTTTTTACTTACCTTCAAAATTCTTTGCTTTCACATTGAGAATGTGAATCATGTATTTGTTAACAGAGCCATTGCTTCCAAACTTTAGATTTGGTATGATGATCTCTTTAATATTGTCAAATTCAATGGCTCCTTAACTCTATACCAACTTCTTGAAGTTTATTTTGAAAACACTATTAAAGGCCATATTAAAGTCCTAACTGCTATCACTCTTATTTGGTTCATATGGATGAACAGAAATGATGCAAAACATCATGGGATTCCTATGAACCATATGAGGATAATTGCTAGAATTAAAAATAAAATTCGTGACTTGTTTAATGCCAATTTAATTAACTATAATCAATTCGAAGGTTGTAAATTTGTGGCCAATAAATTGGGTTTTAACTTTTCGGATCCACCCAACTGTAAAGATGACAAGATTGTTTATTGGGTAAAACCTCTTGCTAATACTATTAAAATTCTCAGCGGATTCAATTCGACCTCATCCATACTTAATGTCGTGGGTAAACGACAAACAACCTCGGATAGGTCAAAATCCTCGACAAATTTGACATCTTCCATATAGGTTGCGTCATCGGGTAACACTGACAAAACAACTAGGATAGGTCAAAAGGTCCTTGGTGGACTTCCACGGCCTCTTCCACAAGTTAACGTCATGGGTAACACTCGACAAACAACCTGACGGGTCAAAATTTTATTATTCAATTCAACCTCTTCCATACAGGTTACGTCATGGGTAATTTTGACAAATAACCTCGATGGGTCAAAATCTCGGATTCAATTGACCTCTTCCATACAGTTACGACGCCATAACACTCTGACAAACAACCTCGGATAGGTCAAAACTTTGTACCTACTCCACACAGGTTAACGTCATTGAGAAAACACTCTGACAAACAACCTCGTCAAAAGATCCTTGGTGGACTTCCTACGATCCCTTCTACATAGGTTGCATCTAGGTAATACTCGACAACCTGGATGGGTCAAAAATCTTGGCTTAATTCAACCTCTTCCAGGTTAACATCGCCGAGCAAATTTCGACAAACAACCGGATAGGTCAAAATCACCGGTTATTCAACCTCTTCCATACAGGTTAACGTCATTAGGTAACACTCTGACAAACAACCTCGGATGGGTCAAAGATCCTCAGCGGATTCAATTCAACCTCTTCCATACAAGTTAACATCATCGAGCAAACACTTATGACAACCTGATAGGTCAAAACTTTGTACACTCCCGAGTTAACGCGTCATAGAGCAAACACTCTGACAAATAATCTCAGATAGGTCAAAAATCCTCAGCGGATTCAATTCGACCCCTTATACAAGTTAACATCATCGAGTCACACTCTGATAAACAACCTCGGATAGGTCAAAGACCCCCATGGGCCAATCACGATTATGGTCATACCGACTATCGCCGACCATATTGGTCACCTATCGTCGGGTCAGAGACATCGTGGCAATCTTTGCGGTCACCTATCGTCGCCGATCATTCGCCCGACCACCCCATGGGCACTACGTGGCGGTCACCTTGGCGATTACATCGATCGCTGAGAACGTGAACGCATGCCTACCGTTGGGCTACTCTCGCATCGTTGGTCATTACTCCGTAGATCCCGTCACCAATGCGACCATCGGCAATGTCGCCGGTCACCACCATCATCGTCGATCATCCCTGCCGACTACCGACGTCAGTCTCCATCGTCGGCTAGTGATTCTCTCTTACCGCCCGTCGACCTAAACCAGCGGTCACAAGGCCGGTTGATTTCTTTGGGGAAAATCGAACAACGGCGTATCCTCCTTGATGCCTCAAACCGGACGGTCCGATGGTTGGCGCTATTCGAGGGAAAATTGGAACAATGATGTATGTCTGCTGGAATTGATCGCCTTACGGACGGTCCAACGATGGTTGGCCCTCTTCGAGGAAAATTGGAACAACGATGTAAGTACCATGGGCCTGCCTCACAGAGCGATCCGACGAGGCGGTTGATGCCTCTTCGAGGGAAAAGCGGAACAACGGCGGATGTGGGCCTTGATGCCTCAAACCGGTGGTCGGCGAGGTTGACACCTCTTCGAGCGGAACAACGGCGTAAATGCATGGGCCTTGATCGCCTCAAACCGGACGGTCGGCGAGGTGGTTGATGCCTCTTTCAGGGATAGCAACATGTAAGTACCAGGTGATCACCTCTAAACCCGGACGGTCCGGGCGGTTGACACCTCTTTCAAGGGAAAACAGGCGTATGTCTGCTTGGTGATTGCCTCAAACGGGGTCAGATGGTAGGTGGGCGCCTCTTTCGAGGGAAAACTGGGTCGCGTAAGTATCGTGGGCCTTGATGCCTCAAACCTTCTCTCAAAAGAGAGAATGTGCCCTCCCTTGCCCCGGCTTTTATAGACCCTTTTTAGGGGTAAAAACCCAAAGCGGGCCTAAGCGCGGTGCCGAAACCATCAGTCATTGGACCCTAGAATTTACCGAGGGTTCTACCAGCGTGCACTACATACTGTGGTGCAGTGGACTCCCCGGTCCCGCATTCATTGGCGTCTTGCATCTGTAAGACATCCTACCCGGCAACTACCATGCCCACAGTTACTCATACTTTGGGCCTAGACTGTTTGGGAGATCTTCCGGGCCCTTTCTGTCTATCACTGCTATGGCTAACCCTACTAGGCCCAAACCCTGGCCACAAACCCAAAACCCTGACTAGACCCTAATACTGGATAAAGGCCACTTTAAACCCCAAACTAGCCCTGAAAACCACAAAATACAAACCTTGGCCTAGTCCACCAAAACCCTGAGCCCTAGACTACATACCCCTGAGCCCTACCCTAACCCTAGGCCCTAGGCCATGAGCCACAGGCCACAAATGACTATAGGCCTAACCTTACTCCACCACTAGCCCTAACCTGTCTCATGCCTACCACTCACAGACCCTGAGCCCTCTGAGCCTGGGCCCCAGATCCTAAGCCCTACCATAAATACTATGACCACACTACTCTCTAATTCTCCTCCCTAATCCACACCAACCACAAATTTGACACCCAGGTTTTATAAAAAACTAAATTTAATATAATCTTAACATGATTGTAGACCTGGCTAAAGATATTATCTAATAAATAATAAAGATGATAATAAACTAAAAGATAATGTTAAAATTATATAATATAAAACTATAACTAATAAATAAAGACCACAAAGATAACTAACTAAATAATAGTATAATAATGACTATAAATAATAAATAAACCCCAAAAACCTAATAAAAACTTACTATACTAATAATAACTAATAAACTAAAAACTAATAAAATAAAACTAATTAAACCCAAAACTAAAAATAAACCCTAAACTAATAAATAAACTAAAAACCTAAGTAAAACTAAGAACCTCCCCCCAAACTAAAACTAAATAAAAATAAAAAACTAAAACTAAACTAAAAAACACTAAACCACAATAACCCTAATAAACCCAAATAAACACTAAACCTAAAATAAAATAAACCCCAAAACAAAAACTAATAACTAAAATAATAATAATAATAATAATAACTAAACTAATAAACATAAACCCTAAATAGACTAATGACTAACTAATAAACATAATAGAACTATAACTTAATAATAATAATAACTAAACTAACTAAACTAATAAAACCTCAAATCCTTTTAGTTAAAAAAACCCTAAACCCAAAACACTAAAAACCCTAAACCTAAACCCTAAACCCTAAACCCTAAAACAAAACCTAAAATCCTAAACCCTAAACCCTAAACCATAAACCCTAAACCCTAAAACCTAAAAACCTAAACCTAAACTAAATTAAACCTAAAAATAAAATAAATAAATAAAACTAATACCTAAATAAAATAAAATAATAAAATAAAATAAAAACCAAAACTAAACTAAAACCTAAACCTAAGAATAATAAACCTAAATAAAATAAAAACTAAACATAAAATAAAAATAAAATAAACCTAAAAGAAAACTAGATAAAAACCTAAACCTAAAAAATAAACTTAAAAATAAATAAAAATAAAACCTAAACCCTAAACTAAAAAAATGTTAACATAAAATAAAAATAAAATAAACAAAATAAAATAAACCTAAACCTAAACTAAAATAAACTAAACCTAAAATAAACTAAACCTAACCCTAAACCTAAATTAAATAAAATAAAATAAACTAAAAATAAACCTAAACCTAAACTAAAAAATAAAACATAAAAATAAACCTAAAATAAAAACCTAAAACCTACACCTAAAAAAATAAAATAAAACCCTAATCCTAGACCTAAAAAAATAAAATAAACCTAAAAAAAATAAAATAAAAATAAAACTCAATTAAAAAATAAACCTAAAACTAAACCTAAACCTAAAAAATAAACTAGAAAAATCTTAACTAAAATAAATAAACCTAAAATAAATAAACTAATCTAAATAAAAAAAAAAATATACCTACATAAAACAAAAAAATAAAGTAAACTAAAATAAATAAAAAATAAACTAAATATACTAAATAAACCTAAACTTATTGGTTTACTTAATTTTTTTAAAAAAGCCTTAAACCTTAAATGCTAAACCCTAAACCCTAAACCATAAACCCTAAACCAATAACCCTAAACCTATAACCTTAAACCCTAAACCCTAAACTTTAAAAAACCCTAAACCTAAATAAATAAAAAAATAAAAAAAAAAAAAATAAATATATAACTAAATACAACTAACCATAAACATAAACCTACCTATTTACTTAATTTAAAAAATAAACCTAGGCCCTAAATCCTAAACCCTAAACCCTAAACCCTAAACCCCAAACACTAAACCTACAACCCTAAACCTACAACCTTAAACCCTAAACCCTAAAACCCTAAACCCTAAACCCTAAACCCTAAAACCTAAACCTAAACTAAAACTCTTAAACTCTAACCTAAAACTAAAAATAAACCCTAAATAAAAAAAACCTAATCATAAACCCTAAAACTAACCCTAAAACCTAAACCCTATACCCTAAACTAACAACCATAAACCCTAAACACTAAACCCTAAACCCAAAACCCTAAACACAAAAACCCTAAACCCTAAACCCTAAACCCTAAAACCTACAACATAAAACCTACAACCCCAAAACCTAAACCCTCAACCCCAAACCCAAAACCCAAAACCCTAAACCCTAAACCCTAAAAAGATAAAAATTTAAACCTAAACTAAATAAAACCTATAAATAAAATAAATAAATAAAACTAAATAAAATAAAATAAAATAAAAACCTAAACTAAAATCTAAACTTAAACCTAAACCTAAAATAAAAAATAAAACTAAACTAAAATAAAATAAATAAAAACCTAAACTAAACTAAAAAATAAAATAAACCTAAAAATGAAAACCTAATTAAAATAAAACCCAAACATAAAATAAAAAAAAAACCTAAAATAAAGTAAAAACTAAACTAAATAAAAACCTAAACCTAAAAAATAAACCTAAAAATAAATTAAAAATAAAACCTAAACCCTAAACTAAAAAAAAACTTAAGCCTGAAAAAAATAAAATAAACATAAACCTAAACAAAAATAAACTAAACTAAAATAAATAAAACCTAAACCTAAACGTTAACTAAATAAAATAAAATAAATTAAAAGTAAACCTAAACCTACACTAAAAAATAAAACCTAAAAATTAACCTAAAATAAAATCCTAAAACCTAAACCTAAACCTAAAAATAAAAAATAAAACCTAAACCTAAAAAAAATTAAAAAATTAAAAAAAATAAAAACCTAAACTAAAACCTAAACCTAAAAAAAATAAAAAAAAATAAAATAAAATAAAATAAAAAATAAAAATAAACTAAAATAAAATAAATAAAATCTTAAACCAAACAAAAAAAATAAATAAACCTAAAATAAAATAAAATAAAAACTAAATAAAAACTTAAACCTAAAGAATAAACCTAAAAATAAAACCTAAAAATAAATAAAAAATAAAACATAAACCCTAAACTAAAAAACACTTAAACCTAAAATAAAAATAAAATAAAATAAACCAAAACCTAAACTAAAATAAAATTAACTAAAAAAACTTAAACCTATACCTAAACCTAAACTAAATAAAATAAAATAAGCTAGAACTAAACCTAAACCTAAACTAAAAAATAAAACCAAAAAATAAACCTAAAATAATAACCTAAAACCTAAACCTAAAAAAATAAAATAAAAACTAAACTTAAAAATAAAAAAAATAAAACCTAAACCTAAAAAATAAAATAAAAATAAAACTCAACTAAAAAATAAACCTAAACCTAAAAAAAAAACTAAAATAAAAAACCTAAACTAAAATAAATAAAACTAACATAAATAAACTAAACTAATAAAAATAAAAATAAAATAACCTCAAATAAATAAAAAATAAAGTAAATAAACCTAAACCTATCGGTATACTTATTTTTTTTTAAATACTAAACCCAAAATCCTAAATCCTAAACCCTAAATCCAAAACCTAAACCTGAACCTAAACCTAAATCCTAAACCAAAACCTAAACCCTAAACCTAAACCTAAACCCTAAACCCTAAACAAACTAAACCTAAACCCTAAGCTAACCCTAAACTAACCCTAAACCCTAAGAATTGTGTAACTCATGGGGGAACATCATCAACTAAGCTCAATCTAGATCTAACAGCAGGAAGGTGGAGGCAACGCATTATCAGTGGTGGTGGGGATCTGAGGTCCCGTGGATATGGAGGTGGTGGTCAAGCAAGTGGTGGTTATGGAGGCAGAGAGCGATGGAGGAAACTGTGGTGGTGGCGAGGGAGAGATTGGGGATATGATGGCGATCCCACTACTGAGAGATGGGGTGGTTCGATGGGAACCGAGAAACTAAAGAATGACCAATCCGATCTGCTACTTATAGAATAGTGCCTTTACAATAGAGATGGTTCTACTTTTCTAAAGTTTTTTATTTGCTCTATGGGTGCTCTTTTTTGATCTAAGTCATCACTTGTGTCTTAGAAAACTCGAGGTGCTACTTGCTTAATGAAATCAGAAAGAAGAAATGTTGAACTGTTAAAAAAACCATAAACCCTAAACCTAAAACTAAACTAAACCTAAACCTAAACCTAAACCCTAAACCCTAAAACCTAACCCTAAACCCTAATCCCTAAACCCTAAACCCTAAACCCTAAATCCTTAAACCCTAAAACTATAAACCCTAAACCCTAACCCTAAACCTTAAACCATAAAATCTTAAACCTACACCTAAACCCTAAACCCCAAAACCATAAACCCTAAACTTTAAAACCTGCAACCCTAAACCCTAAAACCTAAACCCCAAACCCTAAACCTTAAACTCTAAACTAACCCCTAAACCCTAATCCTAAACCCTAAACCTTGAATAAAGATGTCATTAAGAGTAGATCTAAAGAATGACCAATCCTAACATAGTTATGGTAGCTAAAGAAAATGTCTTCAAGAGACTTTCCCTTGACTATTAGAGATTTGAAACCCTAAACCCTAACCCTAAATTATATTATAAAACCATATATTATAGTATAATGTAGCATCACATATTTGAGCATGTAGTGATGTGTTTTTGGATGTTATAAGATGTTTTGAAATGTTTTAGTATATTATGGTATTGTGCCCTATAGTCTATATTAATATAAATCATAAAATATTGATTTAATAAATCGATGATGAAATTTGTTAGATTTGAAGTGGGAATTAGTTGTAGTGCCAAAGGTGTGCTATGCCACTTGTAGTCTAAAAAAGTAAGATTTTATGTTCAAAATAAATATTATATATTGTAGCATAGTATAACATCATATATCATAATATATTGTTCTCTGCATTTTAAATTCTTTTTAGTATTTTACAATCATGTAATGAGCCTACACTAGCATTATTTATAAAAAATGTTGATTTAGACTTTAAAATGGAATTTGGGCAAATTCATAATAGGTAGAGCATGGCATCATAATGTATTATTTCAATTTAAAATAAGTGTATGACTAAAATATATGTTTTTTATTGTTTAGATTAATTTTATGATTTTTATCTTAAGCAATCCCTTATGATGTGATATGTAATATAATATAATATAATATAATATAATATGTTATAGTGTATTATAATATAGGATGCCATAACATAGTGTAGCATCATGCATTACAGCATACTATTGTGTATTACTACTAGTTATTTAGCATATTTTAATTTGTTATAGTATGATGTAGTAGAGTTTGTACCGGTATAATTCATAAAAATATTGATTTATAATGAGATAATGGGATTTGGCCAAATTTAAGGTATGCTTTAGGAACATCGGTGTGCTATGGTGATTTAATCTAAAGAATGGAATTTTACATCCAAAATAAATTTTCATTTTTCAACCAAATTTTATAAATTTTTTGCTTAAAGTGATTCATTTTAAGGTGTAATGTAAGATAATATAATTTATGAAAGCCTATTAAAATATAATGTAGATAATAATATAACTTCACATATATATGAATGTGGTGGTGTGGTACTAAATGCTATTGAACATTTTAGTATATTTTTCTTTTGTTATAATACATTGGGTCAAAACTCACAAAAATGATAATTTGAAGGTTGAATGAATACATGCTTTTGGTTGAAGTATTAAAGGTGTGCATAAGAGAAGAAATATGATTTGATGAGAATTCCATGACATGGAGGGAGATCTGTGAGTGATCACACATGCATTAGACATGACATGTGAGGGGTTTATGTTGAGGGCATAGAAGAAACAAATTTGTTAGGGATAAGGTTTGAATTTGATTTGATTATATGATTTGTTAAAAAAAGATCTGTTGGGGATAAGAATCTATAATCCACAGATATTGGAATAGACTTTAATTTATTTTGTTTTAATTGATGTGGAGGCATATCCAGAGATATGGGCTTGATACTATGGATATGAACCTTCCAAAGGAAGCATGTTTAGGCTATCTATTGGGATTGAGATTTGAGTTTGATTTCATAGATTTATTTTGGGATGTATTGGGAATAAGAGTTTCTTTGATTTAGACTCTACTAAGGGAGTTGGTTTAATTTGGCACCACTAGGAGGTTGGTTTTGAATTTGATATGTTTGCTTGACATGTTTATATATGATTTGGGGCTCCTGTAAAGAAGGGTGTGATTTAACTCACCAAGAAAATTATATTGGATTTAAATTATTCTCGAAGTTAATGTATGAACCCTATCGCATGATGGACCCATTAGAATATATCAACCTTGACCTACCTCAAGTTTACAAATCTATAGGGATAGTCTACCACGGGTAGAGCTAGCCAACCAAAGGGGTTGCCTTTGTGTAAATGATTGTGCTAGGAAGAGAGTATAACATACTTACAACTTCCAAAGCAAGGAACAACAATTGGGGTGACATGTTTGACGCATAACAAATCAAAGCTGACCTAGGAAGAGTACTGAGCGAATCCCGCTGGGTACTTATGTTAACTCAAAAGTAGTTAGGATTAATTTTATCTTAATTTCATGTGATTTGATATAGTTTGTTTGGATTAGTTTGATATCGAATTGAGGGCATATATCGGGATGTGAGCTCGATAAAATTTGATAGATTTAATTTATGGACCATGTTGGTGCAATGGACCCACTAAGAATGGGCTATATCACTGTCCTATCTCGAGATTTACAAATCCAAAGGGATAGATCTGATTTATTGGTCAGGTAGAGCTATCCAACCTAAGGGGTTGCCTTTGGTGCATATAGGAAGAAGGCAAGTGCACCTACATCTTCTAAAGTAGGAACATGGTGTGACTAGCACAATAAATCAAACTTGAATTAGGCTTACTACCGAAAGTGAATGGGGACTTATATCAACTCAAGAGTAGTCGATTCAGGATGACATTTAACCTGGGTGTCCTCCTAATCCACAAGTGAATATATATATATATGCAGGACCCTATGTCAGAGACTGTGGCTTTATCATTTTAGATTAAGGAGAATCTACACATCCATAGATAGATTCTCCAACCACGTGGGTGGTTACTTGGAAAAGGGAACTGCCGATAGTAACCCGTGTAGTGTCTAAATGGGGTGCAAAGGATGTGATCCAAATATAGTGCCACGGGAGGTGTTGCTAGGGCATTATCCTAAGCCCGGAAAAGAAAGCTTATAGTGGACAACTCAAGGAGAAAGTGTAGTATATCATGAGTGGTGTATCCTAAGGTGCAGAACTAACCAACCTAAGCTATCCTCAACATGAGTGGTGTATCCATCAAGATAGTGAGAACCAACCAACCTAAGGTGCCCGCAAGTAATGATCAATCTGGAAAGAAAGCATGTAGGCTTATAGCTTTCCAAGTATAACTAATCACGAGGATAGTCTATCATCGATAGGACATATGCTATCTGACCTAGAGAGACTACTAAGCGGGGAGCTCTGAGGAAGGACTGGACCCAGGCTTGAAACTATCAGGAAGGAAGTAGCCGCTAGGGGGCTTTTCCTAAACCTCAAATATACTCAACTGAGTCAGTGCATGAAGGCTAATCCAAGAAGAAAATGTAGCAGACTCACATCCTCTTAAATGAAGGCAACATGAGGTAGCTTACCCACACAATAAGACCTACCAAACTAATAAGGTGCTCAATGTAAAGGGCCAAGTAAGAAGGAAAGCATAGTAGACTTATATCCTCTAAAGCAAGAAGACCACTGGGGTGCCACACTAGTAGGGTAGCACATCAGCCTGACCTAGAGCAACTACTCAGTGAGTGTCGCTGGGGGTGTTATCTCAACTCAGAGTAGCCCGAGATAAAAGATATGCATTTTTTTATATGTTTGTGTGTAATTTGTGTTTGTGTTGTGTCAAAGAAGGATGTGATGTCGTTTCCTTCCTTACACCTACCCTAAACACATCATGGCGATTCATAAACAAGAATACTTTCAACATGGAAGAGATTGAATTCAAAATGGAATTTTCATTGATGATAATTATTTTCAAACATGATTTATAATATTTCTTTAAGTAGAGCTTATTGATTGGAAGTATTACTCTCTCCTTATAATTAATAAGTCGATAAGATCCTCCTTGGTAGGCCTTCTCTATGGCAAAAATGCCTTCCCAAGTGGGTTCAAACTTGCTTCCCATCTAACGCAATAATAATCGATCTCCTTAAAACTAAAATAAGCTCTCCTACTTGAAAAGCTCTAGGATGGACCAACTTATTGTGAGATTGAATCATTTTAGCTTTGTACAACTAGGTTTTGCATGCTAGTACATCTCTTCTCCAAACCTTCAAGCTCTTCTATCCACAACTATTCTACTCAGTGATCTTACCTACAACTATCCTTAGTGTTGGGAGTTAAACTTCTAATGGTAGAACAGCTTCAGATCCATACACTATAGAGAAAGGAGTATATTGAGTTGGAGTTCTATATGTGGTGCAGTAAGCCCATAAGGCTTTAACTAACTTCTCATGCCACTGTTGCTTGTTGTTGTCAAGTGTCTTCTTCAGTATTTGGATGAGAGTTTTGTTGATGGCCTCTGCTAAGTTGTTTGGCCTCGAGTAGTTGATGTTAGAATATCCCAATCGTTGTGTTTGTGCAAAGTTGTTGATCTCGGTGCTCTTGAATGTACATTATCATATATAATTCATCAGCACCAACCTATATAATAAGGTTTCTAAAAAAGCACATGCCGAAGCATGACCTCATGAGTTGAATTATTTTTACTAATTTGTAAAAGTAGTTAGTAGCAACTAAGATGAATTGATGACCCTTGGAAGAATAAGGATCAACCAGACCCACTATGTCAGTATCCCAACACTCAAATGGCCATGAGGCCAATGTAGGATGTAGAATATTGGTTGGTGTACACACCATGTATTTTACATTGATGGCAGCCTAGCTATATCCATGCAATATTTGATCATCGAGCGTAGTATCCTAGTCTCTTGATCTTAGCTTTCATCTTCGGACAAGATTGGTTGGCTCCACATAATCCTGAGTGTACCTCGGTCACGATCTTAAGGGCTTCATGTTTGTCTAAACAACGTAACCACATATGATCGAAAAGACACATACAAAACCATCCAAGAGCATAAGAAAGTGCTCTCTATTTCATCTGATGAGCTTGGGACTTCTTTTGAGGTAGTTTTCCTTTATTTATGTAATCCATGAATGGTTGCCTCCAATCTAACTCCTTGTCCTTCTTGAAAATGGCAACCTCCCCTTCAAGAGAGTACTTTTTGATGAGTTCAATATCATTAAGGGATAAGACTTGTTTATGGACTCATCCTCCAGACATGCCAAATCCTTGGCAAGCTTGGCTAAAGCATACGCTATGACATTCTCTCCTTAAGGAATCTTATAAATGGTAACCTCTGGGATTTAGGTGAACAAGTAAATGGTGTACTTGTGATAATGATGGAGCTTAGGCTTTATAACCTTATAAGACCTAGCGATTTGGTTGATAACTTGCTGAGAATCCCTGAAGATATTGATGTTCTATATGCTTAGAGTAACTAACTCAGGCTGTAAGCCTCATATTCAGCTTCATTGTTGGTGTAAAGATTAGATGATATGAGAATCTCATCACATCGGGGTCCAAAGTTAAGAGAACTATTCTTACCCCTACCTTTTTTGGATAGTAGATTGTGGTTCTTATTCTCTTTGAGAGGAAGTTGCGCCATCAAAGTACATATCCCAGCAGTGAATGCTAGTATCCCCTAAGTTCATGATTTATTCATTGGGGAGATCATCACTAAGTGGAGAGTCAATAGGATGTGGGTATATTGCTAAAAAATATGCTAGCTCTTATCCTTTCACTGCATAGAAGGGTATGAAGGTAATGTCAAACTGTGAGAGCATCATGGATCATTTTACCAACCATCCAGATAGCATTGGCCGCGTCATGCGATACTGTAGTGGGTTGATCTTAGAGATTAAGTTCACATTATGAGGAAGCATGTAGTGTTGTAGCTTTTAGGATGCAAAGATTAAAGCTAAGCAATGCTTCTCAATGGGTGGATAATTAGCCTCAATAGGGATTAGATGACGGTTGAGATAGTAGAGTGTGTTTTCCTTCCCTTCGTCATTGGCTTGGGCCAACAAAGCACCCAGGGAGTCATCAAATGCAATAGTGTAATGTATGAGCGTCTTGCCCGGGATAGGGGTTGCTAGAACCGGCAATGTCACCAGGCAATGATTGATGTCTTCTAAGGCATGCTCACACTTATCATACCACTTGAACTTGGAGTCCTTTTTGACAAGTGTTGAGAATGGCTGACATCTTCTCGATAAGTTGGATGTAATGCATCATAGAGATGCCAACCGACTTGGATTAATCTGAGTTGAGTTAAACTTTTATTGGGTGGCATTTCTAATATCACCTGATCTTCTCTGATCAATTTTTGATTCTATGGTGTCAACAACAAACCGGAATTTCAGCTACTCCGAATGCACACTTCAGAGGGTTCATTTTGAGGTTGAATTATCTTAATTGTTCAAAAACTACTCTTAAGTCAAAGAGATGGTCTTCCTTTTCTCTACTTTTGACCACAAGATCATCGACATAGCACTCAACTTGATGATGAATGAGTTATTGAATATTCGAGTCATAGACCATTGGTATGTATCATTATCATTTTTAAGGCTGAAAGGGATGACCTTATAGCAATAGATTTTGATCAGGATTTTAAAAGCACTATTTCTTTCATATTCATGAGCTATCTTTATTATATTATATCCAAATGAGCCATCCATGAAAGGCGCATGAGATGAGGAAATGTCCACCATCACTCGGATTGGTAGTGGAAATTCATCTTTTGGACATTCCTTATTTAAATCCCTAAAATTGACACATATGTGAATTTGGCCATTCTTTTTCTTAACTAGGATGACCTTGGCTAACCAGGTAGGGTATTTTACTTTCTGGATGAAGCCAGCATCGATCAGTTTCTTGACTTCATAAATGACCTATTATTCTATGTCTAATTGCATGCATCTAGGAGCTTGCTTGATAGAGTTTGCAGTAGGCTCTATTGCTAGTTTATGGACCACTATGTCAAGAGCCAATCTAGGCATCTCTTCATAACTACATGCAAAGCAGTCCTTAAACTCATTCAATAGCCTAACTAAGTCATTTGTTTCAATTTCATTCAACAAAGAACTAATGTATGTCAGGCGTGGATCTTCTTCAGATCCTAAGTTGATTTCCTTAAGCTGGTCAATGGTTGACTTGATCTCTTCTTCGAACTATGGCGGTGCATCTTTGACTTCAAAATCATCTAGATCATCTAATGTTTCTAAGCATAGGTCCTCATATTGAGTTAATGTGATTTGAAAATAAATTATCTGTTTCCAAATGATTGGTAATGACTAAGCAGTAATCGTTATCATCGACTAGACCCACTATACTGAATCCTACTCCCAATCTTGATTGAGAGCTTTTGCATTTTTTCATCCATATTCTTCCAAAGTAGTATGACGTGTGCTTTGACCAAGTATGTGAGATTAACCCTTTCTTTACTAAATTATGAACAAAAGATAACTACCAATCAAAAGGTAATTCTATTAAATCTTTATATGAATTATTCTCACGTTCTACATCAACTTCTTGACTTGAGGATGATGCCCCCATATAGAACCTCTCAGGCTTCACACCTATGGATAACTTAGGGGCTTTCTTAACTACCAAACCCTCAGCTTTTTGAAAGGAAAGTGGGGTTAGAACTAAGGTTCCCAATTGATGCCTAACTATTTCAGATATATACTTGAATACACTTATGCTTTGCTTTGGAGCCTGATCTTCATCACTATCTAGCTCAAGTGTCACCTCCAAGGGAATCTACTACTGAGAAGAGCTGGCTGGTGTGCTAACCATATAAGACTCATCCTATGAACTAGATTCTAAGTCTATATGGATAGCAGGTGTACTCTTGGTAGTTGGGACATATCTTTTATTGGGTGGCCAATAAGGAGGTTTTCCACCCCTAGGACTTCCTCTTAACTTGCCTCTTCTTCTACCTAGTGGAGGTCAGGTCGTCTTACCCATATGTTTGAATGGAGTAACGAACTATGGGTGGAATCTAATGTCAAGCTCCAATTCCTCCTCCAAGTCTATTTTTGCTCACTTTTATTTTTATTTTTATTTTCTCGTTTCTTTCCTTTTTCTTTTTCTCTTTCTTTTCCTTTTTATTTTTCTTTTTATTTTATTTTTAAACTTTGGCCAAGTTTGCGAGAATAGACTTATTGATTTTGAGGGAGGTAGTAAGACATCCTCATATATGCTAACCTCTGGAAATGTGAGATCTCCTTTGACATAGTAGACTATCCCACCTCTCATGAACTACATACACAGATGTAGAGAAGATGGAACTATATTGTTCACATGTATCCATGGTCTCCCAAGCAAAACATTGGAAGATATATCTGAGCCTATAATGTGAAACTTGGCTTCAGTCTTTCAATCATCTATCTCCAAGGGCAACACTATGGAGCCTAGGGCCTGTTGACCTCACTTTTGGAGTGTAGATTTAATCTTCCCATCTTATACTTAGGAGTCTTCTATACACTAAGACTTCCCTAGTCACACTTCTAATTAGGTAAACACTTAACCTAAGCCTAAAGACTTAGAAGGGTTAACCATAGGATTAGGTTATGCCTTAGGATTAGGATAATCCACCTACCCTACAACTCAAATCCAATCTATGTTTAACTTCTCAGACCAAACCTCAAGTTTTATTCAAACATTAAATTCAAATCCAAATCCAAACCCAAATTCCAAAACCAAATGATTGAAGCCCATGATCAAATCCAAACTTGAAACCTTCCTAAGCCATATGACCTATCCCATGGACTTAGCCAAATCTTAATCCAAATCAATCCAAAATCAATTGATTTTCTCATAATCAATTTATATATTCAATCATCTTCCTAAATATAAATCAAATCTACATTCAAAGAATCAAAACTAAGTCAAACAAAATCAAATTAAATTAAATTAAATCAAAACCCTTCCTAAGCCATATGACCTATCCCATGGACTTGGTCAAATCTAAATCCAAATCAAGTCAAACACAATTGAGTTTCTCACAAATCAATCATATTTTCAATCATCTTCATAAATTTAAATGAAATTTACATTTAAATCATCAAAACTAAATCAAACCAAATCAAAATCAAACCTAAGTCATGACCCAATGGACTTAGCCAAATTCCTTCATTCTAAAACCCAAATTCAATTGATTTTCTCATGAATCAATCATACCTTCAATCATATTCATAAATATAAATGAAATATACACTCATCAAGCCAAACCAAAATCAACCCAAGTCAAACCCAACTCTTCGGCTCGACAGGTGCTATCTGACCTAGGGTTACTATTGAGTGAATTCCACTGGGAGACTTGTATCGACTCAAATGTATTCAAGAGGAAAGGAGCCTCAGGGGGACTTACGCTAAACCTCAAATATACTCAACCTAGTTAGTGCATGATGGATAGTTCAAGAAGAAAGCACGTGGACTCACATCTTCTTAAGCAAAGTCAACATGAGGTAGCTCACTAGCTAGGCAGTGAAGCTTACCATACTAACAAAGCGCATGTTGGTTTGCAATGATCAAGTTAGGAAGAAAGCACAGGGACTCACATCTTCCAACAAATGATCACTGGGGTGACACACTAGCGAGGTAGCTTTTTGACTTGAAATGTTCAAATGAACCAAAACCCATTTGAACCCAAGACCCATTTGAACCCAAGCCAATTGCAATTGAATTTACATATCAATCCCAAAACCATATATAAACTCAACTAAATCAAACTCAACTCAAAATCAAGCCAACTAAACCCAATTGGTCCACTTGACCCAAAGTGGCCAATTTGTCCTATTTGAGCCAAGTTCTAATCCTACCCAAATTAGATTGAACCAAGTCCATCAAAACCTCCCATCATGATTGCTGATCACCCTGGGTTGATTAATTATCACAAATTAGGTCAAACCAAGTCAACTTGGTCATTTGACCAAGTCAACCTAACTCATATTAACCTAAACTAGCCAAATTACAACTAAGCCATATCCCTTGAAACCAATGATTCATACCAAATCAAAATCAATATTTGAATATGACTTGACCTTCAATTGAGTCAAACCAAACCCAATTGGCCCTCTTAACCCAAGTTGACCCAAATTGACCTCAAAGATCAAATTGGGTCAAATCAAAATATAAAACAAATTGATTGCAACCAATGGCTCAAGTTCATTCCAAATTGATTGTTGAACTTGACCAAAGCCATGATTGGACCCAATTAAACCCAATTAACCTACCCCAAATTGAACTAAAGGTTCAAGTTGGCCAAATCAAAACCAAATCCAAATTAATTGAAACCAAAGCCTACAATCAATTGGTCTAAACCCAAACCCAAACCCAAGCTAATTTGGCCTTTGGTAAAATTGGTCAACTTAACTCATTTATTACCCAAATGAATTCAAATGAGCCAAAATCAAATCTAAACCAAACTAATTGATCCAAAACATCCCAAATGATCATATGAACTTGACCTAACCCTTGGTTTGACCCAATTTGATCAATTGGTCAACTTGATCCAACTAAAATTTAAAATAAATGAGTCAAATTAAGCCAAACATAACCAAATCAACTCCAATTGACTTGAAATTTAGGCTAACCCACTTTTGGCTCATTTCAAATCTACCCAAATCAAATCCAATGCCAATTGATCATTCCACACTTGGGTCAAGGGCATCACATTAGACAAATCACCCATGTAAGTGGTCATTTCCATTCCTTGGCCACTTGGTACTCTCCCAATGGTCCACCAAGGTACCTAGGACACTGCCCAACCTGACCCAAGTGGTGGTTAGGTCGGCCATGACCCATAGGAGGTGAAATCACCTTTCCTTCCCCATTTGAGCATTTGAAACCCATAGGAAACCCATGATTCTTTCTTGGCAACCACCTCCACACCTTCAACCAACTAAGCCAAGCCAACTCACCTCCTCCCTACCACCCACAATGCCTTGAGATGGCCAGATGGCCAATAGAATCCAAAATCGATCCCACCATCCGATCAAGATGAAGGGAGGTATAAACCCCCTCATTTCCACTCAAACACACAAATCATTCTCACCAGCTACCCAATATGAGCTAGAACCATTCCAAGCTCAAGCTTCCTTGATCGAAAAATGCCATTCCCATCCATCCTGAAATAAGACACTCCCATTGCCAACCTAACTTACCCATTTCTCCATCAAACTCAAATTAACTTTGCATGCACCTTCCTTAGGCCTCATTGAGCAAGAACAAATCATCTCCCAAGCTTCTCGAACTTGGAGGTGGGACTTCAATCAAAGTTGAGCTCCAAATCATCGGTTGTGGCCTTGAGAACGTTGAGGTGATCCAATTCTACTCAACGGGTTTCATCTAATAGATGAAACTTCCTCAATCATTGAGCTCCGGTGAGGTATGCTTCCAAAACTGATCCTTAGGCAAAAATGGGTTGGAGCTTTTTGAAGAAAACTTGCATCTCATGTGATCTTTATCGTTGGATCCTCTTTGATTATTGTCGTGAAGGTGTGGGATTTTTTTGGAGTTGATCCGAGCTTGGGTAAGCTTGGATCAAGTGAGCAATGGGGGATGGACTCCATTCTCCCTCACTCATGTGATGTTAGATCACGCACCGTCCATTCCCTATGATCAATATGGATGGTCGCGATTAGATCTACTAGATCGATCTGATTTAATCCTATTAAGCTATGTGATTAATCGTAGTCATTCAATCTTAGATCGGACATCAGACGAGAAAGTGTGTCTGCCGCCGCCACATAGGCACTAAGTTGGATAAGTTTTAAGTAGCCAATCCTGCGGTGCCATGTGGAAAGCCGCATCAATGAGCCACATGGCGCCAACAAGATTAGGCTTTAATTAGGCTTCATTAATCCTTTTTAATGGCTGAAACTCCTAAAAATCATAAAAAATCATAAAGAAATAAACAAAATACAAATAAATACTCATTTTAAATGTATTTCAGAAGAGAATTAATTAAAGATGATCTTAACTAAATTTTAAGAGTAATTAAAGTTTAATTATAAAATTAATTAGCTTAATTACTCCTTAATTACTTGAGCAATTAATCCCAAATTTTGTGGATTAATTTAATGGGATGACCTCTATGTCCTATGATTTTCTTGGAATTTATTACTAAATTAATTAAGAAAATTAACTAATTATACCTTAACTACTCTTTTAAGTTAATTAATGCTTAATTAATTCCATGAATAGTAATAAATTGGTTAATTAAGTTTATTAATCATTGTTCAACAGTAAGTGAACTAAGGAATAGGGTTAGGACCCCTTTCCCTAAGTTCATTTCACCCTTTTTTAAAATGAAATTAATTAAGATTTAAATAATTAATTAAATCACTTAATCAAATTGAAATCATAATCACATCAGACTTTAATTAAATAAATCATGGGGTAGATCTTTAGGTGTTTAATAACCTAAAGGGGGTTAATGAAATTATGGTTAGTCCACATGTGTGGGAAAACCATAAGAGTAATTAATTAAGTCCCTTAATCTAATTAACTAATAAATTATGAGCCAATTGCATTAGGCCGCTTTTATTTTCTAGGATCATTGCAAGTTTATTTTCCTTGCATATCATGTTGGCTCATAATTATTTAGTTAATTACTTTAAGGTTACATAGGTAAGGGTAATTAATTCATCTAATTAAGGGTTCAACTTAATTAACCCATAAAATCAACTTAATTACATTTCCTTAAATTAAATCAAATCACTAATGTGGGAATGGGTTTAAAACAACAAGTGATGATTTCTCTTATTATATTTAAATCAAATCAAATCCAAAACTTAATTAATAAAGAAGCTTTAGTTTGCTTTAAATAATCTTATTTGATTTGATTATCCTTAAGAACTAGTTTGGTTGAATGAATCACATGCTCATATTTGATTGTCCTCTTTCCAATCATGTTAAATTTGGTATGTCATTTGAATTCATGCATCCATCTTTTCAAAATCAAGTAAAATAAAATAGGTTTCCTTTATGTAAGCTTGCATGTGTTGATTAAATTTAATATATGCGTGGCTATTATCACTATTAATTCCAAATGTATTTTTCAAAAGCTTATAAATGAATAATAATATGTGTTATGATGCTAGTTATAAATATATAAGAAATGCATGTTCTTATAGCTTAAGTGTATGAATGTTGAGTTCTCTTTTCTCTATTCATGTGTTGATTTATATAAAATTGAATGGTAATGGGTATATAGTATGGACATCCGGGAACACGAGGCTTTTAGCCCCAAGGAGGTCATTTGATTACCTCACTTCCTGCTTTAACAATGCGTACCCATTTGATTTCATTTTTATGTATTTCAACATTAGAATTTTGATAGAGCTTTAATTCATATATTTAAATGATTTGATAAAAAAAATGCAATCTTTGAATGGTTTTTTTCCCTCATTTATGTATACATCCATGTGTGTCAAAGAAAAGAATGTATATAGTCTGGACATCCCAGGAATACGAGGATTTAGTTAGCCCCAAGGAGGTCATCTAATTACCTCACTTCCCTGGTTTAACAATGACATGTGCTTGCCTTTATCTTTGTCCATGTATATGTATATGTGATTAGTGAATGAAAATCCCATTTTACATTAAAATTGCATGCATTCATAATTGACTAAGTGGTTGAATTAATTAGCCATATGATTTGGAGCTTACTTCCTATGTTCATGTATACAAATTTACATATGTTTGAATTTCAATGGGTATATAGTCTCGACATCCCGAGAACAGGCTTTAGCTAGCTCCAAGCAGGTCATTTGATTACCTCACTTCCCTAGTTTAACAATGACACATGCTTATTTAATTTCGTTCATATGTCCTTTTTGTATAAGAATTTGGATAAAGTTTTAAATTAATATATATACATAACTCAATCAAATAAAATATAAATTCTAAACATACACATACATTCATCATTTAAGAGTGCTAAAATATAGGTTGCATTTATAGATACACTTAGATTAAATCATATGCATGTTACATGTGATGGAAAGGAATGATTTAATTTATGTCATGTGGTAGTAATTGAATTAAATTAATCTTAAGATGCCTTTCATTTTGAATAGGATTATTTAAAGTGAACCTAAACTTAGGATTATTTTAATCATTTAATAAGCCATTCACTAAAGAGAACTAAATCAAATTAATATACTTTAAAAAAGTGACTTAAGGTAGGGATGAAAAGGGGCATTCATCTTTTCCTCTCTTTATAACACTTAGTGCTAAGTGTAATAAAATGAAACAAAAGAAAAAAACAAATTAAAATTCTCAAATCAATTAAACTACTTCAAGTGAAATCCACCTTTCATGTTAAATTGAATCCTTCTACACTTAGAAATATACAACACTAATGCCTAACAAGACTTACCACACAAGCCTTAATACACATTAGAATTAAGTCATCACTAGATCTAAGTTAGGATGGTGTATGATGTGATGTACATTTTGTTTTATTTTGTATTGTTTTAGATTGGATGTTAGGGTGCATGCTTCGTAGACTGGATGATAGGCCAATTTTAGCATAATCATGTTTTCTGTAGGGCAATATGCTTAATCATGTTTTAGATTGGATGTTGTTTAAATCCTTAAGCATAATCCAAGTTAGGATAGGTGGACTTAGTTACTCATGTGTAGGGTGCTAAGTCTAAATTATAAATATAATTATTTGGGATAATATGTATATTTAGCTAACCTCTATTTTGCAGGTGTAGTTAGATTTACTTTTCCCACATAAATGCAATTTTTGTAATATGAATTAGGATTAGTGCTATGGGGGATTAGGATGAGCAGTGGCTAGAAAGGCTTTATCCTAGAGTGCCTTGTAATGCCTTTGGAGCAAGCACCATCCAGATCAAAGAAGGAACCAAATCAGAAATAGAGATATGAAGAAAGAAGACCCCCATAACATTTAATACAATTATAATTATTCTTTCATATTCCTGGTTATATAAGGGTAGAGCTCGGCTACCCATCTTTTCTCTCTTCGGGTTGTATGGCAAGTACCGACCTTTTATTCTTTTAAGATAGTTTATATAATTTTTTTGATGTTATGTTTACATTGTGCATTAGGACGACATGATTTTCATAGTTTTTTAAATGATTGATGCTTTAATGTGTGGCTTGGATACAATTAGGCTCTTAGGATAAAAATAACTTTTCTAACCAACTAATCACTAATAACTTAATTTTAAACAACTCATTGCCTCATCATAAAGCCTAAGATATAAATAAGATAATTAAATGATTTAGCAACACCTTAGCTGTATGGTTGTATGTTTCACATCATGCATGCATATTCTTTCTCTCTTGAATATGAAGGTTCTCCATCATTGCACGATAAATGAATGCTTGACCTGTGAGGGCATCCCTTGTGGAGAACACCTTCTTCTAACTGATTTGACCCATAACCTATTTCATCATGCATTTAGGCATAAGAAATCCTAAATCCTCTGTCAAAATAATTTGTCTAAAATGAAATAAAATTTGAAAGGATTTTGTATCTATAGATTAAGTCATATGCTCATACCACTCATGCTCTAGTCTCTTAGGGAGTGTGTTTAGAACTTTAGTCTCTTTCTAATTAAATAACTACCCTAGCTATCTTACAATTCATAATACTAGACTATATATTTTAAATCATAGGAGGAGTTAGCTGGCAGCCACTCTAGGCGGTTATAAGTCAGAACGTTGGACAATTTATTCTCTCTTGTGGAGGTAAACCCTTATGTCCACCTGTCAGTTATATTTAGGTCATGCTTTAGCTCATACTAAAGCTCCCTAGATTTAAGATCTGAGGTAGCTATTTCCTTCAGGCTACGAGCATAAATCCTCACCTCTTAGGCATTCTCATAATCTTGTGTTGGTAGATTATAAGCCCTAGTAATCTAATTAAATTTCAACTCAAAACATATAAATCTCCTCAACTTCAAAATTATAAAGCCCAACCATAGGGTAGATTGTAATGCTCACTAGACTTCCTAGTATCATGAGGATTTTTTACTTATTTCATTCAGATTCCAAAAATAAGTCATCTCCTTGAACTTTCACAATTGAATTTCCAAATACAACCAATCCTTTGATAGTGTAACCTTGAAATCTTTGGAGATGATAATTTTTTACTCTAATCAAAAGAATTCTTAGAAATTTCATTTCTAAGATGTAATTAACTTTAGGCTTGCCTCCTTAGAGAACTTAAGAACCGGTTTAATATAAACCCTACTTTATTCATCCATGTAAAGTTAGAAAAAAATCTATGCTGCATTTGAAGACCCATCATTCGTTAGGAGTCCTTATTATGTGATTAGGTCCATTGTAGGGTGATGCCTCTATCTTTCGAGATAGTACATCATACCTAAATGTTGCACCTGGTCACCTCAAAAAGTACCCCTCCTACTATCTGCGTGGTGTCCCCCTACATCTAAAAATAAACACCACAAGACCCTCTCACCTTGTTCATTGAATCCTCTTGACGTCATCCTTTCTTTGAGTTTGGTGATGTTGATCCTCAAGTAGGCAAGGGTTCTTAGACTCATAATGTTCATTGATACACATGGGTCAACTAGAACTCTGATAGCCAGATATGCATCCATTGTAATGTAAAGAGGGGGTTGTGCACGGTCGTCCCTAGGAGTAAGTCTTCATCGCTAAATGTAACTAAATAAAAATCTAACCCTAAACAATAAACCTTAAAAAAACCTAAAAATAAATAATAAATAAAACCTAAACACTAAACTAAAAAAAACCTAAACCTAAAATAAAAAAAATTAGATAAACCTAAACCTACACTAAAATAAACTAAATAAAATAAAAAAACCAAAACATAAACCAAAAATAAACTAAAATGTAAACATGAACCTAAATTAAATTAAAATAAAATAAATTAAAATAAACTAAACCTAAACTAAAAAAAAAACCTAAAAATACACCTAAAATAAAACCTAAAAAAACCTAAACCAAAAAAAAAATAAAATAGAAACCTAAACTAAAAATTAAAAAATATAAACCTAAAAAATAAATAAAATAAACTAAACTAAAATAAACCTAAACCTAAAATAAACTAAAATAAAACCTAAACTAAAATAAATAAACCTAAAATAAATAAAATAAAAATAAAGATAAAATAAAATAAAAATAAATAAATAAACTAAATAAACCTAAACCTACCATATTACTTTGAAAAAATAAAATGAAACCAAATGACCTAAAACTCTGGGCCCTCTAACCCCAGGCCTGACTCTAAACCTCCACTCCCTCCTACCCACCCTAACTGAGCCCAAACCTCCCACCCTGAATCATGAGCCCAGGCCAAACCCCCCACCACTCTGTGCCTGGGCCCTAAACCCTGGGCCCTTAGGCCCTGAGTCTGAGCCCTTACTTTCCTAAACCCTAAACCCACCACTAACTTACCACACCCTGACCCAGGCTTAACCCTGGGCCCCACCTCACTCCTACTGATCCTGGGCTTTAAGCTGACCCTAAACCCTCCTAAAACCCTAAACAAAGCCCAGGCCCTAAACCCTAAATCTTACCCAACCTGAAAAAACCCTACCTACCCTAAATCCACAAACCCTAAACAACCAAAACCTAAAACCTAAACCTAAACTAAATAAAACCTAAAAAAATAAAATAAATAAAACCTTAACTAAAATAAAATAAAATAATAAAAATAAAACCAACAAAAACTTAAAAACCTAAATAAAATAATAATAATAAATAAAATAAAATAAAATAAATAAAAAAAAATAAAACTAAAAATAAAATAAACCTAAGATTAAAACCTAAATAAAATAAAAAATAAATGTAAATAAAAATTAAAAAACCTAAAATAAAATAAAATAAAAGCTAAAAAAAAATACCTAAACCTTAAAAATAAACTTAAAAATAAAAGATATAAATAAATAAAAAATAAAACCTAAACTATTAAAAAATTAAACCTAAAATAAAAAAAATAAATAAATTAAACTAAACCTAAACTAAATAAACTAAACTAAAATAAATAAAACCTAAACCTAAACCTAAAATAAACTAAACCTAAAACTAAATAAAAATAATATAAAACTAAACATAAACTAAAAAACTAAATAAACCTATAAAATAAACCTAAACCTAAAATAAAATAAATGAAACTCAAATAAAATAAACCTAAACCAAAATAATCTAAAATAAAACTAAACTAAAATAAATAAACTAAACTATAAAAATAAACTAAATAAAAATAAAAATAAAATAAACTACAATAAATAAAAATAAACTAAATAAACTACCTACCATTTTCTTTTTTTTTTTAAATAAACTCTAAATCCTAAACCCTAAACCCAACAAACTAAACCTACCACCCTAAACCCTAAACACTAAACCTTAACCAAACCCTAAGCCACAAAACCAAACTCCCACCTAAAAAGCATAAACATAAACCTAAACCCAACCTCGACCCCTAAACCCTAAACTACCCAAAACCCAAACTAAACACAAAACATAAATTAACAAAATAAATTAAAAAACTGTAACCCTGAACCTTTCCCTAAGAATTGTGAAACAATGGCAAGAACATCAAGATCACCGGCTTAGTTTAGATGCAGTGGTGGAGGCAAGAGCAGGGTTGTCGTGAGTCTTGGTGGGGGGATCTGGAGGTTCTGGTGGACATGGAGGTGGTGGTCGAAGTAGTGGTGGTTATGGAGGAGGGAGGAGCGATGGAGGTTATAGCCGTGGTGGTGGCGGAGGGAGAGATCGGGGATATGATGGTGGATCTTGCTACTCGAGGAGCCAGGGTGGTTCTGATGGGAACTGGAGAAACTGAAGAACGACCTATCCGATCTATTACTTATGGAATTATGTCTTTATTGAAGAGCAATTCTAATTATCTAGGATTTTTGATCTGCTTTATGTGTGCTCATTCTTATGTATGTTGTCGCTTGTGTCTTAGAAAACTTAGTGTGTTACTTGGTTGATAAAATTGAAAAGAAGAAAGGTTGAATCTGAATTTGTTCTTTATTAAAATAAAAAAACAAAAATCTAAAAACTAAAACATGAACCACGACCCCACCCACCCCACTAAACACCCTAAACCCCCTAAACCCTAAACCTCTCTAAGTCACATCCCTAACCCACATAAACCTTCCACCACTAAACCACTTAAAACTAATACCATAACCCTACCCACCTGGGCCACCAGGCCCTCACCCTAAACCACTGACCCTCCCTAAACCTAAAACCACTGACCTACCCCACCACTTACCACTGGGCCATAGTAACCTAAATCATGGGACCCTAAACTGAGCCACAAAAACAAGTCTGGAGCTGAGCACTAAATCCTAAAACACGGACCTAAACCGCAGGACCTGACCCTAAACCATAAGCCCAGGACCCTAAACCCTAGGCCCTAGGCCCTGACACTAAAAAACCTAAAACTTAACCTAAAATTAAACTAAATAAAATCTAAAAATAAAATAAATAAAAAAACCTAAACCTAAATAAATTAAAAAAATAAAATAAAACATAAACATAACTTAAACCTAAACCTAAACCTAAAACTAAAATAAAATAAAATAATAAAATGAAACTAAAATAAAAATAATAATAACTTGAACTAACCTAAAGAAAAAGATAAAACTAAAATTAAAATAAAAAAACTAAAACTAAGCGTAAAATAAATATAAAATAAACCTAAAATAAAATAAAAAATAAAACTAAATAAAACATAAATCTAAAAATAAACCTAAAATAAAATCCAAAAATAAATAAAAAATAAAACATAAACCCTAAACAAAAAGAAAACCTAAACCTAAAATTAAAATAAAATAAACAAATAAAATAAACCTAAACATAAACTAAAATAAAATAAACTAAAATAAATAAAACCAAAAACTAAACATAAAATAAACTAAACCTAAACCTAAACCTAAACCTAAACCTAAACTAAATACAACCAACTAAACTAAAAATAAAAACATAAACTGAAAAATAAAACCTAAAAATTAACCAAAAATAAAAACCTAAAACCTAAAACCTAAATTTAAAAAAATAAAATAGAAACCTAAACCTAAACATAAAAACTAAAAATAAAAACTAAGCCTAAGATAAAAAAAAATAAAACTCTAAAACTAAACCTAAACCTAAAAAATAAACTAAAATAAAAAACCTAAAATAAATA
Source organism: Cymbidium sinense (assembly GCA_021442155.1). NCBI lineage: Eukaryota > Viridiplantae > Streptophyta > Magnoliopsida > Asparagales > Orchidaceae > Cymbidium > Cymbidium sinense. Next base: position 31,684 of record JAKCPB010000378.1, read on the forward strand.
AACAAAACTACATAAAAATAGAAAATTAAACTAAATAAAAATAAAAAATAAAATAAACTAAAAAAAAAAAAAAACTAAATAAACTTAAACCTATCAGTTTACTTAATTAGAAAAAGCCATAAACCCTAAACACTAAAAAACCCTAAACCCTAAACCCTAAACCCTAAATCCCTAACCCTCAATCCTAAACCTTAAACCCCAACCCTAAACCTAAAACTAAAGTAACTAAATAAATTTTAAAAAAAACTTAAACCCTAAAACCTAATAAACCTATAACTAAACCTAAACACAAACCCTAAGAATGGGCAAAACCATGACATCAACAACATCACCGTCAACCAGGCTCAATCTAGATCTAGTCGTGGAGGCGAAGGTGGAGGCGATGATTATTGCAGTGGTGGTGGGGGATCTAGAGGTGCTGGTGGATATGGAGGTGGTGGCCGGAGTAGTTGTGGTTATGGAGGCGAGAGGAGCGACGGAGGTTACAGTCATGGTGGTGGTGGGGGGAGAAATCAGGGATATGATGGTGGATCTTGTTACTCGAGAGGTCGGGGTGGTTCTAATGGGAACTGGAGAAACTGAAGAATGATCGATCCGATCTGCTGCTTATGGAATTGTGTATTTATTGTAGAGAAGATTCTAGTTATTTAAGGTTTTTGATCTACTTTATGCATGCACATTTTTTATCAATGTCATCGCTTGTGTCTTAGAAAGCTTAGTGTGTTAATTCGTTGATGAAATTGAAAAGAAGAAATGTTGAATCTGAATTTGTTCTCTATTAAAATAAAAAAAACTAAAACCCTAAACCCTAAACCTAAAACCAAAATCTTAAACCCTAAACCCTAAATCCTAAAAACCCTAAACCTTAAACCCTAAACCCTAAACCCTAAACCCTAAAACCCTAAACCCTAAACCCTAAACCCTAAAACCTAAAACTTAAACCCTAAACTCTAAACCCTAAACCCTAAAACCTAAAACCCAAAAAAAAAATTAAACCATAAACCCTAAACTCCAAATCATAAACTTTAAACTCTAAACCCTAAACCCTAAACCCTAAACCCTAAACCCTAAAAATCTAAAAACCTAAACCTAAAGTAAATAAAACCTAAAAATAAAATAAATAAATAAACCTAAACCAAAATAAAATCAAAAAATAAATTAAAATAAAAACATAAACTAGAACCCAAACCTAAACCTAAACCTAAAAAGAAAATAAAATAAAAATTTAAAACTAAATTAAAATAATATAAATAAAAACCTAAACTAAAATAAAAAAATTAAAAACCTAAATAAAATAAAAATAAAACCTAAAATAAAAATTAAATAAACTTAAAAATTGAATAAATATAAACTATAAAAAACCTAAACCTAAAAAATAAACCTAAAAATAAAACTTAAAAACAAATAATTAAAAGAAATAATAAAAAAAACTTAAACCCTAAACTATAAAGAAACCTAAACCTAAAATAAAAATAAAAGAAACATAAACCTAAATTAAAATAAACTAAACTAAAAAAAATAAAACCTAAACCCAAACAAAAAATAAACTAAACCTAAACCTAAATTAAATAAAAGAAAATAAACTAAAAATAAACCTAAACCTAAACTAGAAAATAAAACCTAAAAATAAACATAAAATACAAATCTAAAACCTAAACCTAAAAAATAAAATAAAACCTAAACCTAAACCTAAAATTAAAATAAAACCTAAACCTAAAATAAAATATAAATAAACTAAACTAAAACATAAACATAAACATAAACCTCAAATAAACACAAATAAAAACTCTAAAATAAATAAACTAAAATAAATAAAATAAAAAATAAACCTAAATAAATAAAATTAATTAATTAATTAAAATAAAAATCTATATCTAAAATAAACTTACCACCGGGTTTACTTTTTTTAAAAAACCCACCCTACCACTAAATCCTATACCCTCAGGCACTAGGCCAACTGACCTGTGTACAGCCCTAGGCTTTAACCCTTAACCTAGGCTCAAACCCTGAGCCTAAATCACAAACCCTGACCTTAGCCTGGACCAGGACCAACTAATCCTAGGCCATCAAAGCCCAAACCCTGGGCCCTAAACTTCTCTGGGCCCTTCCCAGGCCCTAACCTTACCTGACAGCCCACCCTATCCTGGAGTCTTACCCTAAACCCTGGGCCCTGTCTGACCCTGATCTAAAGTCTACCCAATAGGCCATAAACCCTAAAACTAAACCCTGCCTAAAGCACACTGGGCCCCTAAGCCCTACCTTAACCTCCACCCAGGCCACACCTGACCCTAAAACTAGCCATAAACCATAAACCCTAACCCACCTCCCAAACCCTAAAATCCTAAATCTTAAACTCTCTCTACCCACCACCCTAACCCTAAACCTAAACCTAAAGTAAATAAATTAAAAATAAATCTAAAAAAACCTAATAAAAAACTAAGAATGTGAACCTTGTGGCGACATCACGTCAACTAGGCTCGATATATCTGTGGAAGTGAGGAGGGGGAGATTATCACTATGGTGGTGGGGATCTAGAGGTCTTGGTGGATATGGAGGTGGTGGTGAGCGATGTGGTATGGAGGCGGAGGAGGCGATGGAAGTTATACTATGGTAGTGGCGAGAGGAGAAATCGAAATGATGGTGGATCCTGCTACTCGAGAGGTTGGGGTGGTTTTGATGGGAACTAGAGAAACTGAACAATGGTCGATCCAATCTAGTGCTTATGAAACTTTGTCTTTCCAATAGAGATGGTTTTAATTATCTAGGATTTTTGATTTGCTCTATGCATCTTCATTTTTTATCTATGTAGTCGCTTGTGTCTTAGAAACATGGTGTGTTACTTGGTTGATGAAATCGAAAAGAAGAAATGTTGAATCTAAATTTATTCTTTATTAAAAAAACCAAAAACCCTATACTCTAAACTAAAATTGGAACCCTAGACCTAAAACTTAAACCCTAAACCCTCAAAATTCTAAACCTAAAACCCTAAGTAAACCCTAAAACCTTAAACCCTAAACCCTAAACCCTAAACCCTAAATCTTGAATGCTAAACCATAAACCCTAAACCCCAAACCCTAAACCTTAAACCCTACACCCTCAGCTAACCCTAAACCCTATACCCTAAATCCTAAACCTTAAAAAGCTAAAATCATAAACCTAAACTAAATAATACATAAAAATAAAATAAATAAGAAATTTTAAACCAAAATAAAATAAATAAAAATAATAAAATGAAAACCTAAAAATAAAGCTAAAGCTAAACCTAAACCTAAAAAATAAAATAACTTAACTAAACAAAATAAATAAAACCTAAACTAAACTAACAAATAAAACAACAACATAACATAATAAAGCTTTATCCCACTCAATTAGGTTACATGAATCCTTTGTCTCCATTGTGCCCTACTATGTGTCAAATTCTCATTTAATTCAAGTATACTAATGTAATTTTTATACATATTAACCATGTCTCTTTAGGTCTACCTCTACCTTTCTTAACATAAGGCAAATCTAATGCATCTACTCTTCTAACCGGGATATTGGACGGTCAATGCTCTATGTGGCCAAACCATCTAACGGGACTCTCTCTAATCTTATCTGCCAGTGAAGCTACTCCAACTTTTTCTCAAACATACTCATTTAAAATTTTATCTCTAAGAGTAATGCCACTCATCCAACTGAGCATCATCATCTCTGCAACACTTAACTTATTCTCTTGCTTCTCTTTTTATTACGCACCATAAATCATTGTAGGTCTTACCACCATCTTATAAAATTTTTTCTTAAGTTTAAGCGGTACTTTCTATAACACAATAGGCCAGATGCATTCCTCCACTTCAACCATCCAACTTGAATTCTACTAATAACATCGCCATCTATTTCACCATCATTTTGAACAATAGAGCCTAAATATCTGAATCACTCACTCTTTTTAATGACTTGTTAACCTAATGTCATACACTACCACTATAACTTATACAACTAAAATCACACTCCATATATTCAATTTTAGATTTACTTAAATAAAAACCTTTGGACTCTAAGGTTAACCTCCATAATTCAAGTTTTTCTTGGACTCCCTCTCTAGTCTTATCAACAATAAGAATATCATTAGCAAAAAGCATACACCAAGGTACATCTTCTTGTAAATGCCTAGTAAGAATATCCATAACTAAAGCAAAAAGATAAGGGCTTAAAGCTGATCCTTGATGTAATCTAATAGGAAAATATTTTATCAATCCTCCTTATGCTTGGATGCAAGTAACAACTCTAGTATACATATCCTTAATGACTTGAATATAACCAATATTAACTCATATATTTTCTAGAACTCTCCAAAGAACATCTCTTGAAACTTTATCATAAGCTTTCTCTAAATCAATAAATATCATATAGAGATCCTCCTTACTTTCTCTATACTTCTCCATCAAACCTCTTAAGAAATGTATAACATCAATAGTAGATCTACCTAGCATGATACCAAACTGATTGTGAGAAACTTTTGTATCACATCGTAATCTATGCTCAATTACTCTCTCCCATAATTGTAATGTGTGACACAGTAAATTAATTCCTCTATAATTTGCACACTCTTGTGCATCACCTTTATTCTTAAATATAAAAATCAATAAATTCTTTCTCCACTCATCTGGTATCTTTTTAGTCTTTAAAATAACATTAAAAAGATTTGTAAGCCAAGAAATTCCTTGATCTCCTAAACATTTCCACACTTCTATTATAAGATCATTAGGTCCTACTATTTTTCCACATTTCATTTTCTTTAAAGCTTCTCTAACTTCAGATTTACTAAAATGATGATAAAAAGATTCTCTTTTTTTGTTTAAGGTATTAAGGTTGTCAATATCAATCATATTTTCAGATCGTTCATTAAAAAGTTTATCAAAATACCTCATCCACCTATATTCATTATCCTTTTATAAGAAAAGCACTATGATTTTCATCTTTAATACACCTCAATTGAGCTAGATCTTTACTTCTTCTATCTCTTTGGTTAGCTAACTTATACATACATATTTCACTTTCTTTGGTATCTAATCTATTGTATAAATCACTAAAAGTTAAAAATTTTTGCATCATATATTGCTTTCTTTAGAATCTCTACATGTCACTTTATATTTTTCCCAATTCTCTGCATTTTTACATCTAAACTAACTTTTATAACAACACTTCTTACGTTTTATCTTTTCTTGCACATTCTAACTCCACCACTAACTATTTTTATTAAAAGAAGCTTTTCCTTTTGATTCTCCAAGCACATTTTGAGCAACTTGCTTAATTTCACTTGCTACTTTTCTCACATAGCATTAGCTTCCTTATGAACATCCCAAATTCTAAGCTCTTGTAGCTTGCCCTTAAAAATATTTTTATTAGTGCTCTTTAAGTGCCCCCATCTAATCCTAGGATAGTAATTTGATTTATTTCTCATCTTCCAACCTTTCATCTTAAAATCTAAGACTAATAATCGATGTTGAGTATTTAAACTTTCACTTGGAATGACCTTACAATCTTTACAATCTAAATGATCTATTTTTCTTATCAAAAAATAATCAATCTATGTTTTACTAGATCCATTTTTATAAGTAATAATATGCTGGTCTCTTTTCTTAAATAATGTATTAGCAACTACAAAATCATAGACTAAAGCAAAATCTAATATAGTCCTACCTTCTTCATTAGGAACTCCAAATCTATAACCACCATGACTAGTTTTAAAATCTTCTACCACTCTACCAACATGTCCATTTAAATCTCCTCCAATAAATACTTTTTCTTCAAGAGGTATCTTTTGTATTAATCCCTCTAATTCATTCCAAAAAATTTCTTTTTAGCCTACATCCAAACCTACTTGAGGAGCATAAAGACTTATAACATTGATAATCTTAGTATCAACAATAATGTTTAAAGCTATAATTCTAACTCCGCATCTATTAATATTTATAACATTATCCTTCAAACTTTTATCTATAATCACACCTACACCATTTCTAATTTTACTTCTACCTAAATACCAATGTTTAAAACCTAAACTATCAATCTCTTGACTTTCTCCCCAACCCATTTAGTTTCTTGAACACATAAAATATTTATCTACCTATGAACCATAATATCTATTAATTCCATTAGTTTACCTATAAGCACCAATATACCAAGTTCTTAACCTAATTCTTTGCTCGCATCCATCCATAATGTGGGAACCCTTGCTTATTTAACCTTGCACGCGATCATGCCCTTGCACATTTTTCACTATATTCAGGCCAAACAGTGAGTCACTTTCAGGGGACGCCCTAACATTAACACAATGTTTTAAAGGATTCACGTCATGATTAATTCAACAAGTTTTACATAAATAAAATAAAAACTAAACCAAAAATAAAAATAAAAAAAACCTAAATAAAAATAAAATAAAAACTAAATAAAAACCAAAACTTAAAAAATAGACCTAAAATAAATAAAAATAAACTAAAAAACCCTAAACTAAATAAAATAAAATAAACTAAAATAATGTTAAACCTAAACTAAAAAAATAATCTAAAATAAAAACTTAAAACCTAAACCTAAATAAAACATAAACCTTAACATAAAATATAAAATAAAACCTAAACTAAGAAACAAAATAAAAATAAAACTATAAAAAAATAAGCATAAACCTAAACCTAAACCTAATAAACTAAAATAAAACTAAACTAAAATAAATAAACCTAAAATAAATAAACTAAATAAATAAATAAAAATAAAAGGACTAAAATATATAAAATAAACAAAATAAACCTACCTACCATATACATTTAAAAAAAACTTAAACATTAAACCCTACCTAAACACTAAATCATCACCCTACCACCCACCCACCCAGGCCACTGGGCCCTAAACCTACTCCCCACCTGAAACTGGACCTTCCCTACAACCATAAACCTAAATAATAATAATAAATAAATAACCTTAACCTACCCTGGGCCCTGACCCTCTCCACTCCCTCTCTAAACTAGTTAACCTAGCCAGACCCTCCCACTCTGAGCCACCAGACTGACCACTGATCACTAAAGGCCTCAAACCACAAATCCCAAATCCACAGGCTGACCTTAGGCTGACTCAAACCTGGGCCCTACAGGCCTAAACCCTGGGCCCCTGGGCCCTGACTGACCCTCCTAAACCCAATTGAACTCCACAGGCCTTAAACATAAACCCTCCACTGACCACACTAAAATCTAACATAAACCTAAACTAAATAAAGCCTAATAATGGATAAATAAAACCTGATTGAATAAAATAATAAAATAAAATAAATAAAACATAAACTAAATCCTAAACCAACTAAAATAAAATAAAATAAATAAATAAAACTTAAACTAAACTAAATAAAAGAATAAAAGAATAAACCTAAATAAATAAAAAAAAATAAACCTAAAATAAATAAATAAAACTTAAACTAAAATGAAAACCTAAACCTAAAAATAAAAAATAAAATAACAAATAAAATTAATCTAAACCTAAAGTAAAATAAACTAAACTAAAATAAAAAACCAAGCCTAAACCAAAATAAACTAAACCTAAACCAAAAAACCTAAACTAAATAAAATAAAATAAACTAAAATAAATTAAACCTAAATTAAAAATAAAACCTAAAATTAAACCTAAAATAAAACCTAAAACCTAAATCTAAAAAAATAAAATAAAAACCTAAAAACTTAACAAAAAAACTAAACCTAAAAATAAAATACAATTTAAAGTAAAGTAAAATAAGCATAAACCTAAACCTAAACCTAAAAAATAAACTAAAATAAAAAACCTAAACTAAAACAAATAAACTAAACTAAATAATAATAAATAATAAAATAAACTCAAATAAATAAAAATTAAACTAAATAAACCGAAACTTATTGGTTTACATAATTTTTTTTTTAAAAAAAACCTTAAACCCTAAAACTAACCCTAAGCCCTAAACCCCACCCTCCCACCCTCCCACCCACCTTAAACCATTAACCACCCTAAACTGACCCAGGCCCTCACCCACCCTGACCCTTAACCCACCACCCAAACCCTAAAGCCTGCCTAAATCTAAACTGACCTAACCCACCCCACCTAAACCACTAAACATCACAACCTACCACCCACCTTAAACATGACCCTAAACCCTCCTAATCCTAAACAGAGGCTAAACCCTACCCTAAAATCTTAAACCCTCCTAACCCTAAACCATCCCTAAACCCTGAGCCCTAACCCTACACTACCACACCCCTAACCTGGGTGTCCTAAACTAAACTCTAAATAAATAAAAAATAAACTTAAATCAGTGGTGTGGGAGAGATCGAGGATATGATGGTGGATCTCACTACTCGAGGAGGTGGTTTGATGAGAACAAGCGAAACGGTCTATTTATGGAATTGTGTCTTTATAATAGAGACAATTCTAGTTATCTAGGGTTTTTTATTTTCTCTATGCATGCTCATTTTTTATCTATGTCATCGCTTGTGTGTTTGAGACCTTGGTGTCTTACTTGGTTGATGAAATCAAAAAGAAGAAATGTTGAATATGAATTTGTTCTTTGTTAAAAAAAATCAAAAACTCTAAACACTAAACTAAAACTTGAACCTTAGACCTAAAACCTAAACCCTAAACCTTAAACCCTAAAAAACCTTATACACAAAACCTAAAACCCTAAAACCTAAACTATAAACCCCACCCTAAACCCTAAACCTAAATCCTAAAACATAAACCTAAACTAAATTAAACCTAAAAATATAATGAAAACCTAAACCAAAATAAAATTAAAAAAATCAAATCAAACAAAACCTAAACCTAAACCTAAAAAAATAAAATAAAAATAAAACTAAACTAAAATAAAATAAAAATAAACCTAAACTAAACTAAAATAAAAAACTAAATAAAATAAAAAATAAACCTAAAATAACAATAAAAATAAACCTAAATAAGATAAAATAAAATTAAAAAATAAAAGAAAAAAGCCTAAAATAAAAAACCTAAACCCTAAACTAAAAATAAAATCTAAACCTAAAATAAAAAAAACCTAAACTTTTATTGAAATAAAAAAAACTAAAATAAGCAAAACTTGAACCTAAACCTAAAATAAACTAAAATAAAATAATAACTAAAATAAATAAATAAAAAATAAAATAAACCTAAAAATAATTAAATAAATAAATAAATATAAAACCTCTCTTTAAATAAAAATAAAAACCTAATCCTAAAAACTAAAATAAACTATAAACCTAAACCTGATACCCTATAAATAAAATAACCTACTAAACTTAAAACCTAAAATAAACTAAAAAAACCTAAATAATATAAAATAAAACAAATAAAATAAATCTAAACTAGACCTAAACCTAAGCCTAAATCTAAACTTAAATGAAATAAAAATAAAATAAAATTAAACTATAAAATAAAAAAATAAAATAAACCTAAAAAAAAATCAAATAAAATAAAAAATAAAAATAAAATAAACTAAAATAATAAAACCTAAACCTAAAAAAACTAAAAACTAAACCTAAATTAGCCACGGCTAAACTACACCCTAAACCCTAAACTAAACTTAAAACCTAAATCCAAACCCTAAACCATAAACCCAAAAACCAATATAAACCATATTAAACCCAAACCTAACTAACCTAAACCTAAAAGACTAAAAAACTAAATAAAACTTAAAAATATAATAAATAAATAAAACCTAAATGTAAATAAAGTAAAATAAAATAAAATAAAAACCTAAACCTAAAACATCCTAAACTAAATCTAAATGTAAATTAAAATAAAATAAAATAAACTAAACTAAAATAAAAAATAAATAAAACCCTAAATAAAATAAAAATTAAATAAACCTAAAAAAAAAATCTAAATAAAATAAATCAAAATAAATAAAATGATCTAAACCTCAAACTAAAAAAAAACTAAACCTAAAAAACAAAATAAATAAAACTAAACTAAATATAAAACCTAAATACAAACTAAAATAAAATAAAATAAAAAAATAAAACCTAAACTAAAAAAATAAAACCTAAAAATAAACATAAAATAAAAAACCTAAAAAACTAAACCTAAAAAAAATAAAACCTAAATAAACCTAAATAATAAATAAAAATAAAACTAAACTAAAAAAAATGCATAAACCTATACTAAACAAAAAAAACTAAAATAAAATCTAGACTAAAATAAATAAACTTAAAATAAATAATCTAAACTAAATAAAAATACAAAATAAATTTACATAAATTAAAAATAAAATCAATGAAAATAAATAAAAATAAACTAAATTAACTAAACTCGGGTTTTCTTAATTTTTTAAAACCTAAACACTAAACCCTACCCTAAATCAACCCTAACTTAACCCTACCTGTCTCCAAAAAAAAAATAATCCTAAACCCTAAGTCTGAGCCACCCCACCACACCCTGGCCCTAAACCCTAAAACCCTAAACTACCAAAGCCAAAACTACCACAATGACCCTGATCTGGGTCTACCCTGGGCTCTATACACTACCACAGGCCCTATACTGACTGCCTGGGCCCTGACCTGGGCTGGGCCCTAATAAATAAACTGGGACTTTAAACTGAATACCTAAACCTGACCTTAAATAAAATAATAAATTAAATCCTAAACCTAAATAAAAATAAATAAAAACCTAAACCTACTAAAATAAAATAAATAATAAATAAAATAAAATAAAAAAAAATAAAACTAAACTAAAAAAATAAAATAAACTAGATTAAAATAAATAAACTAAAACTTACTAAATAAAACCTAAACTAAAATATAAAACTTAAACATAAAAAATAAAATAAAAATAAAAGTAAACTAAAAAATAAGCATAAACCTAAACCTAAACCTAAAAAATAAACTAAAATAAAAACCTAATCTAAAATAAATAAACCTAAAATAAATAAACTACAACAACAACAACAACAACAAGCCTTAGCAATCCCCTTGGGTGGGGTTACATGAATCCTTAGTCTCCATTGTGTCCATTATGTGTCAAATTCTCATTTAATTCAGTATACTAAGATCATTTTTTTATACATCTTAACCAAGTCTTTTTTAGGTCTACCTGCCTTTCTTAACATAAGGCAAATCTAATGCATCTACTCTCTAATCGGTCATGGACGTAGGCGCTTTATGTGGCCAAACCATCTAAGCGACTCTCCCTAATCTTATCTACCACTTTGGAGCTACTCCAACTTTTTCCCATACTCATTTTGCATTCTATCTCTAAGGGTAAAAGCCACTCATCCACGAGCATCCTCATCTCTGTAACACTTAACTTAGTCTTATGTTTCTCTTTTATTGGCCAACATTACGCACCATAAGTCATTGCCGGTCTTACCACCATCTTATAAAATTTTCCCTTAAGTTTAAGTGGAACTTTTCTATCACATAATAGGCCAGATGCATTCCTCACTTCAACCATCCAACTTGAATTCTACTAATAACATCTCCATCTATTTCACCATCATTTTGAACAATAGAGCCTAAATATCAGAATAAACTCACTCTTATTAATGACTTGATCACCTAAAGTCACAACACTACCACTAAAACTTCTACAACTAAAATTACACTCCATATATTCAGTTTTAGATCTACTTAAACGAAAACCTTTAGACTCTAAGTTGACCTCCATAATTCAAATTTACTGTTGGACTCCCTCTCTAGTCTTATCAACAAGAAGAATGTCATCGACAAAAGCATACACCAAGGTACATCTTCTTGTAAATGCCTCGTAAGAACATCCATAACTAAAGTAAAAGATAAGGGCTTAATGTTGATCCTTGATGTAATCCAAGAAATAGGAAAATATTTTGTCAATCCTCCTTGTGTTTGGACACAAGTGGCGACTCTAGTATACATATCCTTAATGACTTGAATATAACCAATATTAACTTCTTTCTTTTAGAACTCTCAAAGAACATCTCTTGAGACTTTATCATAAGCTTTCTCTAAATCAATAAATATCATATGTAGATCCTTTTATTTTCTCTATGCTTCTCCATCAAACCTCTTAACAAATGTATAGCATCCATAGTAGATCTACCTAGCATGAAACCAAAGCGATTGTGAAACTTACGTATCACATCGTAACCTATGCTCAATTACTCTCTCCCATAATTTTAATGTATGGCACATTAACTTAATTCCTCTATAATTTGCACATCTTGTGCATCACCTTTATTCTTAAATATAGGAACCAACAAACTCTTTCTCCACTCATCTAGCATCTTTTAGTCTTTAAAATAACATTAAAAGATTTGTAAGCCAAGAAATTCCTTGATCTCTAAACATTTCACACTTCTTGGAATATTATCAGGTCCTCTTGCTTTTCCACATTTCATTTTCTTTAAAGCTTCACTAACGGTTACTAATACGATAAAATGAAATTCTCTATTTTTTGTTTAGGGTATTAAGGTTGCTAAAATCAATCGTACTTTCAGATCCTTCATTGAAAAGTTTATTAAAATACCTCATCCACCTATTTTCAATATCTTTTTCTAAGAAAAGCACTTTATTATTTTCATCCTTAATACTCCTCACTTGAACTATGTCTTTACTTCTCCTATCTCTTTGGTTGGCTAACTTATACATACATCTTTCACCTTCTTTGGTATCTAATCTATTGTATAAATCACTAAAAGCTAAATTTTTTGCATCATATATTGCTTTCTTAGAATCTCTGAACATTTTATATCTTTCCCAATTCTCAGTTTTACATCTAAACCAAGTTTTATAACAATGCTTCTTATTTCTTATCTTTTCTTGCACACTCGACTCCACCACTAACTATTCTTATTAAAGAAGCTTTTCCTTTTGATTCTCAAGCACATCTTTAGCAACTTGTTTAATAGCACTTGATATTTTCCCACATAATGTTAGCTTCCTTGAACATCCCAAACTTTAATTTCTTGTAGCTTGCTCTTAAAATATTTTTATTTGTGTTCTTTAAGTGTCCCCATCTAATCTAGGATAATAATTAAGTTTATTTTTCTCTTACAACCTTTCATCTTAAAATCTAAAACTAATAATCGATGTTGGGTACTTAAAATTTCACTTGGAATGACCTTACAATCTTTACAATCTAAGCGATCTATTTTTCTTATCAAAAAATAATCAATCGTGTTTTACTAGATCCATTTTTATAAGTAATAATATGTTCATCTCTTTTCTTAAATAAAGTATTAGCAACTACAAAATCATAAGCTAAGGCAAAATCTAATATAGTCCTACCTTCTTCATTAGTCACTCCAAATCCATAACCACCATGAATACTTTTAAAATCTTCTCACTCTACCAACATGTCCATTTAAATCTCCCCAATAAATACTTATTCTTCAAGAGGTATCTTTTGTATTAATCCCTCTAATTCATTCCAAAATTTTTCTTTTGAGCTTACCTCCAAACCTACTTGAGGAGCATAGACACTTATAACATTGATAATCTTAGTATCAACAATAATCTTTAAAGATTCTATCTCCACATCTATTAATACTTATAACATTATCCTTCAAACTTTTATCTATAATCACACATACACCATTTCTAGTTCGACTTTTGAATACCAAAGTTTAAAACCTAAACTATCAATCTCCTTAGCCTTCTCCCCAACCCATTTAGTTTCTTGAACACATAAAATATTTATCTTTCTATGAACCATAATATTTATTAATTCCATTAATTTACAGTAAGAGTACCTATATTCCAAGATCCTAACCTAATTCTAGTTTCATGGACTAACTTCATTGCCTCAGACCATAATGTGGGAACCCTTGCTTATTTAACCGCACTTTCTAGATCTGCGGCTGACTCTAACATTTTCAGTATTCAAGCCATGTCTAGTCTTCAGGATAGCATTAACAATGATTTAAAGGATTCATGTCATGATTATTTGACATATTTTATGCTATAGACTACCTAACGCAACCCTCCACTTTTGCATCGGGACTTGGGATGCTAAACTAAATAAAATAAAAAAATAACCCAAATAAAAATAAAATAAAATAAATAAAATAAATAAAAATTAAACTAAATAAACAAACATATTTGCTTAATAAAAAAATCTTATACCCTAAACCTAAATCCTAAACTCTTAACTACCAACTAAACCAAATAACCCTAAATCAAAAAACTACCTAAACTAAAACCCCCAAACTACAAATCTAAACCCTACCATAAACACTAACTAACTACACTACACTAGCCTAAACCCACCTTAAACTACCAAACCCTTACTGACCCTAATCAACTAAATAACTAATGATCCTAAATCCTGACCCTAAATCCTAACCCTACTATAACCCAAACCTCCCTATCTAAACACAGGCCTGACTGAGCCTAAACCCTAGGCCATAACCCTGATCAAACCCTAAAAACTCAAAAACCCTGAGCCCTAAAATGAGCCAAACTTAAACTTAACTAAAACTAAATAAAACCTAATAATAAAATAAATAAAAAAAAACCTGAACCTAAAATAAATAAATAATAAAAATAAATAAAATCAAACTAAAAATTAAACCAAAAAAAAATAAAAAAAATAAAATAAAATAAAAGCATAAACTAACTAAAAATATAATAAACTTATAAATAAAAGCTAAATAAAATAAAAAACTAAGTTAAATAAAATAAAATAAACCTTAAATAAAATAAAATAAAACTAAATGAAACCTAAAACCTAAAAATAAAACCTAAAAATAAATAACCTAAACAAGAAAACCTGTAAAATAAAAATAAAATAAACTAAATAAAATAAACTAAACTAAAATAAATAATACCTAAAACTAAACATAAAATAAATAAACTGAACTTAAACCTAAAATAAAATAAAATAAATAAACTAAAGTAAACTTAAACCTAAACTAAAAATAAAACATAAAATAAACCTAAAATAAAACCTAAAACTTAAAACTAAAAATAAAATTAAACCTAAACCTAACTTATAAATAAATAAAATAAAATCAACTAAAAAAAAATAAACTATCAAAAAATAAATTAAAATAAAATAAACAAAATTAAATAAAATTAAAAAACTTAAATAAAAAATAAATTTAAATAAACTAAAATAAATTAAAATAAAGTAAATAAAACCAAATCTAGGTTTACTTATGGTTTTAAAAAAAACTAAACCCAAATCTAGCCATTGTGAAACCTAAACTAACCCTAACCCTAAACCCTGACACAACTACTACACCCAACCACTACCTACTCTAACAACCCTAAACCTAATACCTAAACCTTAACCACCTGAACACTAAACCCTAAACCCTAAACCTGGCCCTAAACCTACTCTAAACCCTAAATCAAAACCCTGAGCCCTAAACTAACCCAAAATAACATAACCTAAACAGAATGGGTAGAACCTTGATGGTAGGAACATCACCAACTAGGCTCTAGATAGTGGAGGCGATAGAAGGTGGTGGTTATCGTAGGGGTGGTGGGGGATCTAGAGGTGCTGGTGGATATAGAGGTGGTGGTTGGAATAGTGGTGGTTATGGAGGCACGAGGAACGATAGAGGTCACAGCCGTGGTGGTGACGGAGGGCGAGATTGGGGATATGATGGTGGATCCCGCTACTTGAGAGGCGGGGGTGGTTCTAATGGGAATTGGAGAAATAGAAGAACAGTCGATCCGATCTGCTGCTTATGGAACTATGTCTTTAGAGTAGAGATGATCAACTTATTTAGGTTTTTTTATTTGCTCTATGGGTGCTCATTTTTTACCAATGTCATCGCTTGTGCCTTAGAAAACTTGGGGTGCTACTTGGTTGATGAAATCAAAAAGAAGAAATATTAAATCTAATTTGTTCTCTTAAAAATAAAATAAACCCAAGCACTAAAATAAACCTTAAACCCTAAACTAAAACCCCAAATAAACCCTAAACCCCAAACCTACCTTAAACCCTAAACTAACCCTAAACCCAAAACCCTAAAAAATAAACCTAAACCTAAAGTAAATAAAACTTAAAATAAAATAAATAAACAAACTAAAAAATAAAATAAAAAAAAATAAAATAAAAACATAAATTAAAAACCTAAACTAAACTAAAAGATAAAATAAAAAATAAAACTAAACTAAAATAAAATATATAAAACCTAAACTAAATTAAAAATAAAACTTAAATAACATAAACACTAAAACAAAATAAAAATAAAATAATCTTAAAATAAATTTAAAACTAAACCTAAAAATTTAAATCAACCTAAACCTAAACCAAAAAAAACCTAAATCTAAAAAAAAACCTAAACCTAAAAACCTAAAACTAAAATAAAATAAAAATAAAACTCAACTAAAATAAAACCTAAACTTAAAATAAACGAAAATAAATAATAAAAATAAATAAACTTAAAATAAAATAAACTAAACTAAATAAAATAAACATTAAAATAAAATAAACCTAAATAAAATAAAATAAACTTGAATAAATATGAAAATAAAATGAACTCAAACAAATAAAAATAAACTAAAATAAACTAAATAAATCAAATACCTTTAGATTTTTAAAAAAAAATAAACCCTACTCTAAATCTAAATCCTAAACCCTAACCCCTAAATCCTAAACCTAAACTATCCCAAAACCAAACCTAAACTCTAAAACAACCCTAAACCCTTAAACTTTAAATCCTAAACCCTAAACCATAAACCATAAAAAACCCAAAACAAACCTAAACCACAACCTTAAACCCACAAACCACAAACCTAAAACCCTAAACATAAACCCCAAACCCTAAATCTAAACTAACTAAACCCTAAACTATCTAAAACCCTAAACCATAAACTAATCCTAAACCACAGAATGGAGAATCTTGATGGCAGAACATCATCAAAGACTTAGTCAGATAGCGGAGGGCTAGAAGGTGGAGATGGCGGTTATTACAGTGGTGGTGGGGGATCTAGAGGTGCTGGTGGATATAGAGGTGATGGTCAGAGCAGTGGTGATTATGGAGGCAGGAGGAGCGATGGAGGTTACAGCTGTGGTGGTGGCGGAGGGAGAGATTAGGGATATGATGGAAGATATCACTACTTGAGAGGTGGGGGTGGTTCTGATGAGAATTGGAGAACTCAAGAATAATCGATATGATCTTCTCCTTATGAAATTATGTCTTTACAGTAGAGATGGTTCTACTTATCTAGGGTTTTTGATTTGCTCTATGGTGCTCATTTTTCATCTAAATGTCTTAAACTTAGAGCTACTTGGTTGATGAAATCAAAAAAGAAGAAATGTTGAATTTGAATTTGTTCTCTATTAAAAAAAACTTAAACTCTAAACCCTAAATCCTAAACTAAAATTTAAACCCTAAATCTAAAAACATACCCTAAATTAAACCCAAAACACTAAACCACAAACCTAAAACCCAAACCCACAAATCATAAACCCTAAACCATAAAACTTGTAACCCTAAACCCTAAACCCTAAACCCCAAACCCTAAGCCCTAAACCCTAAACTCTAAACTAACCCTAAACCTTAAATTAACCCTAAACCCTAACCCTAAACCTTGAATAAGGATGTCATTAAGAGTAGATCTAAAGAATGACCTAATCCTAACATAATTATGGTAGCTAAAGAAAATGTCTTCAAATGACTTTCCCTTTACTATTAGAGATTTGAATACCCTAAACCCTAACCCAAAATCATATTATATTACCATATTTTGGTGTTTATTTTTAGTTCATGTGTTTTTGTGTGTGTATAGGGGGGACACCATGTAGATCTGAGGATGTACTTATTGAGGTGATCAAGTATGACAGCAAGGAATAGTGTATTATATCGAATGATAGAAATCACTACCCTAAGATGGACCTAATCACCTAATAAGGACTCCTAAGGCATGATGGTCTTCTAATGTATAGATTTTCCCTACTTTACATGGATGAATAAAGTAGGTTTATTTAAATTGTTCTAAAGTTTTTATGGGGCAAACCCCATATTTAATTACATCATAAGGAAGGTGAATTCCTTAGGAATACTCTTGACTAAATTAGGAAATTATTGTCTCCAAAGAAATCAAAGATAGGACAATCAATAAATTGGTTATATTTAGAAGAACAAATGGGATAGATCAAAAGGAAAGACTTATTATTGAAGCTAAGGGGAGATGAGTAGGGGATGCTCATGATACTAGGAAACTTAGTGACCATCCCAAACTATCCTATGGTTGGGCTTTATATATTTGAAATTAAGGGAAATTATATGTTTGAGTTAAAATTTTATTAGAAATCTAGGACTTATAATTCCACAATACAAGATTATGAAAATGCCTAAGAGGTGAGGATTTGTGCTTGTAGCCCTAAAAGGAAAAAGTAACCTCAGATCCTAAGTCTGGGGAGCTTTAGAGAGGCACAAAGCACATCATAAATCTAAGGTGAAAGTAGGTATGTTGTTTACCTCCATAAGAGAGAATAAATCACTCAACTATTGGACTTATAATCGCCAATAGTGGCAACCAGCTAACTCTTCCTATGATTTAAAACCATGTGATCAAGCAATATATTTTTGCATGATGGCTACATTATTATTATTTAGAAAAAAACTAAAGTCCTTAAACCCACTCTCTAAGAGACTAGAGCATGAGTGGTATGAATAATTACTTAGTCTAATGAAAATTTTATCAAATTTTACTTGATTTTGACTCTTTATTTTTGACACAGGCCATAGGATTTTATGTTCCTAAATGCATGTTGAAGTTGATTATGTGCTAAATCAAAAGAGAAAGCGGTGTCTTTCCATTATAGGCTCTTAAAGGTTAAGCCTTTTTACTATCTAGAAAAGATGGAAACTCTCTCTTAATAAGAGTGAAATAAAATGATATGCATGATATTAAGCATTCAACATCCAGCTAAGGGGTTGCTAAATATTTTATTATCTTGATTTAATGCCTAAGCTTTATGTGAGGTTATGAGTTATTTTAAAAGTTTAATTATGAGTTGTGGTTGGGTAAAAAATTTATTTTTATTCTAAGAGCCTAATTGCATCCAGGCCATACAACAATAACAAATCATAAATAAACTATGAAGAGACATGCTTTTTCTAGTGCACAAGCTAAAGAAAATATCACACAATTTTATAAAGCTAAAGCAAAATAATAAGAGGCTGCAGCCAAAATTACCGCAACTGAAAAGAAATGGGCCGAGCTCTACCCTTATACATCCCAGATATAAAAAAGAATAACTATAAGTTACAAAATGATAAGTGTTATGGGGATCTTCAAGTCTTCATGCTCCCTCTTTTTCTTCATTTAATTTGCTTCATTTGATTTGGTAGGCTTCTAGGCATCACATGGCACCCCAGGATTAAACCTTCTTGCTAATGTTCATTTTTAGCCCCCATAATACTTAACCAAATTCCTAATGCACAATTACATTAAAAGAATGAAAAAGTAAATATAAATATACCTCCAAAATAAGTGTTAGCTAATCACACTATACAACCCAAGTAGTTATATGAATACTTTAGACTTAGCACCCTACACAGTTATATGAAAATCACTTGAGTTTGGAGGGATTTGGAAGAAAATTTGGTCAAATTGAGGGATGTGGGTCAAAAGGGCTTAAGTAGAAAATTGATTTGGTTTGGTTTAGTTTGATTTGATTTGAATGGTTTGAATTTAGAATTCATTTATATTTCTAAATATAAATGAAGGAATGATTGATTTATAAAAATATCAAATGAGTTTGGGTTGATTTGAATTTGGTTAAGGCAAAGTCCATGAGAAAAATCAAAGGGCTTAGGAAAGGATTTGGATTTTTAATTTAATCATGGGTTTTAATCATTTGAAGTGGGATTGGATTTATGTTCTTAGATTTTCATTTGAGGTTTGGTTTGGAAGAAGGAAGGAAGGATTGGGTTTAAGGCTATAGGGTAGGCAAGTCTTCCTAAATCCCTAAGGCATAACCTATTCCTATGACTATCTCTTCTAACTCTCTAGGGCTAGGTTAAGTGTTCACCTAATCAGTAAAAGTATCTTAAGACTAAGGAACTCATAGTGTCCCCAAGAGTCCTAGATCTATGATGAGGAAGTTGAGAGCTCACTCCAAAAGTGAGGTCAACACATATATTATAAGATGTTTGAGCATGTAGTGATGTTTTTTTGGATGTTATAAGATGTATTGAAATGTTTTAGTATATTATGGTATTGTGCCCTATAGTCTATATTCATATGAATCTTTAAAATATTGATTTAATAAATCGATGATGAAATTTGTTAAATTTGAAGTGGGAATTAGGTTTTAGTACCAGCTATCCTACCACTTGTAGTTTAAAAAGTAAAATTTTTATGTTTAAAATAAATATTATATGGTGTAGCATAGTATAGCATATGTATCATAATATATTGTTCTGCACATTTTAAATTCTTTTAGTACTTTCTAATCAAACAATGGAGCCTACATTAGCATTATTTATAAAAATGTTGATTTAGACTTTTAAATGGAGGAATTTGGCCAAATTCATAATAGGTATAGCATGGCATCATAATATATTGTTTCAATTTAAAATATGTAAGTGATATAACTAAAATATATAGTTTTGATTGTTTAGACTAATTTTATGATTTTTATCTTAAGCAATCCCTTGTGATGTGCAATATAATATAATATAATATGTTATAGTGTATTATAATATAGGATTCCATAACATAGTGTAGCATCATGCATTATAGCATACTATTGTGTATTACTACTTGTTGTTTACATATTTTAGTTTGTTATAGTATGATGTGGTAGAGTTTGTACTGGTATAATTTATAAAAATATTGATTTATAGGTTGAGATGATGGGATTTGGCCAAATTTAAAGTATGCTTTAGGGAACATCATTGGGGGTCTGCTACGGTGTGTCATTTAATCAAAAGAATTGAATTTTGCATCCAAAATAAATTTTCATTTTTCAACCAAATTTTATAAATTTTTTATTAAAATGATTCATTTTAAGGTGTAATGACAATATATTATATGAAAGAATATTATAATCACATAAGAATATAACAATATATATATATGATATATATATATATATATATATATATATATCTATATATATAGATATATATATATATATATATATATATATATATATATATATATATATATATATATATATATATATATATGTGTTAGTGTTACTAAATGTTATTGTACATTTTAGTATGTTTTACTTTTGTTATAATCCGTTGGGTCAAAACTCACAAAAATGTTAATTTGAAGGTTGAGATGGAAGAATTTCACAAATTCATGGCACACACCAAGAAGTAACACCAAAATTATGCTATTTTGTACCATTTCTAATAGGAAAATAACAATTTTATATCCAAAATGAACATTATTCATATTTTGAGAAAACTTTGTTATTTGTTCCTTTTAAGTGATTCTAATGAGGTGTATTATTAGAAAATATATTATATAATACCAAATTATAATATAACATCATATATTATAATATAACATTGTGTGTTAATTCACACTATAATATGTTTAGCATGATATTGTATAGTTAGTTTGAGCTTGCACTATCACAAATCATAAAATGTTGATTACAATGTTAAGATGATGTAATTTGAATAACTATATTGTTAGGCTTTTGGTTGAAGTATTAAAGGTTTAGAAGAAATAAGATTTGATGAGAATTCATGTCAAGGACATGGAGGGAGATCCACTAAGGGATCACACATGCATTGGACATGACATATGAAGGGTCTATGTTGAGGGCATAGAAGAAGAAAATCTACTAGGGATAAGGTTTGAATTTTATTTGATTATATGATTTATGGAAAGAAGATTCCATGGGGATAGGAATCTATAATCCACCAGGGATTAAGATCAAATCGACTTTAATTTGTTTTGTTTTAATTGATGTGGAAGCAAATCTGCTAGAGATATGAGCTCGAGTCTGCTAGTGATCGGGTATATAATCCTTCCACTTGGGAAGCAGGTTCGGGCTATTTGTTGGGGATTGGGATTTGAGTTTGAATACATAGATTTTTTTTGGGGATGTATCCACTGGGCATAAGAGTTTGGTTGGATTTCTTTGAATTAGATTCTATTTGGAGAGTTGTTTTAATTTTGCTCCACTAGGAGGTTGGTTCGAATTGATTTATTTGCTTGACTTGTTTATATATGATTTGGGGCTCCAGGGAGAAGGGTGTGATTTAACTACACCAAAAAATTAGATTGGGTTTAATTTAACTGAGTTAATGTATGGACCGAAGATGGACCCATTGAGAAAAAGCTTTATCATCCTTGACCTACCTCAGGTTTACAAATCCAAAGGGATAGTCTACCGACTGCGGGGTAGAGCTAGCCAACCTAAAGGGTTGCCTTTTAGTGTGCAACGATTGTGCTAGGAAAAAGGCATAACATACTTACACCTTCCAAAGTGAGGAACAACTACTAGGGTGACCTATTGGATGCACAACAAATTGAACCTAACCTAGGGCGAATACTAAGGGAATGCCGCTGGGGACTTATGTCAACTCAAAAGTAGTCAGAAATATTTTTATCTAAATTTCATGTGATTTAATATTGTTTGTTTGGTTTAGTTTGACTTTGAATTGAGGGCATATCCACTAGGGATGTGAGCTTGGTCAAATTTGATAGATTTAATTTATGGACCATGTCAGTGTGCAGTGGACCAACCGAGAAGGGGATATATCAAACTTGACCTATCTCAAATTTACAAATACAAAGGGATGGTCTACTAGTCATGAGATAGAGCTAGCCAACCTAAGGTTTGCCTGTGCAAATGTGTGCTAGAAGGCAAGGAATTTCATCTTCTAAAGTAGGGAACAACCACTAGGGTGACCTACTGGTAGCATAATATATCAAACCCGACTTAGGGGCGACTATTGAGTGATTATCGTTGGGGACTTATATCAACTCAAGAGTAGTCAAGAGATTCTTATAGGGAGTTTTACTGACTCTGCTCTAAAGATAAGATGTCTACTTGGGAAAAGGTATCACTAGTGAATATATTTTTTATTTATATGTTTGCGTGGACCCTATTGGTGTGCGAAGGGACCACACTGTGAAGGGGCTATGTAGGTATTGACCTATCTCAGATTTATTGGGCTAAAGGAGAATCTGCACATCCACAGGATGGATTCTCCAACCACAAGGGATGGGTGGTTTCTAGGAAAGCAGAACTGTCCAATTCGATAGTAACCCAGGTAGTGTCTAAATGGGGTCGCAAAGGACATGATCCAAATATAGTGCTCATAGGGGAGGTGCTACTAGGGGCATTATCTCGAGCCCTAGAAAAGAAAGCCTATAGGTTTACGGTGGCCAACTCAAGGAGAAAGCATCTTAGACCGCCATGAGGTGTACTAAGGCGAACCAACCAACCTAAGGTGTATCCATCGCATGAGTGGTGTTTCACGTCAGATAATGAGAACCAACTAACCTAAGGTGCCCATCGATGTCCAATGATCAATATGGAAAGAAAGCGTGTAGGCTTACAACTTTCCAAGTGGAACTGATCATCGGGAAAGTCTATCATCGATGGGATAAATATTATCTGACCTAGAGCAACTACTAAATGGAGAGCCATGAGGAGGGATTGGACCCAGAATTGAAACAATCAGGAGGGATGGAGCCACTAGGGGACTTATCCTAAACCTCAAATATATTTGACCCAATCAATGCACAAAGGCTAATTCAAGAAGAGAACATAGCAGATTCTCATTCTCTTAAATGAAGCAAACATGAGGTAGCTTACGCGAAGGCCTACCAAACTAACAAGGTGCTTGTCAGTGTGAAATGGCCAAGTAAGGAAGGAAAGTGTAGTAGACTTACATCCTCCAAAGCAAAAATACCATTGGGGTGCACACTAGCAGGGTAGCATGTTATCCCTACTTAGAGCAGCTACTGAGTGTGTGTCACTGGGGGCTTTAACTTAACTCATAGTTGCTTGAGACAAAAGATATGTGTTTATTTTATATGTTTGTCAGTAGTATGTGTTTATGTTGTGTCGATGAAGGATAGGATGCTACTCAGGTTCCTTACACCTACCTTAAATACATCATGGTAGATTTGCAAACAAGAATACTTTTGACATGGAAGAGATTAAGTTCGAAATGAAATTTTCATTGATGATAATTATTTTCAAATATGATTTATAATATTTCTTTAAGTAGAGCCTATTGATTGGAAGCATTGGACACTCTCCCTTATGATTAATAAGTTGATAAGATCCTCCTTGGTAGGCCTTATCTATGGCAAAAGGGCCTTCCCAAGTGGGTTCAAACTTGCCTCCCATCTTACGATGGGCAACAATTGATCTTCTTAGAACTAAAATAAGCTCTATTACTTGAAAATCTATAGTACAAACCAACTTATTGTGAGCTTGAATCAATTTTGCTTTGTACAACTCAAGGTTTTGGCATGCTCGCAGGCCTCTCTCCACCAATCCTTTGAGCTCTTCTAACCACAACTTGGCGTTCTACTCTATTGTGATCTTGATACCCACAACTATTCTTTGTGATGGGTGTTGGACTTCTAATGGTAAAATGACTTTGGATCCATAAACTAAGAAGAAAAGAGTAGACTGAGTTGGAATTCTATTTGTGGTGCGGTAGGCCCACATGGCTTCGATTAATTGCTCATGCCACTGTCGCTTGTTGTTGTCAAGTGTCTTCTTTTGTATTTAGATGAGAGTTTTGTTGAAGGCTTATGCTAAGACATTCACTCTTGCATAGTTGATGGTAGAATAACCCCAATCTATGTTATGTCTCTAGGCAAAGTTGTTGACCTCGTTGTTAAACTCTGTCCTATGCTCTTGTTGATGGCACCTTGTACCACCGATCCTTTGACCAAATGTGGTTACATTGTTTAGACAAACATGAAGCCCATGTCATTATAATTGAGGTACACTCAGGTCTATGCAAAGCACATCAATCTGATCTGAAGATGTAGATGAAGATCAAGCGACTTTGATACTACTAGCCTTCGATGATTACAGACTGCATGGATGTAGCTAGGACATGTCATCAGTGTCAGGTACACGGTGTGGTCTTCCACCAACCTCCCAACATTCTATACCCTACATTGGCCTCATGGCCATTTGAGTGTTAAAATACATTGTGGGTCTGATTGATCCTTCTTCTTCAAAGGGGAGTCGACCCCATTTAGATACTACTAGGGTTACTTTTCGATTGGACAGCCCCCTTTTCTTAGTAACCACCCCTCTGGTTGGAGAATTTGTTTAGCAGATGTGTAAATTCTCCCTTGGTTTAGTAAATTTGAGATAGGTCTAGGCTGATATAAGCTCCATCTCAGTTTGATCCCTTGTAAACTAATAGAATCCATGATAAAATAACTAAACAAAAAAAATATTCGCTTGTGGATTAGGAATTCAAGCCCCCAAAGAGCCCCCTCTTCCCAAGCAAGCATCCTATCTTTAGGGCAGTGTCAGCAGAACTCCCTATAGGAATTGCTTGACAAGCTGAGTTGAGATAAGTCCCTAGGTCAGCACTCACTCTGTAGTCACCCTTATGTCGGGTTCAATCTATTTTGCCATAAGCAAGTTACCCCTATAATCATTCCTCTTTGAAAGATGTAAGACTATGATGTATTCTTTCTAGCATGATTGTCGCAAAACGATGGGCAGCCTTAGGTGGGTTTGATTTATTGGCCAAAAATAACCATTCACCCCAGTGGTCTTTTTGTAGTGGAATATGTGAGTCCTCGAGCTTTCTTCCCTTCAATTGATAATTGCAAACTAAAAGGCACTCCTTTGGTCGGATAGTTCTCCCATCGGTCGGGAAGCTACTCCCTTTGGTTTAGAAAATCTGAGAAAGGTCAAGGCTGATATGAGCCCCTTCTCAGTATGATCCATCGCAAACCAACGAAATCCATCAAAATAAACAAATATAAAAATAAAATTAATCTTAACTATCTTTGAGCTGATCTAATTCCCCCAGCGGCATTCACTCAATAGTCAGCCCTAGATTGGGTTCAATCTGTTGTCTTGCCAATAGATTACCCCAGTAATTGGTCCCAAGTTTGGAGGATGTAAGCCTACTATGCTTTTTTCCTAGTAAAGTTACTGCATACTAAAAGGCATCCCTTTGGTTGGCTAGTCCTACTATATGTTTTATAGACTACCCCTTTAGATTGGTAAATCTGAGTTAGGTCTAGGTCTCTCAAAATCCAAACCAACAAAAATTGAATCAAATTTAACCTACTTCACCAATGGAAATTTCTCCTTAGTGAGACCTAAATTAAATAAAACCTCACATCCCCTTTGTGGATGAGTTGAACCTGCTTCCCTAGTGGAAGGTTCACACTCTATCCCTTAGTGATTCCTTCCTCTCTTATGTCCTTGGACATAAGTAGATCCACATTGCACTAATCTCTAGATTCCTTCTACACCTTGGGTTAAGGATAGATTATTTCTATGCTTGTGATCTTCTGGTTGTTGATTTTCGCCAACACCATGCAGTGGTGTTCTTCGTCACATCACACCCATTGGGCGCCCTTTGTTGACCTTATTTTTAGAATGAGCTCACAATCCCTCCATTTTAGACATATGACTTCTCTTATACTTTAAGAGTTTCTTAATCTTAAGACAGATCTAGTGATTAGGTGAACAGTCAACTTAGTCCTAGAGACTTAGAAGAGTTAGCCATAGGAATAGCTCATGACTTAGGGGTGTTAGGGAAATTTGCCTACCCTTAGCTTGAACAATTTCTCACCTTCCTTTCTTCAAGTCAAACCCCAAATCAATCTTATTTGATTTTTTTCCAAACTCAAATCAATGCCACATGATTGAAATCCGTGATTGAAACCCATGAATGAAATTCCTAAGTCCAAATCTTTCTTAAGTCCTTAATCTTCTTTTAAAGACTTAGTCTAAATCTTGATCAAACCAATTCACACTCATGAGATTTTCTCATAACTCATTTATATTCTCATTTATATTCACATATATAAATGAAATATAAATATAAATCAATCAAATCAAATCCAAAAATTAAATTCCAAATTTAAAATCCTTCTTATGTCCTTAATTTCTATCTTAAGGACTTATCTTAAACCATGATCAAATGAATTCAAACTCATGGGATTTTTACATAACTTATTTATATTCTCATTTATATTCACACATATAAATTAAATATAAATATAAATCAATCAAATCAAATCCAAAAATGAAATTCCAAATTTAAAAGCCTCCTTAAGCCATTAATTTTTCTCTTAAGGACTTAGCCAAAATCATGATCAAACCAATTCAAATTCATGGGATTTTGTCATAACTCATTTATATTCTCATTTATATTCACATATATAAATAAAATATAAATATAAATATAAATAAATAAAATAAAATTCAAAATTCAAGCTTCAAACTCCAAAATTTCCTAAGTCCTTTAAATTTCCTCTTTAAAGACTTAGCTTGGATCATGATCAAATCATTCAAATCCTTGAAATTTTCTCATGACCCATTTATATTATCATTTATATTCACATATATAAATGAAATATGAATTCAAATAATTAAAACTACTTCCAAAAATCAAACTCAAATACATTCAAAAATCCAACCACCAACGCCCGTACAATATACCGTTAACATTCAAACTTATGCAAATCAACACATGAATGAAAGAGAGAATTTTCTTCATACACTAACCTTATATTCACATGCATCTCCTATGTATATATGTAGAAAGTCACTATATATATATATATATATATATATATATATATATATATATATATATATATATATATATATATATATATATATATATATATATATATATATATATATATATATATAATAAGCTTTTGAAAACACATTTAAGATTTAATAGTGATAATCAAGTCAACACATGCAAATTGACATAAAGTAAATCATATTTATTTAATTAATTTGAAAGAAATGAATGCATGACTACAAGTGGCATACAACATTTAACATGATTGGAAATAAATAAAGAAACACAAGCATGTAGTTTTATTCAATCCAACTAAGTCCTAAGGAAATTCATATTAAACAAGCTCATTTAAAACAAACCAAAGTTTCTTAAAAGCCATTTTTGAATTTATGTTTGATTGACTTAAGAAATGTGAAAGAGGTTTACAAACCCTAATCCCATTCCCCATGTGTGAGTTAATTTAGTTTAATGAAAAGCAATCAGGTTGATTTTATGTCTTAATTAGGTTAAGGTATGAATTAAATCAATTAATTAACCCTTACCTATATCACCTTAAGTTAATTTATTAATCAATGATAAGCCAATATGAGATGCAACCACATGAAAAGTAAATTAGCAATGCTCCTAAGAAATGAAAGGGGCCTAATGAAATTAGCTCATAATTAATTATTAATTAAGCTTAAGGGACTCACTTAATTACTTTTATGGTTTTCTCACACAAGTGAGCTAACCATAATTTTATTAGATCTCTCTTTTGGTTATTGAACACCCAAAAAACTACCCAAGGGTTAATTAAGGAAGGTTATGAATGAATGGATTTTAAATTAATTAAGCCCTTAATTGGTCAATTAATTCCTTTGATTATATCTTTTAATTAGGATGATGAAATTAACTTAGGGAAAGAGATCAAGGAAGAGACCTCAATCCCAATCCCTAAGTTATTTCAAATAATCAATTAGGCTTTGAAATAATTAGTTATCCTTTCTTTTCTTAATTTATTAATTAAGTGGCTAATTAATTATTTAAGATTTAATTAATTTGAAACAAATGAAGATGCTTAATGAAATGGTCATAAGGAATGAATCCAAACCACATCTCTAAGACTTCTCACTATTAACAAAGGACAGTAAGCTACATTAATTAGTTAATCCACTATTCATTTGCTTAATTATCATTAATTAAGGATGGGGAGTAACTAAGGCTAAATCCATTAATTTCCCTAACTAACTATCCAATCCCAGGAAAAATAGGAGAGGTAGAGGTTATCCACCTAAACATCTCTGGAAAATTTGAAATTAATTGGATAATTAATCAAAGAGTAATTAGGCTAATTAAAATTTTAATTAACCTTTGATTAAGTAAAAATTTCTATTCAAAATTAATTTATAATAATTTTCTTGAATTCTACTCCGAATTATTTTTAAAATGAGCCCTCATTTATATTTCTTGGATTTTTCTAGGATTAGTTATGATTTTAGGAAGTTTTAGACTTAAAAATTAATTAAAACAGTCCTAATTAACCCTTAATCCTATCAGTGCCACATGGCTATTAATGCGACACGCGATTCCCATGTGGCATGATGGGATAGGGTATTTAACTTGTTAAATTAGGAGGCTAACTCAGATTGCGGCGGATACGCTTTCCGGTAGACCGTCCGATCTAAGATCAGATGACCACAATTAGATCCCACAATTAAAGAGTAAATATAGAGGGATTCTACGTGATTTGATCACGATCATCTATTCCAATCATGCAGAACGGATGACCCATGATCCATCTTTCTACAGATAAACGAGCCTCGCCATGAGTTGCTTGATCCGAGCTCACTTGAGCTCGGATCCACTCCAAACTCAATCCACACCTTCGCACAAAAGATCCGCAAGGATCCAATGGTTAGGATGGGCTCAAATGCAAGTTTTCTTCAAAAAAGGAACAGCACATTTTCATTCAAGGATATTTTTTGAGAAATTGCCTCACCGAAGCTTTTGATCGGCAGTTCCAATGATTGAGGTTGCTTCATTTGGTAGAAAAGAAGCCCGGTTGAGCCACACAAGCTTTGATTTTAGGTAGTTTGCTTTATGGACGAAGCTCCTCCTTTTTGACATTTGATATTGAGTGAAGTATGATTTTTGGTGGTTTGGAAGCTTGGGAAATTGTTTGGCGTTGCTCGACTAGGTGTTGTGATAGTGTGGGTAAGTTTAATTGAGGTTTGGTTTTCGGTGGTTTGGAAGCATGTGTGGTGTATCTGTCAGCATAGTGAGCACCAACTAACATAAGGTGTCCGTCAGTGTGCAACGATCAATCAGGAAAGAAAGCGTGTAGGCTTACAACTTTTGAAGCATAACTGATCATCAGAATAGTTTGTCATCAGTGGGATAGATGCTATCTGACCAAGAGCAACTACAAAGTGGGGAGCCCCAAGGAAGGACTAGACCCAAACTTGAAGCCATTAGGAGGGAAGGAGCCACTAAGGGACTTATCCTAAACATAAAATATACTCAACCCAGTCAGTGTACGAAGGGTAATCCAAGAAGAAAGCATAGCAGGCTCACATCCTCTTAAATGAAGTGAACATGAGATAATTTACTGGACATGCAGTAAGGCCTACCAAACTAACAAGGTTCTCGTCGGTGTGCAATGGCCAAGTAAAGAAGGAAACCATAGTAGACTCATATCCCCCAATGCAAGAAGACCACTAGGGTGACACACTAGCAGGGTTGTACGTTAGCCCGACCTAGAATAGCTTCTGAGTGAGTGCCACTAGGGGTGTTATCTCAACTCAGAGTAGCCCGAGATAAAAGATATGTATTATTTATATGTTAGTGTGTAATTTGTGTTTGTGTTGCATTGATGAACGATAGGACACTGCTCAGGTTCTTTACACCTACCCTAAACACATGATGGTGGATTCATAAATAAGAATACTTTCAACATGGAAGAGATTGAATTCAAAAAGAAATTTTCATTGATGATAATTATTTTCAAACATGATTTATAATATTTCTTTAAGTAGAGCCTGTTGACTGGAAGCATTGGGTGCTCTCCCTTATGATTAATAAACTAATAAGATTCTCTTTGGTAGGGTTTTTTATGCCAAAAATGCCTTCCCAAGTGGATTCAAACTTGTCTCACATCTTATGATGGGCAACAATTGGTTTCCTCAGAACTAAAATAAGCTCTCCTACTTGAAAGCTCCACGACAGACCAACTTATTGTGAGATTGAATAATTTTAGCTTTATACAACTTGAGGTTTTGGCATAACTGCAAGCATCTATCCTCCAAACCTTCAAGCTCTTCTAACCTCAACTTGGTGTTTTGCTCTACTGTGATCTTGCTACCCACAGCTATCCTTAGTGATGAGAGTTAGACTTCTAATGGTAGAACGACTTTGGACCCATGCATTAAGGAGAATGGAGTATACTGAGTTAGAGTTTTATATGTGGCGTGGTAGGCCCATAAGACTTAAACTAACTTCTCATGCTACTATCGCTTGTTGTTGTCGAGTGTCTTCTTTAGCATTTAGATGAGAGTTTTGTTGATGGATTCTGCTAAGCCATTTGCCCTCGGGTAGTTGATGGAAAAATATCTCCAATCTATGCTGTGTCTTCAAGCAAAGTTGTTGATCTCTATAATCTGGAATGCAGTACCATTATCAGATATAATATGTCGAGGCACTCCGAACCTATATATGATATAGTTCCTAAAAAACTGGAGCACATGCTAAGCTATGAACTCCCTGAGTGGAATTGCCTTCACCCATTTGGAAAAGTAGTCAGAACCAGTTAAGATGAACTGATGACCCTTGGAAGAAGGAGGATCAATCAGACCCACTATGTTGGTAACCCAACACTCGAATGGTCATGAGGCCAATGTAGAATATAGAATGTTGGGTGGTTGGTGTAGAACCGCACTATGTATTTGACATTGGTGGAATCACTTAGCCAAATCCATGCAATCTTTGATCATCGACGGTCAGTGGTATTTTAGTCTCTTGATCTTGGCTTCATCTTCAGACCAGATTGGTTGGCTCCACATAATCCTGAGTGTACCTCAGTCATGATCTTACAGTCTCATGCTTGTATAAATAATGTGACCATATAGGATCGAAAGATCATCAATATAAGACACCATCCACAAGAGTGTAAGAAAGTACTCTCTGCTTCATAAGATACTGTAGTGGATTGATCCTAGAGATTCAGTTCACCTTATGAGAAAGCATGTACTGTTGTAGCTTTTGGGATGAAAAAATTAAACTTAGGAAATTCTTCTCAATGGGTGGATAATTAGCCTCAGCAGGGATTAGATGATAGATGAGATAGTAGAATGCATTTTCTTTCCCTTCGTCATTGACTTGAGTGGACAAATTACCAAGGGAGTCATCTAATGTAGCAGTGCAAACTATGAGCAGCATGCTTGGGTTAGGGGCTACTAGAACCGGTGGCATCATCAGGTAATGTTTGATGTCTTTGAAGGCATGCTCACACTTATCATCCTACTTGAACTCGACATCCTTTTTGACAAGTGCTGAGAATGTATGACATGTTCCTGATAAGTTAGATATAAAACTTCCTAGATATGCCAACGGCCCTGGGAATAATCTAAGTTGAGTTAAGCTTTTGGGGTTGGCATTTCTAATATCACCTTGGTCTTCTCGATTGATTTTGATTCCCGGTGTCAAAACCCAAGAAATTTCCTTGATGCTACTCTGAATGCACACTTCAAGGGGTTCATTTTGAGGTTAAATTATCTTAACTGTTTGAAAAATTCTCTCAAGTCAAAGGGATGGTCTTCCTTTTCTCTACTTTTGACCAAGAGATCACCCTATAGACCAAATCTAGTCCATGTTCACTTTCTCAAACCAAACCTCAAGTTCAATTCAAACATCCAATTCAAATCCAAATCCAAACCCAAATTCCAAAACTAAATGATTGATGCCCATGATCAAATCCAAACTTGAAACCCTTTCTAAGCCATCTGACCTATCCCATGGACTTAGCCAAATCTTAATATGAATCAATCCAAATTCAATTGATTTTCTCATAATCAATTCATATCATCAATCATCTTCTTAAATATAAATCAAATCTACATTTAAATGATCAAAACTAAATCAAACTAAATCAAATTAAATCAAAACCCTTCCTAAGCCATATGACCTATCCCATGGACTTAGCCAAATCATAATCCAAATCAAGTCAAACTCAATTGATTTTCTCACAAATCAATCATATTTTCAATAATCTTCATAAATTTAATTAAAATATACAATTAAATTATCAAAACAAACTAAAACCAAATCAAAATCCAAACTTAATCCACATGACTCAACTCCATGGACTTAGCCAAATTCCATCATTCCAAAACCCAAATTCAATTGATTTTCTCATGAATCAATCACACCTTCAATCATATTCACAAATATAAATGAAATCTACAATCATCAAGCCAAAATGAAATTAACCCAAGACAAACCCAACTTAACCCTTTTGAAAATGTTCAAATGAACCAAAACCCATTTAAACCCAAGCCAATTGCAATTGAGTTTATATATCAATCCCAAATCCATATATAAACTCAACTAAATCAAACTCAACCAAAAATCAAGCCAACTAAACCCAATTGGTCCACTTGAACCAAAGTTGCCAATTTGACCTATTTGAACCAAGTTCTAATCCTACCCAAATTTAATTGAACCAAGCCCATCACAACCTCCCATCATGATTGTTGACCTAGGTTGATGAATTGCCATAAATTGGGTCAAACCAACTTGCTCATTTGACCAAGTCAATCCCTTAACCAATATGAACCAAAACTAGCCAAATTGCAACCTAAGACAAATGCCTTGAAACCAATGATTCATACCAAATCAAAATCAGTATTTGAATATAACATGACCTTCAATTGAGTCAAACCAAACTTAATTGGCCCTCTTGACCCAAGTAAATTGGGTCAAAAATCAAAATATAAACTAAATTGATTGAACCAATGGCTCCGTTCATTCAGTTGATTGATGAACTTGACCAAAGCCATCATTGGACCTAATTGAACCCAATTGACCAACTTAGCCCAAATTGACCTAAAGGTTCAAGTTGGCCTAAATAAAACCAAATCCAAAATAATTGAATGCAAAGCCTACAATCATCTTCAATTGGTTTACTAAACCCTAAAACCTAACCATAAACCTTTTGCTAACCCTAAATCCTAAAGCCTAAACTAAACCCTAAACCCTAAACCCTAAACCCTAAACCCTAAACCCTAAACCCCTAAACTCTAAAGCCTAAACACTAAACCCTAAACCCTAAACCCTAAACCCTAACCCTAAACCCTAAATCCTAAAACCATAAATCCTAAACACTAAACCCTAAACCCTAAAAGCCTAAAATTCTAAAACCTAAAGCTAAACTAAATAAAATCTAAAAATAAAATAAATAAAAAAACCTAAACTTATAGAAAATAAAATAATAAAATAAAATAAAAACATAAACTAAAAGCTAAACATAAACCTAAACCTAAAAAATAAACTAAAATAAAAAACCTAAACTAAAATAAATAAACCTAAAGTAAATAAACAAAACTAAATTAAAATTAAAAATAAGCCTAAATCAAAATAAAAAATAAAATAAACTAAAATAATAATAAATTAACTAAATAAACCTAAACCTGCCAGTTGACTTAATATTTAAAAATTAAAAAATTAAAAAAAACCTTAAACCCTAAAACTAACCCTAAATTCAAAACTCTAAACTAAACCCTAACCCAACTAAAACCCTAAACCTAAACCCTCCAACCTAACCTAAACCTAAACCCTAACTAAACCCTAAACCCTAAAACTAAACTCTAAACCCTAAACTAAACCATAAACCTAAACCCTAAACCCTAACCTAAACCCTAAAACTAAACCATAAATCCTATACCTTAAACCCTAAAACCTAAACCTAAACCTAAACCCTAAACCTTAAAGTTTAAACCCTAAACCCTAAACCCTAACCCTAAACCCTCAATCCTAAACCTAAACCTAAACCTAAAGTAACTAAATAAATTAAAAAATAAACCTAAACTCTAAAACTTAATAAACTTAAACCTAAACCCTAAGAATGGGCATAACCACGAGAACATCAAACGTGGCTCGCCTTGATCCGCGATGGAGGCTAAGGCGAGGTGGATTATCATAGTGGTGGTGGCTAATCTCAGCCGGTGGATATGGAGGTGGTGGTCGAGGTGGTGGGTTGGGAGGCAAGACGGAGGTTACAAACTTGGTGGTGGTAGAAGGAGAGATCGGGGATATGATGGTGGATCCCACTACACGAGAGTCTGGGGTGGTTTTGATGGGAACTAGAGAAAGTGAAGAAGTGCAGATCCGATCTATTGCTTATGGAACCTTGTCTTTACAGTAGAGACAGTTCTAGCTACCTAGCATTTTTTGTTTGCTCTATGCGTGCTCATTTTTTATTTGTCATCATTTGGGTCATAGAAAACTGAGTGTGTTACTTGGTTGATGAAATTGAAAACAAGAAATCTTTAATCTAAATTTCTTCTCTGTTAAAAAAAAAACCAAAAACCATTAACCTTAAACTAAAACCTGAACCCTAAACTTAAAACCTAAACCCTAAACCCTAAACCCTAAACCCTAAAAATAAAAAAATAATAAAAAAATAAAAAACAAACCCTAACCCTAAACCCTAAACCCTAAACCCTAAACCCTAAATCCTAAACCCTAAACCCTAAAACCTTAAACCCTAAACCCTAAACCTTAAACCCTAAACCTTAAACCCTGAATCCTAAACCCTAAACCCTGAACCCTAAACCCTAATCCCTAAACCTTAAAAACCTAAACCTAAATAAAATAAAACCTAAAAATAAAAAAAAATAAAAAACCTAAACCTAAATAAAATAAATAAATAAAATAAAATAAAAACCTAAACTAAAACCTAAACCTAAACCTAAACCCAAAAATAAAATAAAATAAAAAATAAAAAATAAACTAAAATAATAAATAAAAACCTAAAACAAACTAAAAAATAAAATAAACCTAAAAATAAAATACCTAAATAAAATAAAAACTAAACAAAAAATTAAAATAAAATAAACCAAAAAGAAAATAAAATAAAAACTAAATAAAAACCTTAACCTAAAATATAAACCTAAAAAGAAATAAAAAATAAAACCTAAACCTTAGACTAAAAAAAAACCTAAACCTAAAATAAACATAAAACTAAACTAAAATAAGCTAAACTAAAATAAATAAAACTTAAACCTAAACCTAAAATAAACTAAACCTAAACACTAAACTAAATAAAATAAAATAAACCTAAACCTAAACTAAAAGAATAAAACCTAAAAATAAACCTAAAATAAAAACCTAATACCTAAACCTAAAAAATAAAATGAAAACCTAAACCTTAACCTAAAAATAAGAAATAAAATCTAAACCTAGAAAAAAATAAAAACTTAACTAAAATTAAACATAAACCTAAACTTAAACCAAAAAAATAAACTAAAATAAAAAACTTAAACTAAAATAAATAAACCTAAAATAAATAAAATAAACTAAATGAAAATAAAAAATAATCCTAAATAAAAATAAAAAACTAAACTAAAATAATTAAAAAATAAATTAAATAAACTAAAAAAACTTAAACCTAACAATTTACCTACTTTTTTTTTAAAACAAAACCCTAAACCTTAAACCCTAAACCCTAAACCCTATATCCTAAACCTTAAACCCTAAACCATGAACCCTGAACCTTAAACCTCCAACCCTAAATCATAAATCTTAACCCTAAATCCTAAATTCTGAACCCTAAACAACCTTAAACCCTAAACCCAAACTAACCTAACCTAAACCCTTTGAACTAACTTAACCCTAAATCCCAAATCCTAAACCTGAAAGCCTAAAATAGTAAACCCTAAACCAAAAACTAACCCTAAACCCTAAAAACCCTAAAACTTAAAGCCTTAACCCTAAATGTTAAACCTTAAATGCTAAACTAACTCTAAACCCTAAGCTAACCTCAAAGTTCTAAACCCTGAAAACTCTAAACCCTAAAGCCTAAACAATAAACCCCAAACCCTAAACCCTAAATCCTAACCCTAAACACTATACCTAAAACCCTAAACCCTAAACCCTAAACCCTAAACCCTAAACACTAAACCTAAACCCTAAACCCTAAACCCTAAACCCTAAAAACCTAAAAACATAAACCTAAAGTAAATAAAACCTAAAAATAAAATAAGTGGAAAAACCTAAACCTAAATAAAATAAAAAATAAAATAAAATAAAAAACTAAGTTAAAACTTAAACCTAAACTTAAAAATTAAATAAAATAAAAAAATATAAAAACTAAAATAAAATATATAAAAACCTAAACTAAACTAAAAAAATAAAATAAACCTAATAATAAAAAACCTAAATAAAATAAAAACTAAACGTAAAATAAAAATTAAAATAAACCTAAAATATAATAAAATAAAAACTAAATAAAAACCTAAACCTAAAAATAAACCTAAAAATAAAACCTGAGAATAAATAAAAATAAAATATAAACCCTAAACTAAAAATAAAGCTAAACCTAAAATAAATATAAAATAAACAAAATGAAATAAACCTCCACCTAAACTAAAATAAACTAAGCTAAAATAAATAAAACCTAAACATAAACCTAAAATAAACTAAACCTAAATCCTAAACTAAAAAAAATAAAATAAATTAAAAATAAACCTAAACCTAAACTAAAAAATCAAATCTAAATAAATCCTAATATAAAAACCTAAAACCTAAACCCTAAATCCTAAACCATAAAAAGCTAAAAACCTAAACCTAAACTAATTAAAACCTAAATAAATAAAACATAAAAAAAATAAAATTATAACTAAATGAAAAACTAAATAAAATAAACCTAAAATAAAATAAAATAAAAACTAAATAAAAATCTAAACCTAAATTTAATACTTAAAAATAAATAAAAAAATTAAACCTAAACCTTAAACAAAAAAAAATCCTAAACCTAAAATAAACAAAATAAAATAAACCTAAGCCTAAACTAAAGCAAACTGAACTAAAATAAATAAAACCTAAACCTAAACCTAAAATAAACTAAACCTAAACCCCTAACAAAATAAAAAATAAACTAAAATTAAGACTAAACCTAAACTAAAAAATAATTCAAAAACTAAACCTAAAATAAAAACCCAAAACCTATAAATAAAAAGTTAAAATAAAAACATAAACCTAAACCTAAAAAAAATAAAACCTAAGACTAAAAAATAAAATAAAAATAAAACTAAACAAAAAAATAAACAAATACTTACACCTAAACCTAAAAAATAAACTAAAATAAGAAACCTAAACTAAAATAAATAAACCTAAAATAAATAAAATAAACTAAATAAAAATAAAAAAACTTAAATAAAATAAAAAATAAAATAAACTAAAATAAATAAAAAAATAAAATAAATAAATTAAGAAAATCCTAAACCTACTAGTTTACCTAATTTTTTTTTTTTTAAAAAGAACCCTAAACCTTAAGACCAAAACCCTAAATCCTAAACCCTAAACCCTAAAAAATCCTAAACCCTAAACCGTAAACTAACCCTAAACCCTAAACCCCAATGCATAAACCCTAAACCCTAAACCCTACACCATAAACCCTAAACCCTAAACCCTAAACACTAAACCCTAGCCGTAACCCTACCCCTAAACCCTAAACCCTAAACCCTAAAACCCTAAACCTTAAACCCTAATCTAACCCTAATTCATAAACCATAAATCCTAAAAACCCTAAACCCTAAAGCCTAAAGCCTAAAACCTAAATCGTAAACCCTAAGCTAACACTAAACCCTAAGCTAACACGAAACCCTAAACCCCAAACCCTAAACCCTAAACACTAAAAAACATAAACCTTAAAGCCTAAACACTAAATCCTAAACCCTGAACCCTAAACCTTAACCCTAAACAAACCCTAAAACCCTAAACACTAAACCCCAAACCTTAAACTTTAAGCCCTAAACACCTACAAATCAAAACCTAAAGTAAATAAAACCTTAAAATAATATAAATAAAAAACCTAAACCTAAGTAAAATAAAAAAATAAAATAAATTAAAATCCTAAACTAAAACTTAAACCTAAACCTAAAAATAAAAATAAACTAAAATATAAGAAATAAAAATCTAACGTAAACTAAAAAATAAAATAAGCCTAAGAATAAAATACATGAATAAAAATAAAATAAACCTAAAATATAATATAATAAAATGAAAATTGCATAAAAACCTAAACCTAGAAAATAAACCTAAAAATAAATAAAAAATAAACCCCAAACCCTAAACTAAAAATAAAAACTAAACCTAAAATAAAAATTAAATAAACAAAATAAAATAAACCTAAACCTAAAATAAAATAAATAAAACCTAAACCTAAACTTAAAATAAACTAAACATAAACCCTAAACTAAAAAATAAAACTTAATAGTAAACCTAAAATAAAAAAACTAAATCCTAAACCCTAATCCCTAAAAAGCTAAACCCTAAACCTAAACTAAAGAATACCAAAAAATAAAATAAATAAAAAAACTAAACAAAAATAAAATAAAAAATAAAATAAAATAAAAGTATAAACTAAAGCCTAAACCTTAGCCTAAACCTAAAAATAAAATAAAAAATAAAATAAAAGCTAAACTAAAATTAAATAAATAAAAACCTAACCTAAACTAAAAAAACTAAATAAAATAAAAACTAAACTTAAAATAAAAATAAAATAAACCTTAAATAAAATAAAATTAAAACTAAATAAAAACCTAAACCTAAAAAAATAAACCTAAAAATAAAACTAAAAATAAATAAAAAATAAAACCTAAACCATAAACTAAAAAAAAACCTAAACCTAAAATAAATAAAAAAATAAACCTAAACCTAAACTAAAATAAATAAAACCTAAACCTAAACCTAAACTAAAAAAGAATACCTAAAAATAAACCTAAAATAATAAAATAAAAACCCAAACCTAAACCTAGAATTAAAAAAATAAAACCTAAACTAAAAAATAAACATAAACCTAAACCTAAACCTAAAAAATAAACTAAAATAAATAAACCTAAAATAAATAAACTAAACTAAATAAAATAAAATTAACCTAAATAAAAATAAAAAATAAAATAAACTAAAATAAATAAACTAAATAAACCTAAACCTACTAGTTTACTTAATTTAAAAAAAATGAAATAAAAAAATTAAAAAAACCTACAACCCTAAACTCATAACCCTCCTCAAGTGCTCTCTCATTCTCGGCAATTTTGAATCCCTCTTGGTGGCGCTTCCTCGACTAGGGATTTCTATGGCTTTGGCTTCAATTTTGATTGATTTCAAAGGCTTGAATGGCATCTGGCCGATTGTGTGATGTTTTGTCATTAACCATGGCTGCAGTGAGTTCTATTCCTTGGGTTCCATCTCAAAATATGGATTTTTTAGTTTGGGCATCCGACATTTTGGGGATTGACGACCTAATGCTGCATCTTATACTAAATCTTTTAAGGAAGCGCTCTTTAGTAAGATTTTTCCCTTCTGTTGATTTGGTTAATCTCATTTTAACATCTTTTAGAGGTTTGCCGGCCGTAGTGTGCTCTGATGTAGATGTTGAAAAGTTGGCAAAACCCTTTGAATTTTTTCTTGTAAGTTTTCTTTGCGTCGTCCGAATTTGGATAAAATCCACTCTTTTTTTCATAATTTCAAGCTTATGGGTGCCTTCTCGATTGGTCTTATTATCCCTCAGCATATCCTGATTCAACTTTCTAAAGATCTAGATTATTCATGTATTTTTTCATGTCATTCTTATTTCATCTTTAATTGTAAAATGCATTTGTTGAAGTGGCCACCTCTTTTTGACATTAAGAAGGAATCTCCTATTCTCCCTGTGTGGTTATCTCTTCCTAATATGTGCATTCATTTTATTACCCATCATGTAGTTTTTTCTATCAAAGCTTTATTTGTTCAGCCTTTGCAACTCGACCAAGTGACCACATAGCGATATCGCCCTTCTATGGCTCGGATCCTCATGGAATTAGACATAAATAAAAAAATACCCTAACAAACTTTGGATTTGCTTTGAGAAATATGGGTATTCGCAAAAGGTTGAATTAGAGAACCATCGATTTTTTTTTTGTCTCACCATAAAATACTGGTCATGATAATTCATAATGTTTTATT
Organism: Cymbidium sinense; assembly: GCA_021442155.1. NCBI lineage: Eukaryota > Viridiplantae > Streptophyta > Magnoliopsida > Asparagales > Orchidaceae > Cymbidium > Cymbidium sinense. The sequence goes on from JAKCPB010000378.1 coordinate 72,548, forward strand.
CTCCATCCCCACTTAAAACAATCAATTCCTCCAAATAAAATGTTGTCTCTACCCATAAGTCGATTCCTACTTATGTTCATAACCTCGATCCTAAGGATGGTATAAAGGTTGTTATTGAGGTTGATTCCTTGGATATTGGGTTAATCCTATTGAGCATGTTTCAGCTTCTAATGTTGGCAGGGATTCGGCCGATATTCAAAATGGGAAAGATGATTTACCTCTTATTCCTTCTTTGAATTTGAATATTTCTAATGCAGAGAATAATAAATTCTCTAAGTTATTAGAAGACAGTTCTATTTCCTCTGATTCTATTCTTGCATCTATGCTAGCTTTGATTGATGAAAATGAAGTTTTTAATGATGATTTAAATGATGTCGAGCATGCTGAAAATATTTATGATTCAGATTTTACTACTTGTGCTTTAACTAGTTCTATCATCACCATCTCTCATTTCTAATCATGATATTGATGTTAATCCTACTTTTCAACTAAATATAGATTTGGAAGAAGGTGAACACCCCTCCAAACACGTGGAGATTTCTCCTAAATCTATGACCAATGTTACTAAATCTTACTCAGATGATGACTCTAGGGGAAAAGAAAATGGCTTATAAACTTATCATGCTAAAAGGAAAAGATGTTAAAAATTTCCTCCTAAATTGTCCAAAATGATAGATCTATTGTGACCTCTCACCTCTCTTAATTAACCTTTGCTTAACCCCTTTTTAAATTTCATTATGTTTAAATTTCTTGTTTGAATGTTAGAGTGATCGGTACCCTTTCTATTCATAATCATTAGAAATCTTTGTCGCATTCATAATATTTCTCTTCTTATTGTTCTGGAGTCTCTTATTGATGCTAATAAAATTAACCATGTTGCTAGAATTATCAGTTTCAATAAAATTATCTCTAATGTTAGTAATAAAATTTGGTATTTTTGGAATAATTTCGTTAAGGTCTCTATTCTTGATGAATTTCATTAAGTTTCCAATGTTCAAATCTCTTTTGGTGATTATTGTGTTTTGGGATCTTTTGTTTATGCATCTTATTATAGATCTGGTAGAAATATTGTTTGGGATAATTTAAGGAATTTTGCTACCTCTGTCAACAAACCTTGATTTTTTTGGTGGTGATTTCAACAACATTTTATTTTTTTTTGAACGAAGTGGTGGTTGCTCTCCTAATATTCATTCCATGGAATATTTCTCCAACATGATCCTTGATTGTAATTTGATTAATATTAGCTTTAAGGGCTCTAGTTACACTTGGAAAAACTCTAGACTTTGGCAAAGGTTAGACCGAATTCTTTTTAATAGTCTTTGGATTACTCAATGGCCTATTACTTATATTGACCATTTAAGCAGAACATTGTCAGATCATGCTCCTCTTCTGATTTCTATTAAAGATAATTCTAATAAACTAAAAAACCCCTCTTCCTTTAAATTTCAAAACATTTGGATTCAACATATTGATTATTTTTAATGTTGTGGCTAATAATTGGAAAGCACTTTTACAACCTGATAATTTCATTATGTGGATGAATAGACTTTAGTTTAAACTTAAAAGACTTAAACAAAATTTGGGCTGGTGGAACACGCATTATTTTAAAACTTTTTGTTAATATTAAAGATATGGAAAAATTGGTCTTTGATCTTGAATTCTCTGTTATGTTTGATCCTTCTAAGATTACAGAATTGATCGAGGCAAAAGATAAAGTTGTTAACTTCCAAAATATGGAAGAGACTTATTGACGCAAAGAAGCTGCTAGTAAACATATTATGGATGGTGATAGGAATACTAGGTATTTCCATGCTTTTGTTAATAAAAAGAGAGCTTTAAATAATTTTCAAAAAATTAAAAATGATAATGGAGATTGGATTATGAAGAATAATGATATTAAGGAATCGATTATCAATTACTTTAGAAATATGCTTAATAAGAATTGCTCTTATGAAGCAATTTCTCAATTTCACTTGATTCCTTCTATTATTACTAATGATGATAATTATTTGCTTACCATTGTACCTAATGAAGATGAAATTTTTAAAGTTCTGAATAGCACGAACATAGATTATGTTGCTGGTTCGAAGGATTTCACTACTCATTTTTTTCAAAAATGTTGGTTTATCATTAAAAATGATTTGATCCTGTGATTGATTTTTTTTAAGGGTAATCCTTTTCTTAGATATTTTTCTAGTACTTCTAATGTTCTCATACTAAGAAAGATAATCCAGACTATTGGATTTATTTTAGACCTATTAGTCTTTACAACTTCTTCAATAAGCTGATTTCCAAAATTCACCAACAAACTTAGTCCTTTACTTAATAGAATTATCTCTCTTAACCAAATTAGTCTTGTTAGAGGTAGATCTATTTCTGACAATATTTTACTTGCCCAAGAATTAATTCATGATCTTGATTCCAAGACAATAGGTGGTAACATTCTTTTCAAATCAGATATTGCCAAAGCCTTTGATAACATCTCTTGGGATTTCCTTAACCATATTTTAAATTTATTTGGGTTTTCTGATAAATTTTTTTTTCTTATTAAAAATTGTATTAATAATGCCTAGTTTTTTATTTTGCTTAATGGGGAAGCCTTGGGTTTCTTCCCCTCTTCCCATGGCTTACGATAAGGGGAAGCTTTATCTCTTGCTTTATTTATTATTGTTGTTGAGTACTTATGTCGAAACATCAATGATTTATTCTTAAATAATCCTAGTATGTACTACAAAACTCTTGGTGGTCTTCCTGTTTCCCATTTATGTTTTGTAGATAATTTCATTATTTTTTCAATGCTTCTATTCATCACATCAAGCATCTCACATCTTTTTTAAGTAAATTTGGTAGAGATGTGGTCATTTTATCAATGATAACAAAAATTATTTTATCACTTCCTCTAGTATCTCCAATAATAAAATAAATCAAATCTAACATATCACAAATTTTAAACATCAATACTTACCTCTTAAGTATTTTGGTTCTCTGCTCTTTAAATGCCCGAAATGTTCCTATCTCTTTGACGAGTTAATTCAAAAAATTTCAAATAAAATTTCTGTTTGGGAATTCCATTTACTTTCCTTTGGTGGTAGGCTCACTATTCTTAAAAGCACTCTCAACTCAATGCATCTTTATTTGATTCAAACTGTTATCCCCACTAATGCTATACTTATCAGAATTGATCGTTTGCTTAACAAATTTTCTTGGGACTCCAATAATTCTACCAAAAGAATGCATTGGACATCTTGGCATAAATGTTGTGGTCCTTTGGGAGAAGGTGCTCTTAGTTGCAAGCCTATTCATGAAGCTATCACTGTCTTCTCTGATAAGCTCTGGTGGAATTCTAAAAAGAATGATAGCCTTTGGGCTAATTTTATGATGGAAAAATATTGCCAAGGTAAACACTTAACTGTGTTTATAAAGTTGGTGACTCTCCAGTTTGGAAAAGGCTTTGGTCAATTATATGGGCTGTCAAATCATTAGTATCTTAAAGTATTGAGTTGGGTTCTTCCTTCTTTTGGCAAGACAATTGGATTAACAATGGCTCTATTGACATCCTTTTATCTACCCACTCACCTTTGCTATCAAAGTTAATTCTTTTGGCTTAATAATAATTGGAATGAAAGCAATCTTGAGAATTATATCCCTATTTCTCTTTTGACAACTTTAGAAATATCCCCATTTCTTCTAACAAACCTAACCAAATTCTTTTTAAGCTTTCTTATAATGGTGACTTTGTTCTTAAAGAGGTTTGGAATTTTATTAGAAAAAAATATAACCCTTCTAATGTTTTTATTAAACTTTGGAACAATATCATTCCCATTTCCTATTCAATTTTAGCTTGGAGGATTTTGAATAACTTTATTCTTGTTGACTCTTTGCACTGGACTAAAGGGTTTTACTTACCTTGAAAGTGCTATTGTTGCTTTCATATTGAAAATGTAAATCATGTTTTATCAATGGTGTTATTGCTTTTAAATTATGGTTTTGTATGATGATTTATTTAATACCAACTATTTTAAGGGTTCTATTTCTTTATATCAACTTCTTGAAGTCTATTTCAAAATATAGTGAAAGGTCATATCAAAGTTTTAATTGCTATTAGCCTTATTAGGTTCATCTGGATGGATAGAAATGATGCTAAATATCATGGTATTCCTATGAACCATAAAAAATGGTGCTAGAACTAAAGAATATCTCATGCCATTATCGCTATTATTGTTGAGTGTCTTCTTTAGTATTTGGATGAGAGTTTTGTTGAAGGCATCCTGTCTTGCCCTGATAGTTGATGGTAGAATATTTCCAATCTATGTTGTGTCTTTGAGCAAAGTTGTTGATGTTATTGCTCTTGAATGTCGTGCCATTATCAGATATAATTTATCATGACACTTCAAACCTATATATGATATGGTTCCTAAAAATTAGAGCACATGCTGAGCTATGACCTCTCTGAGCAGAATCACCTTCGCCCATTTAGAAAAGTAGTAGTAAGTAAGTGAATCGATGACCCATGGAAGAAGGAGGATCAATAGGACCCACTATGTCGGTACCCCAACACTCGAATGGCCATGAGGTTAATGTAGGATGTAGAATGTTGGGTGGTTGGTGTAGGACCACATCGTGTATTTTACATTGGTAGCATCGCCTAGTCGTATCCATGCAATCTTTGATCGCCGTAGTATCCTAATCTTTTGAGGCTTTCATCTTTGGAAAGGATTGGTTGGCTCCACATAATCCCTAGTGTACCTCGGTCACAATCTAATGGTCTTCATGCTTGTCTAAATAACATAACCACATATGATCAAAAGACAGCCAGTAAAAGACACCATCCATAAGAGCGTAGGAAATTGCTATACTTCATCTAAAGGGCTTGAGACTTCTCTTGAGGTAGTTTACCTTTATTTGGGTAATCCATGAATGATTGCCTCTAATTTAACTCCTCATCCTTCTTAGTAATGGCAACCTCCCTTTCAAGAGAGTACTTTTTGATGAGTTCAATATCAATAAGGGATAAAACTTATCTATTTTGGACTTTTATTGATATGGACTCATCCTCCGGACATGCCATCTCCTTTAAAAGCTTGGCTAAAGCATACGCTATAGCATTCTCTCCTTGAGAAATCTTATAAATGGTAACCTCTAGGATTTGGGCCAACAACTCCATGGTGTACTTGTGGTAGTGATGAACTTAGGCTTTATAACCTTAGAAGACCCAGTAATTTAGTTGATAACTAGCTGCGAATCCCCAAAGATGTTGATGTACTGGATGCTTAAAGTAATGGCTAACTCTAGATCGACAATCAGAGCCTCATATTAAGCTTTGTTGTTGGTGCAAGGATTAGATAGATGATATGAGAATCTCATCACATCACAGTCTAGAATGAAGAGAACTATTTTTATCCCTACTTTTCTTGGAATTATAGATTGTGGTTCTTCTCCTCTTTGAGAGGAAGCTGCACCATCAAAGTACATCTCACATTGGTGAATGCTAGTATCACCTAAGTTCATAATTTATTCATTGGGGAAATCATCACTAAGCAGAGAGTTAGCAGGAAGTGGGTGTGTTGTTAAGAAATCCGCTAGTGCTTATCCTTTTACCACACTGAGGGGTACAAAGGTAATGCCAAACTATGAGAGGGTCATGGACCATCTTGCCAATCGTTCGAATAGTGTCGACCGTGTTATGAGATAATATAGTGGATTGATCCTAGAGATTAAGTTCACCTTATGAGGAAGCATGTAGTGGTGTAGATTTTGGGATGCAAAGATTAAATCTAAATAATGCTTCTCAATGGATGGATAATTAGCCTCAGTAGGGATTAGATGACAGCTGAGGTAGTAGAGTGCTTTTTCCTTCCCTTCATCATTGGCTTAGTCCAAGAAAGCACTAAGGGAGTCATCTAATGCAGCAGTGTAAAGTATGAGTGGCTTGCCCAGGATAGGGACTGCTAGAGCCCGCAGCATCATCAGGTAATGCTTAATGTCTTTGAAGGTATGTTCTCACTTATCATCCCACTTGAACTTGGCATTCATTTTGACAAGTGCTGAGAATGGCTTACATCTTTCTGATAGGTTGGATATAAAGCATCTTAGATACACCAACTGCCATTGGAATCTCCTTGAAGTTACTCTGAATTCCCACTTTAGGCAGTTCATTTTGAGGTTAAATTGTCTTAGCTATTCAAAAACTACTTCAAGTCAAAGAGATGGTCTTCATTTTCTATACTTTTGACCACAAGATCATCGACATAGCACTCAACTTGATGATGAATAAGTTCATCGAAGATTCGAGTCATAGCCCGCTGGTATGTAGCATCGACATTTTTAAGGCTGAAAGGCATGACTTTATAGCAATAAATTCTGATCGGGATTCTAAAAGTAGTGTTTCTTTCTTCTTCAGGAGCCATCTTTATTTAGTTATATTTAGATGAGCTATCCATGAAATAGAAGACTTCATGAGATGAAGCAACATCCACCATCAGCTCCGGGATTGGTAGTGGAAATTCATCTTTTAGACATGCCTTATTTAAATCCCTAAAATAGATACATATGTGAATTTAGCCTTTATTTTTCTTAACTGGATGATGTCTAAGGTAGGACATTTTTCTTCTCGGATGAAGCCAGCATCGATCAATTTTTTGACTTCAAAAAATATGTGTTGTTCTATCTCTAATCGCATGCATCTAGGAGCTTGCTTGACAGGGTTAGCAGTAGGCTCTATTGCTAGTTTATGGATAGCTATGTCAGGAGACAATCCAGGCATCTCTTCATAACTCCATGTAAGGTAGTATTTAAACCTAATCAATAGCCTAACTCAGTCATTGGTTTCAATTTCATTCAATAAAGTACTAATGTTCCTAAGTTTACTTCCTTGAGCTCATCGATGGTTGAATTGATCTCTTCTTTGAACTCTAGCGGTGAATCTTTGACTTCTAAATCATCTGAATCATTTGAACTTTCTAAGAACAACTCCTCATATGAGTTAATGTTATTTGAAAAGAGCCTATCAGATTCCAAATGATTGGGGATGACTAAGCAGTAATCGTCATCATTGCATTTGTTCTTCCATATTCTTTTAAAGTAGTCTAACCTGTGCTTTAACCAAGTATGTGGGATTAACCCATTTTTGCTAAATTATGAACATAAGGCAAGTACTAATCAAAAGGTAATTCTATTAAATTTTTATATGAATTATCCTCAAGTTCTACATCATTCTTGAATTGAGGATGATGCTCCCAGAAAGAATCTCTGAGTTTTCACACCTGTGGATGACTTAGGGACTTCTTTAACTACCAAACCATAAGCTTTTTGAGAGAAAAGTCAAGTTAGAGATAAGGTTCCCAAACTAATTCCTAACTATTTCACATATATACTTGGATACACTTATGATTTATATATTATCCATATAGAGTCTAAGTCTATATGGATAGCCGGTGTACTCTTGGTTTTGGGACATATCTTTTATTGGGTGGCCAATAAGGAGGTTTTCCATCATTAGAACTGCATCTTGCTGGCCTCTTCCTCTACCTGATGGAGGTCAGGTCATCCTACCCTTATGTTTGAATGGAGCAATGAACTGTGGGTGGAATCTAATGTCATGTTCCACTTCATACTCCAAGTCTATTTTCCCTCCCTTTTATTTTTTTTTTAATTTTCTCTTTTCTTTTCTTTTTTTCCTTTTCTCTTTCTTTTTTATTTTCTTTTTATTTTTTTAAACTTTGGCCCACGAGAATAGACTTATTGATTTTAGGGAGGTAGTAAGCATCCTCATATATGCTAACCTCATGAACTGTAAATGGCTTGAGATCTTCTTTAGCACAGTAGATGATCCCACCTCTCACAAACTTTATACACTGATGTAAAGAGGATGAAACTATGTTGCTCTCATGCATCCATGGTTCCCAAGCAAAGCGTTGAAAGATGTATCCAAGTTTATAATGTCAAACTTAGCTTCAGTCTTCTAATCATCTATCTCCAAGGGCAACACTTTGGAGCCTAAGGCTAGTTGACCTCACTTTTGGAGTGTAGATTCAGTCTTCCAATATTAGACTTAGGAGTCTTCTAGACATTAAGACTTCCCTAGTCATAAGACACTTATAATAATTAGGTAAACTCTTAACCTAAGCCTAAAGACTTAGAAAGGTTAACCATAGGATTAGGTTATGCCCTGGGGATTAGGATAATCCACCTACCAATCCATGTTCACCTTCTCAAACCAAAACTTAAGTTCAATTCAAACATCAAATTCAAATCCAAATCCAAACCCAAATTTCAGAACCAAATGATTGAAGCCCATCATCAAATCCAATCTTGAAACCCTTCCTAAGCCATATGACCTATCCCATGGACTTAACCAAATCTTAATCCAAATAAATCCAAAATCAATTGATTTTCTCATAATCAGTTTATTTGTTTATTCTTCTTCCTAAATATAAATCAAATCTACATTCAAAGTACATCTCCCAGTGGAGAATGCTAGTATCCCCTATGTTCATGATTTGTTCATCAGGGAGATCATCATTAAGAGAAGACTCAGTAGGAAGTGGGTGTGCTGCTAAGAAATCTACTAGTGTTTGTCCTTTCACCATAAGGAGTTATACGAAGGTAATGTCAAACTACGAGAGGATCATGGACCATCATGCCAACCATCTAGATAGCATCGACCATGTCATGAGATACTATAGTGAATTGATCCTAGAGATTAACTTCACCTTTTGAGGAAGCATGTAGTGCTATAGCTTTTGGAATGCATAGATTAAAACTAGGAAATGCTTCTCAATAGGTGGATAATTAGCCTCAGAAGGGATTAGACTATGGATGAGGTAGTGGAGTGCATTTTCTTTCCCTTATTCATTGGCTTGGGCTAACAAAGAACCAAGGGAGTCATCTAATATAGCAGTGTAAAGTATGAACGACTTGCCCAATATAAGGGATGCTAGAATCGATAGCGTCATTAGGTAATGCTTGATGTCTTCAAAGCCATGCTCACACTTGTCATCCCACTTAAACTTGGCATCAATTTTGATAAGTGCTAAGAATGGCTGACATCTTCCCAATAAGTTGGATATAAAGCATCTTAGATACGCCAACGCCCATGGAATGATCTAATTTGAGTTAAAATTTTAGGGGGTGGCATTTTTAATATCGCCTTGATCTTCTCTAGATCAATTTTGATTCCCCGGTGTCAAAGAATAAACCCAAGGAATTTCCTTGAAGCTACTCCGAATGCACACTTTAAGGGGTCCTTTTGAGGATAAATTGTCTTAACTTTTCAAAAACTACGCTTAAGTCAAAGAGCTGGTCTTCCTTTTCTATACTTTTGATCACGAGATCATCGACATAGAACTCAACTTGATGATGAATGAGTTCGTCGAAGATTTGAGTCATAGCCCGCTGGTATGTAGCACCAACATTTTTAAGGCTAAAAGGCATGAACTTATAGAAATAGATTTTGATCGGGGTTCTAAAAGTAGTGTTTCTTTCATCTTTAGGGGCCATATTTATTTGGTTATACCCAGATGAGCCATCCATGAAAGAGAATATTGCATGAGATGAGGCAATGTCCACCATCAGCATTGGTATTGGTAGTGGAAATTTGTCTTTTAGACATGCCTTATTTAAATCCCTAAAATTGATGCATATGTGAATTTGGCCATTATTTTTCTTAATTGGGATGATGCTGGCTAACCAGGTAGGGTATTTTTCTTCATGGATGAAGCTAGCATCAATCAGTTTCTTGACTTCATAAATGACTTGTTGTTCTATATCTAATCGCATGTGTCTAGGTTCTTGCATGATTGGGTTAGCAGTAGGTTCTATTGCTTGTTTATGGATTGCTACATCAGGAGCCAATCCAGGCATCTCTTCATAACTCCATGTGAAGCAGTCCTTAAACCTAATCAATAAGCTAACTAAGTCATTGGTTTCAATTTCATTCAACAAAGAACTGATGTATGTCAGGCGTGGATCTTCTTCAGTTCCTAAGTTGATTTCCTTAAGCTCATCGATGGTTGACTCGATCTCTTATTCAAACTTTGGCGGCATCTTTGTCTTCAAAATCATCTCTCATCAGTTTCTAAGCACCTCATCATATGAGTCAATGTGATTTGAAAAGAACCTATCGATTCCAAATGATTGGTGATGACTAGTGTCGTCATCATCGATTGGACCTATTTGCGAATCTAGTGTCCGATCTTGATTGAGAGCTTTTGCATTTATTCTTCTATATTCCTTTTGAAGTAGTTTAACTTGTGCTTTGACCAAGTATGTGATATTAACTCTTTTTTGTTAAATTATGAACATAGACGAAGGATTCATGTAGCCGACCCCACCTAGTGGGATTAAGGCTTGTTGTTGTTGTTGTTGTTGTTGTTGTATGAACATAAGGCAAGTACCAATCAAAATGTAATTCTATTAAATCTTTATATGAATCATCCTCAAGTTCTACATCAACTTCTTGATTTGAGGATGATGCTCCCAGGAAGAACCTCTACTTCTTCATACCTGTGGATGACTAAGGGGCTTCCTTAACTACTAAACCCTTAATGTTTTGAGAAGAAAGTGGGTTATAGCTAAGGTTCCCAACTGATGCCTAATTAATTCATATATAGACTTGGATACACTTATGCTTTTCTTTGGAGCCTGGTCTTCATCGCTATCTGGCTCAAGTATCACCTCCAAGGAATCTACCTGAGAAGAGTGGTGCTAACCATATAAGACTCATTCTATGAACTAGTTTCTAAGTTTATATGGATAACAGGGGTACTCCTGGTAGCTAAGACATATCTTCTATTAAGTGGCCAATAAAGAGGTTTTCCACCCTTAGGACTGCCTCTAAAGTGGCCTCTTCCTTTGCATAGTGAAGGTCAGGTCATCCTACCCATATGTTCGAATGGAGTAATGAACTGTGGATGAAATCTAATGTTAGGCTCCACTTCCTCCTCCTATTCTATTTCCGCTCCCTTTCATTTTCTTTTTCATTTTGTCTTTCCTTTTCTTTCTCTTTTTTTCTTTCTTTTTTATTTTCTTTTTATTTTTCTTTTATTTTTCTTTTATTTTTAAACTTTGGCCAAGTTTGCGAGAATAGACTTGTTGATTTTGAGGGAGGTAGTTAGCCGCATCATCATCTATGCCGACTTCTTGAATTGTAAATGGCTTGAGATCTCCTTTGACATAGTAGATGATCCCACCTCTCATGAACTTCATACACTAAAGTAGACAAGATGGAACTATGTTGTTCTCATGTATCCATGGTCTCCCTAGCAAACGTTCAACAATGTATCCGAGTCTATAATATGAAACTTAGCTTTGGTCTTCCAATAATCTATCTCCAAGAGCAACACGATGGTGCTTAAGGCATATTGACTGCACTTTTGGAGTGTGGATTCAATCTTCCCATCTTATACTAAGACTTCTAAGACTTCATAAGACACTTCTAACAATTAGGTAAACACTTAACCTAAGCCTAAATACATAGAAGGGTTAACCATAGGATTAGGTTATGGCTTTGGGATTAGGATAATCCACCTATCCTACAACCCAAATCCAATCAATGTTCACCTTCTCAAACCAAACCTCAAGTTCAATTCAAACATCAAATTCAAATCCAAATCCAAACCCAAATTCCAAAACCAAATGATCGCTATCAAATCCAAACTTAAAACCTTCCTAAGCCATATAATCTATCCATGGACTTAGCCAAATCTTAATCCAAATCAATCCAAAATCAATTGATTTTCTCATAATCAATTTATACTTTCAATCATCTTCTTAAATATAAATAAAATCTACATTTAAATGATCAAAACAAAATCAAACTAAATCAAATTAAATCAAACCCTTTTTTGGACCAATCCTAATCCAAATCAAGTCAAACTCAATTAATTTTCTCACAAATAAATCATATTTTCAATTATCTTTACAAATTTAAATGAAATATACATTTAAATCATCAAAACTAAATCAAACCAAATCAAAATCCAAACCTAAGCCACATGACTCAACTCCATGAACTTAGCCAAATTCCTTCATTCCAAAACCCAAATTCAATTCATTTTCTCATGAATCAATCATACCTTCAATCATATTCACAAATATAAATAAAATCTACAATCATCAAACCAAACCAAAATCAACCCAAGTTAAACCCAACTTAACCCTTTTGACTTGAATTGTTCAAATGAACCAAAACCCATTTGAACCCGCAATTACAATTAAATTTTTATATAAATCCCAAATCCATATATAAACTCAACTAAATCAAACTCAACCTAAAATCAAGCCAACTAAACCCAATTGGTCCACTTGACCCAAAGTGGCTAATTTGACCTATTTGAGCCAAGTTCTAATTCTACCCAAATTGGATTGAACCAAGTACATGAAAACCTCCCATCATGATTATTGATCACCCTAGGTTGATCAATTATCATAAATGGAGTCAAACCAAGTCAAGTTGGTCATTTTACCAAGTCCCCTTAACCCATATGAACCAAAACTAGCCAAATTACAACCTAAGCCAAATATCTTGAAACCAATGATTCATACCAAACTAAAATCAATATTTGAATATGACTTGATAATCAATTGAGTCAAATCAGACCCAATTGACCCTCTTCACCCAAGTTGACCCAAATTGACCAAAAAGATCAAATTGGGTATAATCAAAATATAAACCAAATTGATTGCAACCAATGGCTCAAGCTCATTCCAAATTGATTGTTGAACTTGACCGAAGCAATGATTGGACCCAATTGAACCCAATTGACCTACTTAGCCCAAATTGACCTAAATGTTCAAGTTGGCCTAAATCAAAATCTAATCCAAATTAATTAAAACCAAAGCCTACAATCATCTTCAATTGGTAAGCTAAACCGAAACCAACACCAAGCAAAGCCAATTTGGCCAATTTGGTCAAATTGGTCAACTTAACCCATTTAACCCAAATGAATTCAAATGAGCCAAAATAAAATCTAAGCCAAACTTAACCAAACCAATTGAACCAAAACATCCCAAATGATCATATGAACTTGATCCGAACCTTGGTTTGATAATTTGACCAATAGGTCAACTTGACCCAACGTAACCCAATTTGACCTAAATGAGTCAAATTGAGCCAAACCTAACCAAATCAACTCCAATTGACTTGAAATTTGGGCTAACCCACTTTTGGCTCATTTCAAATCTATCCAAATCAAATCCAATGCTAAATAATCATTCTACCCTTACGTCAATTACATCACATGTGACAAATTGCCCATGAAAGTGGTCATTTCCATTCCTTGGCCACTTGGTACTCTCCCAATGGTTAGGAACCTAAGACACTGCCCAATTTAACCCAAGGGGTGGATGGGTCAGCCGTGACCCATGGGAGGTGAAATTAGCTCACCCTCCCCATTGGAGAATTTGAAACCCATAGGACACCTAGGATTCCTTCTTGGCAGCCACCTCCACACCTTCAATCAACCAAGCTGAGCAAACTCACCTCCTCCCTGCCACCCACGACTCCCTGAGATGGTCAGACAGCCATTAGAAGCCAAACCCTATGCCACCATCTGATTAAGATGAAAGGGGGTATACACCCCCTCATTTTCACTCAAATACACATAAAAATTATTCTTCAAAGCCCTACCACTAGAGCCATTCCCTAGTCTCCCAGGCTCGTTCCTCGATCGAAAAATACCATTCCTGTTTATCCTAAAATAGGACTCTCCCATTTCTAACCTAACTTCCCCATTTCTCCATAAAACTTAGATTAACATTGCACGCACCTCCCCTATGTGAGACACTACAGACCCAAGAGTGAAGTAATATTAAAATTTTCAAAACTTAAATTTTAATTTTTAAATAGAAAATTAGATTTTGATTTTATAATGATAAGATATAATTCTAAATGCAGCAAAAATAAAAATACAATAAAGTAAATAGAGACAAGAGGCACACGATTTTTACGTGGTTCGGCCAAACCCCAAAACCGGCCTACGTCCACGCCTAGCCACCCCTGGCTAGGAATCCACTAAATGAAAAATGGTTTACAAAAAGTACTCTCCTATAACGCGAGTACAACCCCTACAACAATATATGTACTCTCCTACAAAGGTACAACCCCAAAATAAATTTTGCAACACAAAAAAAATACAAATAATAAATTTTGATAAAGTAAATCTCTCACAAATATACCAAGCAATCAAATTCAAAAGTGATCTCACAACTTATAAATGATCACTTTACAACTTAAAAAATTTTAAGGCAAAATGCTCACTTAATAAAAATAAATATCTTAAAGTGATCTTACTAGGATGTTTATGTTATTATAATTTGTAGAATAATACAAAATGATTTCAAAATAAATTCACAATTTTCTTTTTCATAATAAAATAAATTTCAGCAAGGAGTAATTTATTTTAATCAAAAATATTCTTTCAATTAATGCTAATGATCACAAAATAAAAAAATAAGTATATGATAGATCTAAGTTGGTCAGTAAGCTTTCAATTAAAAAGAGAGATCTAGAAAATATGAAAATAATTTCAGCACAATAATTTATTTTAAAATGCTTAAAATATACTTCTAAAATAGATCTAAGAATAAATGATCTTTCAAAATAAGACCAAAGAAGAAATATTTCAAGAAACCAAAAGAAATTTGTAGGAAGCTAAAATTTCAGCAAGTTGAAATAGATCCTACAAATTATCACAAGAGTTTTTCACCAAAAAAATGATTGAGAAACTTTGATGTGAAAACCAATGATCAAAGACTAATCCACCAAAAGTATAAATTAGAAAGAAGAAATAGATGGTGAAAATAGCATGAACAACTAAGAAGTATTAAGATCAAGAAAACAAACTCAAGTAATTTAAAAAGGCTTGCTTCGTTGAAGATGTTGAAGCTTCCAAACCAAGGATTTGATCTTGCAATATTTGGAGAACACTTGGAAGGAACATTTAAGAGATTTTCTCTTAGATTTGCTGGAGAGATTTTGAATTTTGAATGAGGGATGCTTTCATGAAGAGAATGAGGGCTATTTATAGGCAAGAAGGTCATTTAAAAAATTATTTCAAAGAAATATATTATACAAACCTCATGCTATCATGTGATAATTTAATATTCAATAAAAATATAATTTATATTAAACAAACATTAAATTTAGCAGAAAAAATTTGGCTATTCACATGTGAAAGTCAAAAGTAATCAAATGTAGCTCTTAATATATTCAAAGCATGTAGCATGCATCCATTATTAAAATCAGGTAATGTTTAAAAAATCATAATAAATTCAATTTTAATGCAAAGTGGGTCATGTAACCACTTATTTGAAAGGAAACAATCCAAGGAATCCGATGGAGATAAAATCAGATATGAATTCTTTGATTAAACAATGACTTTGGCTAAAATACAAAATTTTATATATTTTTGTTAATTTTGACATGTGACATTTAAAAATTATGATATAATTTATATATAATCATAAATATGTTAGTTATCATATAACCAGCAAATTAAATTAAAATACCTAATTATATTAAGTAAATAAAATAATTATACTTAATAGTTATTATCATTTATTACTTTGACAATTTTATTGCTATGTAGAAAAAACATATAATTGAATGTTAATAAATAAAGATTTATATAAATTAACCTCATTAAAATAGTATGTTAGGTTGTGAGCAAATTGATTCATGCCAAAGAACTCATATGAATAGTCATATAACCTAAAATCATGAGCTTCACATTATCCCTTTCATTCTTTTATTCTTGCAATTTCTTCTAACAATTTGTGAGATGTATTGGATATGTAATTAGCAATTGATATATCTGAAAAACATAAAAATATTCATTAGAACATCCAAGCATTTGTTTGTTTTCATCAAAATTAATCAAATTGAACATGAGGCTAATTAAGCCAACAATCTCCCCCTTTTTGATGATGACAAACTAATGTTGGGTATTGATTTTGATGAAGGTGCAAATTGACCTTTCATCATAGTTTTTGAAAGAAATTCTATTAAAAGAAATTTATGCATATGAGATGAATAATGTTGCTCCCCCTAAATGTATGCATTAAATAGACTTAATATTAACCAACATTTTACTCTTCTCCCCTTTTGACAACATCAAAAGTGAGAACAAACTACATACAATTTTAAATATTAGGATCTAACATTCCAAGCATGCGCCTTAAAGTACAAAAATGTTCTTACGTAAGGGTTTTGTAAAATATCCGCAATTTGTAAATTGATGCTAATAAAATTAATATTAACATCACCTTTCAAAACATGATCCCTAATAAAATGATGTCTAATTTTTATATGCTTGGTTCGCGAGTGCTGGATAGGATTTTTAGTTAAACTAATTGCACTAGTATTGTCACACTGAACTAGAATGTGATCTTGCTTAATACCAAAATCTTCTAATTGTTGCTTTAACTAAAGGACTGAGCAAGTAACTACGCATTATGTACTTAGAAGTGGATAAAGCTACATAATTTTATTTCTAGATGACCAAGACACGTGATGATCCTAAATATGACATGTGCCGATGTACTTTTTCTATCTACTTTGCATCCCGCAAAGTCGATCGAATAAGCAACCAAATCACATGATAAAGAATTTTAGGATACCATAAACCTAATCTAGTAGTGCCTATCAAATACCGAAAGATATGCTTGACCGCTATTAAATGAGATTCTTTTGGCACGAAAATGAGCACACAAATAAACAAAGAAACATAATATCGGCCTACTAGCAAAGAAGTATAAAAGTGAACCTATCATACTCCTATAAAGTTTTTGATCAACAGATTTTCCTAATTCATCTAAATCCAATTTTATAGATGGGCTCATAGGAGTTTTACTAGATTTAAATCTTTTCATGTCAAGCCTCTCAAGCAATTCATTTATATACTTAGTTTGATAGATGAATGTGCCGCTTTCTTGTTACTTCACTTGAAGACCTAAGAAAAAATTAAGTTCTCCCATCATACTCATTTCAAACTCTTTAGACATCAAAGATGAGAACTCATGGCATAAAGATTCATTTGTACTTCAAAATAATATATCATCTACATACACTTATACCACAATCAAATCATCATCTATGCTCTTAAGGAATAAGGTGGTATCTACTCTGCCCTTTCTAAATCCATGATCTATCAAAAAGTTACTTAACCTATCATACCAAGCACGAGGAGCCTATTTTAAAACATATAAGGCTTTCTTTAATTTATTCACATGATTTGGAAAATCAAGGCTCTCAAATATAGGTGGTTGCTCTACAAATACATTTTGGTCAATAAATCCATTCAAAAATGCACTTTTGACATCCATTTGAAAAAGTTTAAAATTTCTAAAACAAGCATAAGTAAGGAGTAACCTGATAGCTTCTAGTCTTGCTACGGGTAAAAAAGATTCTTCAAAATCTATACCTTCAACTTGTGTGTACCCATGTGCAACTAACCTAGCTTTATTTCTAACAATACAACGAATCATCTAGCTTATTCTAAAGATCCATTTTGTTCCAATGACATTTTGATCTTGGGGTCTTGGGACTAATTCCCAAACATCATTTCTTACAAATTGATTCAACTCCTCTTCCATAGCAATAATCCAAAATTATCATTTAATGCTTCTTCTAAATTTTAGGTTCAACCTCGATAAAAAATGTGAATGATCTACAACTTCTCTACTATGTCTTCTAGTCATAACTCCTTTTGAAGGATCTCCTATAATTAGTTCCTTTGGATGATTTTTATTATATTTCCATTCTTTAGGCAATGAATCATCCATATTATCTTCTAAAGATATTTTCTTAAAGTTATCAATCTCTTCATCAATCACTTCATTTCTAATAGGATCAATCAAATTTTCATCAAAATAACATGTATTGATTCTTCACAATCATTTTCTTTCATTGTAAACTCTATAAGCTCTACTAGAAGAGAGTATCCTATGAAAATACCATCATCGATTTGCAATCAAACTTACCTAAATGATCTTTTCCATTATTCAAAATAAAGCATTTACATCCAAATACATGAAAGTGTTCAATCTTAGGCTTCTTTCCAAAAAACAATTCATAGGGTGTCTTCTTCAAAATTGGTCTAAAATAGATCCTATTCATTACATAACATGCAAGATTTATTGCTTCAAAAATATTTTGGCAATTTATACTCATCAAGCATAGATCTACTTAATTCAATTAATATTCTATTTTTCTCTCTCTACTACTCCATTTTGTTGGGGAGTTCTAGAAAATTATGTCTAATCCCATGTTCATCACAATAATCCTCAAATAATTTATTTTCAAATTCGCCACCATGATCAGTTTGAACCCTATTAATCAAAAGGCCTTGTTCTCTTTGAATATATTTAGAAAACTTTCTAAACTCACCAAAAACATCATCCTTGTAAGTTACAAATAAAACCCAAGTATATCTAGAGAAATCATCAACAATCACAAAACCATAATTTTTTCCACCTAAGCTAGTGGTGCTAATAGGACCAAATAAATCCATGTGCAATAATTCTAGAGGTCTAGAAGTAGAAACAGTATTTTTACTTTTAAATGAGCTTCTAGAATGTTTACCATGAATACATGCATCACAAACATAGTTTGAATGAAAATTTAATTTAGGCAAACCAACTACTAAATCAAGTTTAGCAATTTTATTAAGTGTGTGCATGTTAATATGACATAGTCTCCTATGCCATAACCATATATCATCATGAGTGCTTTTAAAACAAAGTAAGTTTAAATTTACATCATGAAAGCTATCTAAATCAATGACATAAATATTTTTGTATCTTTTCCCTACTAGCAAAACATTTTCATTATTTTTTATAGTGCAATATGATGCATGGAATACTACATTCAAACCTTTTTCACATAATTGACTAATAGAAATTAAATTATATTTTAATCCTTCTACTAGAAAAACTTTATCTAAGGTGATAGAATTCTTACAAATAGAACCAATGCCAATGATTTTTCCCTTCGCATTATCTCCATATGTAACAAATCCTCCATCACTTGATTCTAAAGTTGTGAATTTATCTTTATCTCCGTCATATGTCTTGAACATCCACTGTCCAAGTACCACATGCCTTCTTTGATTTTGCTTTGAAGGCATTCCTACTAAATAAACTCACATGTTAACTTTAGGAACCCAAACATGTTTGGGTCCACATTCTAAATTTGAAGTAAGATATTTAGCATGCATGGTTTGTGTAGTGCTTGTACCTTTTGGTACCCATACATAAGATGATTGCTTAGTATTTTGTATTTTACGTGCATAGCAATCAAATGAAATATGCCCTTTTTATTGCAATAGTTGCACCAAACATTAGTGTTTGCATATGATTTAGAATGATAATTATAAGGTATATGAGTGGGATGTGTATGATGCAAATAATTTTTATTAAATGTTTTTCTTGATGAAGTATTATAATGAACTTGTGATTTTAAACATAATTTTAATCTTGCTTTTAATAAGATATTCTCTCTTTCAAGTTTACCTACAACTAAGGAACAATTTAATAAAGAAGTATTTTTACTTTTTAAATTATCATATTCATTTTTTAAATCACAAAATGCATATCTAAATTTTATGTTCTTTTCTAAGGTTTTGTATTTTCTTTTTAATTTTTTATATTCAATAACTAAATCATTAAAAGCATCATCTAATTCATCATAAGATATATCATTACATACCTCTTGAGAATCTAAGTCGATTCTCCATTTGCCATAAGACATATGTTGACCTCTTCATCCGATGAGCTAGTACTTGATTCATTTGAATCTGGATTGGCCCATAAAGTCGTCTTCTTCTTCTTATGGTACTTTTTCTCCTTCATATTTTTCTTTTATTTACATCAATTTATTTTTCTTTGATTCAACAAGTTCGGACAATCACCTCTTATGTCCGTTTTTTTTTACAATGATAGCAAATGATCCCTTCATATGTAGGAAATTTCTTAGTTTGAAATTTATATTTTTTTTATTTTTTATACCTTTGATTCTTATTCCTTAGCAAGTTCTCAAGCCTTTTGGAAAGCATGACCACCTCATCACAATCACCATCCAGCTTGAGGTGTTATGCTCATCCCTATCATCAACTTGTAGTGCAATGGCTTTTCCTTTCTCCTTCTCCTTTTTTGCCGAGTTATCCATCTTATCCCTTTGAGCAATAACCTGTTCATGTGCTATCAAAGAACCCAAAAGCTGATCAAGTGGATAAGTAGATAAATCTTTAGCTTCACTAATAGTTACTTTAGCTTCCCATTCTTTTGGAAGACATCTAAGAATCTTATAAACTAAGTCTTGATTCCTATATGTTTTTCCAAGAGAATGTAATGTGTTACTTATTTTCATAAATCTAATATACATATCAAAAATAGATTCAGAAGGAGACATATGAAATAACTCATAATCATGAACAAGTCTATTTATGTGAGCATCTCTAACTTCACTAGTTCCTTCATAGTTATAATAAGTTTATCCCATATTTCTTTTTGTACTTAACATAGAAATTTTCATGTAATCATCGGTAATAAAGCACAATGTAAAATATTACAAGCCCTAGCATTTAATTCATCAAGTTCTCTTTCAGCTATAGACCATTCCTCAAAAGGTTTTTCTACTTTAATGCCATTTACTTCTACTATGGGTGTATGATATTGATATGTCAACATATACCACATGCATGCATCTTGACCTCTTAAGAATGTACTAATTCTATTTTTCTAATAATCAAATGGTACACTATCTAAAAGTGGAGGTCTATGAGTGGATTGTCCCTCCGGTAATGAACCCTTTGTGAAACCTTGTGCCATAGTGAAAAGATTTACTCTTGGATGTTAAGCCAATAAAAGAGCCTAGCACTACCAATTGTGAGACACTATAGCACCCAAGAGGGTGAATTGGGTAATATTAAAATTTTCAAAACTTAAATTTTAATTTTTAAATAGAAAATTAGATTTTAATTTTATAATGATAAGATATAATTCTAAAATACAATAAAGTAAATAGAGACAAGAGGCACACGATTTTACGTGGTTCACCAAACCCCAAAACCGCCTACATTAGCCACCCCGGCTAGGAATCCACTAAATGAAAAATGGTTTACAAAAGTACTCTCCTATAGGGCAGTACAACCCCTAACAATATGTACTCTCTAAAAGGAGTACAACCCCAAAATAAATTTTACAACACAAAAAATACAAAATAATAAATTTTGATAAAGTAAATCTCTCACAAATATACCAATCAAATTCAAAAGTGATCTCACAACTTATAAATGATCACTTTACAACTTAAAAAATTTGGCAAGGCAAAATGTTCACTTAATAAAATAAATATCTAAAGTGATCTTACTAGGATGTTTATGTTATTATAATTTGTAGAATAATACAAAATGATTTCAAAATAAATTCACAATATTCTTTTTCATAATAAAATAAATTTCAGCAAGGAGTAATTTATTTTAATCAAAAGATTCTTTCAATTAATGCTAATGATCACAAAATAAAAAAATAAGTATATGATAGATCTAAGTTGTAAGCTTTCAATTAAAAGAGAGATCTAGCAAATATGAAAATAATTTCAGCACAATAATTTATTTTAAAATGCTTAAAATATACTTCTAAAATAGATCTAAGAATAAATGATCTTTCAAAATAAGACCAAAGAAGAAATATTTCAAGAAACCAAAAGAAATTTGTAGGAAGCTAAAAATTTTAGCAAGTTGAAATAGATCCTACAAATTATCATAAGAGTTTTCACCAAAAAAAAATGATTGAGAAACTTTGATGTGAAAACCAATGTTCAAAGACTAATCCACCAAAAAGTATAAATTAGAAAGAAGAAATAGATGGTGAAAATAGCATGAACAACTAAGAAGTATTAAGATCAAGAAAACAAACTCAAGTAATTTAAAAGGCTTGCGTTGAAGATGTTGAAGCTTCCAAACCAAGGATTTGATCTTGCAATATTTGGAGAACACTTGAAAGGAACATTTAAGAGATTTTCTCTTAGATTTGCTGGAGAGATTTTGAATTTTGAATGAGGGATGCTTTCATGAAGAGAATGAGGGCTATTTATAGGCAAGAAGGTCATTTAAAAAATTATTTCAAAGAAATATATTATACAAACCTCATGCTATCATGTGATAATTTAATATTCAATAAAAATATAATTTATATTAAACAAATATTAAATTTAGCTACAAAAATTTGGCTATTCACATGGGAAAGTCAAAAGTAATCAAATGTAGCTCTTAATATATTCAAAGCATGTAGCATGAATCCATTATTAAAATCAAGTAATGTTTAAAAAATCATAATAAATTAAATTTTAATGCAAAGTGAGTCATGTATCCACTTATTTGAAAGGAAAAAAAATCCAAGGAATCTGATGGAGATAAAATCAGATATGAATTCTTTGATTAAACAATGACTTTGGCTAAAATACAAAATTTTATATATTTTTGTTAATTTGGATATGTGACATTTAAAATTTATGATATAATTTATATATAATCATAAATATGTTAGTTATCATATAACCAGCAAATTAAATTAAAATACCTAATTATATTAAGTAAATAAAATAATTATACTTAATAGTTATGATCATTTATTACTTTGACAATTTTATTGCTATGTAGAAAAAATATAATTGAATGTTAATTAAATAAAGATTTATATAAATTAACCTCATTAAAATAGTATGTTAGGTTGTGAGCAAATTGATTCATGCCAAAGAACTCATATGAATAGTCATATAACCTAAAATCATGAGCTTCACATTATCCCTTTCATTCTTTTATTCTTGCAATTTCTTCTAACAATTTGTGAGATGTATTGGATATGTAATTAGCAATTGATATATCTAAAACACATAAAAATATTCATTAGAACATCCAAGCATTTGTTTGTTATCATCAAAATTAATCAAATTGAACATGAGGCTAATTAAGCCAACACCCTAGGCCTCATCGAACAAGAACAAATCCTCTCCCATGCTTGTCAAGCACTAGATGTGGGACTTCGATCAAAGCCGAGCTCCAAATTATCGGTTCTTGGCCTTCTTAGCAAACATCAAGGAATTAATCTAATTGCTACTCAACATGGTTTTGTCTCCATTAGATGAAGCATTCTCAATCATTCGAGCCACTGGTCTTGAGCTCCGGTGAGGTATGCTTCCAAAACTGATCCTTAGTCAAAAATGGGTTGGAGCTTTTTAAATAAAACTTCCTTCTCATGTGATCTTGACCATTAGATCCCCACCGATCGATGTCGTGAAGGTCTGGGATCTTTTAGAGTTGATCCAAGCTTGAGTAAGCTCAAATCAAGTGAGTAATGGTGGACAAACTTCATTCTCTTTCACTTGCGTGATGATAGATCACACACCATCTATTCCACATGATTGGAATGGATGGTCATGATTTGATCCACTAGATTGATCTGATTTAATCTTATTAAGCTGTGAGATTAATCATAGCCATTTGATCTAAATAGCAGACGAGAAAGCACATCCGTCGCCATGTAGGTACTAAGTCGGATAAGTTTTAAGTAGCCAATCCCGTGATGCCATCTGGAAAGCATATTGCATCAGCGCTCCACGTGGCGCTAATAAGTTAAGGCTTTAATTAAGCTTAATTAATCATTTTTAATGGTTGAAACTTCTAAAGTCATAGAGAAATAAAAAATGCAAATAAATACTCATTTTAAAGCTATTTCTGAGGAGAATTAATTAAAAATGATCTTAACTATATTTGAATAGTAATTAAGGTTTAATTAAGGTTTAGTTACAAAATTAATTAGCTTAATTACTCATTAATTACTTGAGCAATTAATCCTAAATTTTGTGAGTTAATTTAATGGGATGACCTCTGCCTCCCATGATTTTCTTAGGATTTATTGCTGACTTAATTAGGAAAATTGACTAATTAAACCTTAACTACTCTTTTAAGTTAATTAATGATTATTAATCTAATGAATAGTAATAAATTGGTTAATTAAGTTTATTAATCATTGTTCAGTAAGTGAACTAAGGAATAAGGTTGGGACCCTTTCCTAAGTTCATTTCACACTTTTTTTAAATGAAATTAATTAAGATTTAACTAATTAATTAAATCACTTAATCAAATTGAAATCATAATCATATCAGACCTTAATTAATTAAATAAAGGGGTAGATCTTTATGTGTTTAATAACCTAAAAAAGTTTAATGAAATTATGGTTAGTTCCTAAGTGTGGAAAACCATAAAAGTAATTAATTAAGTCCCTTAATCTAATTAACTATTAATCATGATTTAATTACATTATGCCCCTTTTATTTCCTATGATTATTGCAAGTTTATTTTCCATGCATATCATGTTGGCTCATAATTATTTAGTTAATTACTTTAAGGTGACATAGGTAAGAGTAATTAATTCATCTAATTAAGGGTTCAACTTAATTAACCCATAAAATTAACTTAATTACATTTCCTTAAATTAAATCAAATTGCTAATGTAGGAATGGGTTTAAAACAACAAGTAATGATTTCTCTTCTCCTCTTTAAATCAAATCAAATTTAAAACTTAATTAATAAAAAAGCTTTGGTTTGCTTTAAATAATCTTATTTGATTTGATTGTCCTTAAGAACTAGTTTAGTTCAATGAATCACATGCTTATATTTGATTTTCCTCTTTCCAATCATGTTAAATTTGGATGTCATTTGAATTCATGCATCCATCATTTCAAAATCAAGTAAAATAAAATGGATTTCCTTTATGTAAGCTTGCATGTGTTGATATAATTTAATATATGAATGGCTATTATCACTATTAATTCCAATTGTATTTTTCAAAAGCTTATAAATGAATAATAATATGTTTTATGATGCTAGTTATAAATACATAAGAAATGCATGTGTTTATAACTTAAGTGTATGAATGTTGAGTTCTCTTTCCTCTATTCATGTGTTGATTGCATGTGTTTATAGCTTAAGAGGTCATTTAATTACCTCACTTCCCTTGTTTAACAACGACACATACCCATTTGATTTCATTCTTATGTATTTTAACATTAGAATTTTGATAGAGCTTTAATTCATATATATAAATAATTCAATAAAAAAATATACAATCCCGAGAATATGATTTGGCGCTTACTTCTTATGTTCATGTATATCAATTTAAATATGTTTGAATGCAAATGATTATATAGTCTATACATCCCGAGAATATGAGGCTTTAGCTAGCTCCAAGGAGGTCATTTGCTTACCTCACATCTCTGGTTTAACAGCGGTACATGCCTATTTAATTTAATTCTTTGTCCTTTTTGTATACAAATTTGGATAAAGTTTTAAATTAATATGTTTAAATAATTAAGTCAAATAAAATATAAATTCTAAACATACACATACATTCATCATTTAAGCATGCTAAACATGTTGCATGTATAGATACACTTAGGAGTAAATCATATGGATGTTACATGTAATGGAAAGGAATGATTTAATATATGTCATGTGGTGGTAATTCAATTAAATTAATCTTAACATGCCTTTCATTTTGGATAGGATTATTTAAAGTGAACCTAAACTTAGGATTAATTAAATCATTTAATAAGCCATTCACTAAAGAGAACTAAATCAAATTAAAATACTTTAGAAAGTGACTTAAGGTAGGGATGAAAGAGGGCAATCCTCCTTTCCTCTTTTTATAACACTTAATTGCTAAGTGTAATAAAATAAAATAAAAGAAAATACAAATTAAATTTCTCAAATAAATTAAAATACTTCAAGTGAAATTAACATTTCATGTTAAATAGAATCCTCCTACAGTTAGAAAATATAACACTAATGCCTGACAAGACTTACCACACAAGCCTTAATACACACATTAGAATTAAGTCACCACTTCTAGCTCTAAGTTAGGATGGTGTATGATGTGATGTATGTTTTATTTTATGATATATTATTTTAGATTGGATGTTAGGGTGAATGTATAGGCTGGATGATAGGCCAATATGAGCCTAATCATATTTTCTATGGGGATTATGCTTAAGGGATGCTTAAAATAAATTTGAATGCTCTTTTTTGCGGTTGCTTAAATAAGCATAATCCAAGTTAGGATAGGTGGGCTTAGTTACCCATGTGTAGGGTGCTAAGTCAAAATTATAAATACAACTGCTTGGGATTATATGTATATTTAGCTAATCTATATTTTACTGGTGAAGTTAGATTTACTTTTCCCATAGAGATGTAATTTTTGTAATAGGAATTAAGATTAGTGCTATGAGGGATTAGGATGAGTAGTGGCCAGAAGGTTTGGTCCTGGGGTGCCTTGTGATGCCTTTGAAGCAAGTACCATCCAAATTAAAGAAGGAACCAAATCAGAAATAGAGATATGAAGAAAGAAGACTCCCATAGAATTTAATACAATTATAAGTATTCTTTCATATTCCAGATTCTATAAGGGTAGAGCTCGACTACCCATCTTTTCTCTCTTCAGTTTGGACGGAGGTACCCTACCGCATCGGCCTTTTATTCTTTTATGATAGTTTATATAATTTTTTTATGTTATGTTTACATTGTGCGTTAGGACGGCTAGCTTTCCATAGTTTCTTAAATGATTGATGCATTAATGTGTGGCTTGGATATCATTAGGCACTTAGGATAAAAATAACTTTTTTACCAAAAAAATCACTTATAATTAAATTTTAAATAACTCATAACCTCATCATAAAGCCTAAGAAATAAATAAGATAATTAAAAGGTTTAGCAACTCATTAGATGTATGGTTGCATGTTTCACATCATTCATGCATATTCTTTTATCTTTAACATGAAGGATCTCCATCCTTGCACGATAAAGGAATATTTGACCTGTGAGGGCATCCCTTATGGTGGAGAACACCTTCTTCTAACTAATTTGACCCATAACCTATTTCATCATGTATTTAGGCATAAGAAATCCTAAAGCCTCTATCAAAATGATGTGTCTAAAATGAAATAAAATTTGAAAAGATTTTGCATCTATAGATTAAGTCATATGCTCATACTCATTCTCTAGTCTCTTAGGGAGTGTGTTTAACACTTTAGTCCCTTTCTAATTAAATAACTACCCTAACTATCTTATAATTCATAAGACCATACTGCATGATTTCAAAATCGAAGGAGGAGTTAGGCCACTCAGATAATTATAAGTTGAAGTCACAATTTATTTTCTTGTGGAGGTAAACCCTTACGTCACCGTCGCTTAGATTTGGCGTTTTAGCTCATACTAAAGCTCCTTAAATTTAAGATTCAAGGTAGCCATTTCCTGACCAGACATAAATTCTCACCTCTTAGATATTCCCATAACCTTATGTTGGTGGATTATAAGCCCTAGTAATCTAATTAAATTTCAACTTAAAATATATAAATCTCCTCAACTTCAAAATCATAAAGACCAACCACAGGATAGATTAGAATGCTCACTAGGCTTCCTAGTATCATGAGCATTTCCTACTTATTTCATTTGTATTTAAAAAATTTGTCTTCTCCTTGAACTTTTTGAGTTGATTTTCCAAATACAACCAATCTTTTGATAGTCTAACATTGAAATATTTGGAGATGATAATTGTTTACTTTAATTGAGAGTATTCTTAAAAAATTTATTTCTTAAGATGTAATTAACTATGGAGGCTTTCCTCCATAGGGAACTTAAAAACTTGGTTTAATATAAACTCTATTTTATTCATTCATGTAAAGTAAGAGAGACATATTTGGTACATTCGAAGACCCTTCATGCCTAAGGAGTCCTCATTATGTGATTAGGTCCATGCCTATATCTTTTGAGATAGTACATCATACCTCAATGTTATACCTGATCACCTCAAAAAGTACACCCCCTATGATCTATGTGGTGTCCCCCCATACATCCAAAAATAAACACAAGGCCATCTCACCTTGTTCATTGAATCCTTTCAACATCATCCTTTCTTTTTGGAGTTTGTAGATGTTGATCCACAAGTAGGATAGGGTTCTTAGACTCATAATGTTGACTGATACACTTGGGCCAACCAGAACTCTGAATAGCCTGTATTTGCCAACATCCACTATAATATAAAGTGGCAGTTGTGCTCGGTCATCCCTAGGAGTAAGTCTTCATCGCTGAATGTAACTCTTAAGATATCCTTCAAGTGGCATGCCTCCTCTTTAGTAATAATCAGCTGAGCTAAGCATGTCTCTAGGTAAAATATGGCCTTGATAAGAGATTCCATCATCTCATAAGAGTGTCGTATATGCTTAACTTAGCTGGAAACTTTCTAAGGTGAGCGGACATTGTAATCAACTCTAACTTGGTCCCACAAGCATATCCATGGGTGGAGCATCCTATAGAGGGACTCGCTCAGGAACCAATGACTTGCTTACCCTTATCCTGAGGTGCTACCCTTGGAGGTAAAACTTTGCCACTACGTAGATTGACTTTAGTGACATCTTGGAAAGATGAGCTTGTGGAAATTTCTACCTTTTAATCGGCATACCTATAGCTTCTCTTATGGATCCTCATAGTCGTTGACTCCAAGTCAATCAAGAGGTAAACATGATTGATTTAGAGAAGGATACCGACTCTAAATCAGAAAGGAAAGGATCGAAACTACCAGAGCTATTTTTTTATTTAGACTCGGAGAGCTTTCAATAGGAATAAAATCAAGAGCATCAAAAGTAGACAATATATAAGTAGAATCAGCTTTCTTCATTAATTTCTTTTTGGGTGGAGATACATGATAGAAATCAAGTAAAGTAAGCATGGTAAGGGAATTAGTTTATCCATAGATGCAACTCTCATATTAGTAGAAGAGGTGGTAGGCAATGGTGGAGGGAGTGGACTGGACGGTGGCTATGCTACCGGAATATCTCGCAAGTATGGTGACCTACTTCGCTCGGGTTGTCACCCTCCCAGTTGTCCTTGCAACTAGCAAACCTTAGTTAGTTGGAGGGTTGAGCTACTTCATGCATCTATAAGGAAAGCTTCTTGATCTTAGAAATGATCTTCTTAGAGGTTCGGGATAGGGAGATATCCTAACCTTATTTGGTCTTAAGAGGATCAAGTATCCCGATTATTCTAAATGTAACTGGATGGTTGTTCTAATTTGTATTCCTTAGGGATAACTATGGCTCTCAACTTGTATTTGTGCTCAAGCTAGTCTATAAAAGTGATACAATCCCAAGACATGGTTTTAATCAATGAATATGTCTTCCCTATTGTGAGTATGGAAAGTAGCTCTAGTGATGGATATGAGTACAAGTGCTAAGATAGGTGGTGAAAATGGTCATTGTGTCCACTTATAATTAAATTTTAAATAACTCATAACCTCATCATAAAGCCTAAGAAATAAATAAGATAATTAAAAGGTTTAGCAACTCATTAGCTGTATGGTTGTATGTTTCACATCATTCATGCATATTCTTTTTCTCTTTAACATGAAGGATCTCCATCCTTGCATGATAAAGGAATATTTGACCTGTGAGGGCATCCCTTATGGTGGAGAACACATTCTTCTAACTAATTTGACCCATAACCTATTTCATCATGCTTTTAGGCATAAGAAATCCTAAAGCCTCTATCGAAATGATGTGTCTAAAATGAAATAAAATTTGAAAAGATTTTGCATCTATAGATTAAGTCATATGCTCATACACTCATTCTCTAGTCTCTGGGAGTGTGTTTAACACTTTAGTCTCTTTCTAACTAAATAACTACCCTAACTATCTTATAATTCATAAGACCATACTACATGATTTCAAAATCAAAGGAGGAGTTAGCTGGCGGCCACTCTAGATAATTATAAGTTCAAGTCACATTTATTTTCTTGTGGAGGTAAACCCTTACATCTACCTGACGCTTAGATTTAGGCCGTGCTTTAGCTCATACTAAAGCTCCTTAAATTTAAGATTCAAGGTAGCCATTTCCTTGTGACCGCATAAATTCTCACCTCTTAGATATTCCCATAACCTTATGTTGGTGGATTATAAGCCCTAGTAATCTAATTAAATTTCAACTTAAAATATATATA
Organism: Cymbidium sinense; assembly: GCA_021442155.1. Taxonomy (NCBI): domain Eukaryota; kingdom Viridiplantae; phylum Streptophyta; class Magnoliopsida; order Asparagales; family Orchidaceae; genus Cymbidium; species Cymbidium sinense. The sequence goes on from JAKCPB010000378.1 coordinate 102,593, forward strand.
TCTCCTCAACTTCAAAATCATAAAGACCAACCATAGGATAGATTGGAATGCTCACTAGGCTTCCTAGTATCATGAGCATTTCCTACTTATTTCATTTGTATTTAAAAAATTTGTCTTCTCCTTGAACTTTTTGAGTTGATTTTCCAAATACAACCAATCTTTTGATAGTCTAACATTGAAATCTTTGGAGATGATAATTGTTTACTTTAATTGAGAGTATTCTTAAAAAATTTATTTCTTAAGATGTAATTAACTATGGAGGCTTTCCTCCATAGGGAACTTAAAAACTTGGTTTAATATAAACTCTATTTTATTCATTCATGTAAAGTAAGAGAGACACATTCGAAGACCCTTCATGCCTAAGGAGTCCTCATTATGTGATTAGGTCCATGCCTATATCTTTTGAGATAGTACATCATACCTCAATGTTATACCTGATCACCTCAAAAAGTACACCCCCTATGATCTGTGGTGTCCCCCCATACATCCAAAATAAACACAAGGCCATCTCACCTTGTTCATTGAATCCTTTCAACATCATCCTTTCTTTTGAGTTTGTAGATGTTGATCCACAAGTAGGATTCTTAGACTCATAATGTGATACACTTGGGCCAACGAACTCAATAGCTGTATTTGCCAACATCCACTATAATATAAAGTGGCCTGCGTCTAGAGTAATGCCATCCTGAATGTAACTCTTAAGATATCCTTCAAGTGGCATGCCTCCTCTTAGTAATAATCAGCTGAGCTAAGCATGTCTCTAGGTAAAATATGGCCTTGATAAGAGATTCCATCATCTCATAAGAGTGTCGTATATGCTTAACTTAGCTGGAAACTTTCTAAGGTGAGCCAGGACATTGTAATCAACTCTAACTTGGTCCTCTACAAGCATATCCATGGGTGGAGCATCCTATAGAGGGGCTTTCTGCTCACTGGAACCAATGACTTGCTTACCCTTATCTTGAGGTGCTACCCTAGGAGGTAAAACTTTGCCACTACGTAGATTGACTTTAGTGACATCTTGGAAAGATGAGCTTGTGGAAATTTCTACCTTTTAATCAGGCATACCTATAGCTTCTCTTATAGGATCCTCATAGTCCGTTGACTCCAAGTCAATCTCAAGAGGTAAACATGATTGATTTAGAGAAGGATTGTCTGACTCTAAATCAGAAAGGAAAGGATTGAAACTACTAGAGCTATTATTTTTATTTAGACTCAGAGAGCTTTCAATAGGAATAAAATCAAGAGCATCAAAAGTAGACAATATATAAGTAGAATCAGCTTTCTTCATTAATTTCTTTTTGGGTGGAGATACATGATAGAAATCAAGTAAAGTAAGCATGGTAAGGGAATTAGTGCCCTTATCCATAGATGCAACTCTCATATTAGTAGAAGAGGTGGTAGCTGCAATGGTGGAGGGAGTACTGGACTCGGACGGTGGCTATGCTACTGGAATATCTCGGGCAAGTATGGTGACCTACTACTGCTACTGGGTTGTCACCCTCCCCGAGTTGTCCTTTGCAACTAGCAAACCTTCGTTGGTGTTGGAGGGTTGAGCTACTTCATGCATCTATAAGGAAAGCTTCTTGATCTTAGAAATGATCTTCTTAGAGGTTCGGGATAGGGAGATATCCTAACCTTATTTGGTCTTAAGAGGATCGCAAGTATCCCTAAGGATTATTCTAACAGAACTGGATGGTTGTTCTAATTTGTATTCCTTAGGGATAACTATGGCTCTCAACTTGTATTTGTGCTCAAGCTAGTCTATAAAAGTGATACAATCCTCTAAGACATGGCCTAACATGCGGTGGTACAGGCAATAGCTAGGATCATCGCTCTTGCTCACTTCCTCAAGCCTCTTGGGCTCTAGTAACTGAAAGTCAAGTTTCTTTAAGAGATTATTAAAGATTTTCCTAACTACCTGCCTCCCTCTTGAATGAATATGTCTTATTCAATCTATTGGCAAGAGTATGTGGAAAGTAGCTACCTAGTGATGGATATGAGTACTGCTGCTAGGTAGGCTACTGAGGTGGTGAAAATGGTCATTATGGCAGCTGCAGTCACTTATAATTAAATTTTAAATAACTCATAACCTCATCATAAAGCCTAAGAAATAAATAAGATAATTAAAAGGTTTAGCAACTCATTAGCTATATGGTTGTATGTTTCACATCATTCATGCATATTCTTTTTCTCTTTAACATGAAGGATCTCCATCCTTGCACGATAAAGGAATATTTGACCTGTGAGGGCATCCCTTATGGTGGAGAACACCTTCTTCTAACTAATTTGACCCATAACCTATTTCATCATGCATTTAGGCATAAGAAATCCTAAAGCCTCTATCAAAATGATGTGTCTAAAATGAAATAAAATTTGAAAAGATTTTGCATCTATAGATTAAGTCATATGCTCATACGACTCATTCTCTAGTCTCTTAGGGAGTGTGTTTAACACTTTAGTCTCTTTCTAATTAAATAACTGCCCTAACTATCTTATAATTCATAAGACCATACTACATGATTTCAAAATCAAAGGAGGAGTTAGCTGGCGGCCACTCTAGATAATTATAAGTTCAGAAGTCAGACAATTTATTTTCTTGTGGAGGTAAACCCTTACGTCTACCTGTCGCTTAGATTTAGGCCGTGCTTTAGCTCATACTAAAGCTCTTTAAATTTAAGATTCAAGGTAGCCATTTCCTTCGGGTGACCAGCATAAATTCTCACCTCTTAGATATTCCCATAACCTTATGTTGGTGGATTATAAGCCCTAGTAATCTAATTAAATTTCAACTTAAAATATATAAATCTCCTCAACTTCAAAATCATAAAGACCAACCACAGGATAGATTGGAATGCTCACTAGGCTTCCTAGTATCATGAGCATTTCCTACTTATTTTATTTGTATTTAAAAAATTTGTCTTCTCCTTGAACTTTTTGAGTTGATTTTCCAAATACAACCAATCTTTTGATAGTCTAACATTGAAATCTTTGGAGATGATAATTGTTTACTTTAATTGAGAGTATTCTTAAAAAATTTATTTCTTAAGATGTAATTAACTATGGAGGCTTTCCTCCATAGGGAACTTAAAAAACTTGGTTTAATATAAACTCTATTTTATTCATTCATGTAAAGTAAGAGAGACATATTCGGTGCATTGACCCTTCATGCCTAAGGAGTCCTCATTATGTGATTAGGTCCATGCCTATATCTTTTGAGATAGTACATCATACCTCAATGTTATACCCGATCACCTCAAAAAGTACACCCCCTATGATCTGCGTGGTGTCCCCCCATACATCCAAAAATAAACACAAGGCCATCTCACCTTGTTCATTGAATCCTTTCAACATCATCCTTTCTTTTTGGAGTTTGTAGATGTTGATCCTCAAGTAGGATAGGGTTCTTAGACTCATAATGTTGACTGATACACTTGGGCCAACCGAACTCAATAGCAGATTTTGCCAATATCCACTATAATATAAAGTGGCGGTTGTGCTCGGTCGTCCCTAGGAGTAAGTCTTCATTGCTGAATGTAACTCTTAAGATATCCTTCAAGTGGCATGCCTCCTCTTTAGTAATAGTCATCTGAGCTAAGCATATTTCTAGGTAAAATATGGCCTTGATAAGAGATTCCATCATCACATAAGAGTGTCGTATATGCTTAACTTAGCTGGAAACTTTCTAAGGTGAGCCAGGACATTGTAATCAACTCTAACTTGGTCCTCTACAAGCATATCCATGGGTGGAGCATCCTATAGAGGGGCTTTCTGCTCACTGGAACCAATGACTTGCTTACCCTTATCCTGAGGTGCTACCCTAAGAGGTAAAACTTTGCCACTATGTAGATTGACTATAGTGACATCTTGGAAAGATGAGCTTGTGGAAATTTCTACCTTTTAATCAGGCATACCTATAGCTTCTCTTATAAGATCCTCATAGTCTGTTGACTCCAAGTCAATCTGAAGAGGTAAACATGATTGATTTAGAGAAGGATAGTCTGACTCTAAATCGAAAGGAAAGGATTGAAACTACTAGAGCTATTATTTTTATTTAGACTCGACGAGCTTTCAATAGGAATAAAATCAGGAGCATCAAAAGTAGACAATATATAAGTAGAATCAGCTTTCTTCATTAATTTCTTTTTGGGTGGAGATACATGATAGAAATCAAGTAAAGTAAGCATGGTAAGGGAATTAGTGCCCTTATCCATAGATGCAATGCTCATATTAGTAGAAGAGGTGGTAGCTGCAATGGTGGAGGGAGTACTGGACTCGGACGGTGGCTATGCTACTGGAATATCTGCAAGTATGGTGACCTACTCACTCGGGTTGTCACCCTCCCCAAGTTGTCCTTTGCAACTAGCAAACCTTCCTTGGTGTTGGAGGTTTGAGCTACTTCATGCACCTATAAGGAAAGCTTCTTGATCTTAGAAATGATCTTCTTAGAGGTTCGGATAGGGAGATATCCTAACCTTCTTTGGTCTTAAGAGGATCGCAAGTATCCCAAGGATTATTCTAGAACCTGGATGGTTGTTCTAATTTGTATTCCTTAGGGATAACTATGGCTCTCAACTTGTATTTGTGCTCAAGCTAGTCTATAAAAGTGATACAACCCTCTAAGACATGGCCTAACATGTGGTAGGTGCAATAGCTAGGATCATCGCTCTTGCTCACTTCCTCTAGCCTCTTAGGCTCTAGTAACTGAAAGTCAAGTTTCTTTAAGAGATTATTAAAGATTTTCCTAACTACCTCCCTCTTGAATGAATATGTCTTATTCAATCTATTGGCAAGAGTATGTGGAAAGTAGCTACCTAGCGATGGATATGAGTACTGCTGCTAGGTAGGCTACTGAGGTGGTGAAAATGGTCATTGTGGCAGCTGCAGTGGCCGGTATGATGGCCGAGGTGGTGGAAGAGGAGGTGGCAAAGGAGGCTCTTGAGCTCATAGTCTCTCATACTGAACTCTGGCTGACTGCTTCCCTTTATCCTTTGACATAATTGTCCCTGGTTTCTTCTGAAACACCTTCTGCGGCTTAGGCCTAGATGATTGGTCAAGAAAGGGCAACTGTTCCTCTTCTAGGCTAGGTGCCTTGATGATAAATTTCTCGAATGTTTTGATGGTAAAGCCCTTAAGAAAGAAGGCAACCGAGCCATGGATATTTTTGAGAAGAATCTCAATGCCATGCTATTCAAATAGTTGTGGTTAATTCATGCACAGGTTACGCTACCTGAGAATGTAATCAATAAGGGACTCATTGAGTTTCTGTTTCTCTACAATGAGGTTGCCTACAATCACCCTCTGCTGAGCTCTAGCAAACCACTTGATGAAGAGATGCTCCAACTCAGCAAAAGTCTTCATCAAACTATTGGGCAGTTTAGCATACCAATCAAATGCAACATCTGACAGACTGCTAACGAAAAGGCAGAAGAGGAATGCTGCCACTGGTGTTGCAACAACCAGCTCTAAAATGTGCAATTTGTTATCGTGGGTTCCCACTACCATCAAAGATCTTGAAGGATGGTGGCACAAAATCCTAAATAAAATAAAAACTAAATAAAAACCTAAACCTAAAAAATTAACCTAAAAAATAAACTTAAAAATAAATAATAAAAAAGCATAAATCCTAAACCAAAAAAAGAACCTAATTGTAAAATAAACATAAACCTAAACTAAAATAAATAAAACCCAAATGTAAACCTAAAATAAACTAAAACTAAACCCTAAACTAAATAAATTAAAATAAACTAAAAATAAACCTAAACCTAAACTAAAAAAATACTTAAAAATAAACTTAAAATAAAAACCTAAAAACTAAATCTAAAAAATAAAATAAAAACCTAAACATAAACCTAAACATAAAAAATAAAACCTAGAACTAAAAAATAAAAAATAAAAAAACTAAACTAAAAAACATTAACCTAAACCTAAACCTAAAAAAAAAACTAAAATAAAAAAAACCTAAACTAAAATAAATAAAACTAAAATAAATAAACTAAACTAAATATAAAATATAAAATAAAAATAAACTAAATAAACCTAAACCTGTTCGTATACTTAATTTTTTAAAAAAAACCCTACACCCTAAACCATATAACTAACCCTAAACCCTAAACCATAAACCTGTAAGCCTAAACCCTAAACCCTTATCCCTAAACTAAGCCTAAACCCTAAACCCTAAACCCTAAAACCCTAAAACCATAAACCTTAAACCCTAAAACTCTAAACCCTAAACCCTAAACCCTAAACCCTAAACCCTAAAACTTACAAACCTAAACACTAAACCCTACACCTTAAACCCCAAACCCTAAACCCTAAACCCTAAACCCTAATCCCTAAACCCTAAAATCCAAAAAACCTAAACATAAACTAAATAAAACCTAAAAAAAAAAAATCTAAACTCAAACCTAAACCTAAACTTAAACTTAAACCTAAACCTAAACCTAAAAATAAAATAAAATAAAAAATAAAAGCTAAAATAAAATAAAATAAATATAAATTAAACTGAACTAAAAAAAATAAAATAACCTCGAAAGTAAAAAACATAAATAAAATTAAAACTAAATAAAAAATAAAAATAAAATAAATCTAAAATTAAATAAAATAAAAAGTAAATAAAAACCTAAACCAAAAATATAAACCTCAAAATAAAACATAAAAATAAATAAAAATAAAACCTAACCATTAAACTAAAAAAAACCTAAACCTAAAATAAACAAGATAAAAAAACTAAACCTAAACTAAAATAAACAAAACCTAAAGCTAAAGCTAAAATAAAATAAAGCTAAACCCTAAACTAAATAAAATAGAATACACTAAAAATAAACCTAAACCTAAACTAAAAAAATAAAACCTAAAAATAAACCTTTAAAAAAACCTAAAACTTGAGCCAAAAAAATAAATAAATTAAAACCTAAACCTACACCTTAAAGGAAAAAAGAAAACCTAAACCTAAAAAATAAAATAAAAACTAAACTAAAGTAAAAGATAAACATAAATCTAAACCTAAACCTAGAAAATAAACAAAAATAAAAAACCAAAATGAAAATAAATAAACCTAAAATAAATAAAATAAATGAAATAAAATAAAAATAAACCTAAATAAAAATAAAAAATGAGATAAACTAAAATAAATAAAATTTAAACTAAATAAACTAAAAAAACCTAATCATACTGGTTTACCTAATTTAAAAAAAAAACCCTAAACCTTAAACCCTAAGCCCTAAACCCTAAATCTTAAACGCAAAACCCTAAAACCTGAACCCTAAACCTACAACCCTAAACCCTAAATTTAAAACCTCTTTTTTGCCTTGCTCTCCCCTCTCGGCCTCGGCTGCGACGCTCTCTGGCGATTGCATTTTTCCCTTTCATTTTCCTTGCGGCTTGGCCGATGTCCGATCATTCTTGATCAATTTTTTTGATAATTTGACTATGATTGGCCTCTAATGTGAATTTCCCTTTGCTCTTTCAATGGCGAAGGAGCCGCTTTTCGCGCAGTCGAGCATATCCATCTTGGAGGCGTCAGTTAGGGCATCAGATTTTCATGGAATTATGGATCCAAAATCAACCGCTACTCCGCCTGCAGTTAAGTCCTTTAAGGATGCATTATTTCGTAAGAACCTTTCCCCTAATTTTTCAGTGAATTTGATCTCGACCTCATTTTGTGGGATGCCCGCTTATGTGTGCTGGATCTAGACGCGTGGAAAAGTTGTAAGCCTTTGAATTCTCTTTAGTTGGTAAATTTTCCTTACATCGGCCAACTCTTGATAACATCCGATCATTTTTTCATAGACTTAAACTTTCAAGTGTTTTCACTATCGGATTGATTGATCCTAGGCATATTTTAATTCATCTCTCTAATGACTTAGATTATTCAAGAGTTTTTGCTCGTTGCTCTTACTTTATGTTTAATTGTCAAATGCGACTTCTGAAATGGTCTCCTATTTTTGATATAAAAGAGGAATCCCCAATTATTCCTATATGGCTAGCTCTTCCTAATATGAGAATACATTATGTTACACATCAAGTTCTCTTTGCGGTTGGGGCTCTCTTTGGTCGACCTCTTCAAATTGACCAGGCCACCATCGTGAGATCACAACTGCTGCTCATATTTTGGTTGAGATTGATATTACTAAAAGCATCCTAAAAAGTTTGGATTGTCTCCGAAGTTCGGTTATAATCAAAAAGTGGAATTTGAGAACTTTCATATTTTTTGCACACATTGTAAGATTAATGGCCATGATCATTCTGAATATTTTGTGTTGCATCCTCATATTAAAAAGAATAAATTGTCGGATCCTAATCCTACTCTATCAAATGAGAAAACCAATTAATTTGCTTATGTGCCTAAAGTCACTCAAAATGGGAATCATCCCCCTACTCATACTCCTTTTCTATCCACTGATTTGCCTATTGGAGAGCAATCTGAGCATGTTAAAAATAATGCTTATGAGGTTCGTGAGGAGGTTAATGTAACTTAATTAACATTGCTTCTAATTGTAATAATTTGGCTCCTCAAGATAATACCTTGACTCAGTCTAACCTATCCCTTTTGGCTAGTGAACCCGAGGAGACTTATATGAACCCTAGTGGTGATTTGAATGGAAACTTCAGGTTGGATCAAAAAAAAAAAAATTATGAAGTTGATCCTTTGATGAAAGAAAAAAATCTAAAAATTACTGATCCTTTGATGATGGAACAAAATCTGAAAAGAAATTTTGAAACTGAGCATGGAATCTATGCTATTAATGGCTCCACAACCTCTCCTTCTCCTACCCTTCAGAGTGATACGCATGCTAACCCTCTTTCTCAGCTTAATTCTGACATTGAAGAAGGAGAAATTACCATTAGAAATTCTTTGACTGATACAGGTCCTATTCTGAATATCATAAATCAGTCTCTCTCGGATGGTGATACTTTGGACAACGATAGATCTTTTCAAATTATTTTTTAAAAAGATCTCTTAAAGCTAGAAAGTTCACTAATAGCTCACTAGAACTATTAGATCTTCTCTAACTTCCCATAAATAATAATTTTTAGTTTTCTTTTCTTCTTACTTTTATATTTCTTTAGTTATCTCTTTTCCTTTCTTTCTTATTTTATTATGATCAATTTTCTAATTTGGAATGTTTGAGGTATTGGGACACTCATTGTCCACAACCGTATTAGAAGTCTTTGCCATATTCATAACATAGCCTTACTTGTTGTTATTGAACCATTCATACACTCTTCTAAGATCAACCATGTTGCTAAAACGCTTGGTTTTCAAAATTTTTTTTATAATATTAGCAAAAAAATTTGGTGTTTTTGGAATAATTTAGTCAACATCTCTATTCTTGATGATCTTCAACAATTGGTTAATGTCCACATCTCATTGGGTGAATTTTCTGCTTCAGGTTCCTTTATTTATGCTTCTTGTAATAGAGCTGGTAGGAACATCCTTTGGGATAACTTAAGAATATTTGCCTCCTCGGTCAACAAATCCTAGTTGGTTGGGGGTGATTTTAACACTATTCTCTCTTCCTAACATTCATTCCATGGATGGTTTTTCTAATATGATTCTTGATTACAACCTGATTGATATTGGCTTTTCGAGCTCTAACTATACATGGCATAACTCTAGGCTCGGCAGCTTGATAGGACTCTTTTTAATTATCTTTGGATTAATTAATGGCCCCTTACTTCTGTTGAACATTTGAACAGAACTTTGTCTGATGATGCTCGCTTTTGATTTCTGTCCAAAATCCCTCCAATAGATTATCCTCCCCAACTTCTTTCAGATTCCAAAACATGTGGATCCAACACATTGATTTCATAAATGTTGTATTCATTAACTAGATGGCTCCTCTTCATCCGAATAATTCGATTAAGGGCATGATTTGCCTCTGGCTTAAGCTTAGAAGGCTTAAACTAAACCTAAATTGGTGGAACAAGCATCATTTTAAAAATCTTTTTGCCAATATCAAAATATGGAACAATTAGTTTGTTCTCTTGAAGATGCTGTTTTGACTGATTCTACTAAACTTGAGGAGTTGAATGAAGCTAAAGATAACTTGGTTAAATATCAGAATATGGAAGAAACATATTGGCGGCAAAAGGCTGTTAGCAAACATATTACTGATGGTGACAAAAATACCAAGTATTTCCATGCTCGTTTCAAAAAAAAGAAAGCCTTAAACTCTATTAAAAAAAGTAAAAATGATAACGAATCGGATCACATAATAATGATATTAAAGATTCTGTCATACATCATTTTAAAATCTTATTAAACAACAACCCTACCTTAGAAGCTCTCTCCAACTCTCACCTGATTCCCTCAACAATTACTAATGATGACAACCATTTGCTTAATTTGCATCCTACGGAAGTTGAGATTGGTAGTATTCTCAATAGCATGAACACTTATTCTGTTGCTGGCCCTGAAGGCTACATGACTCAATTTTTTCAGCATTGTTGGCCTATTATTAAGTCGACCGTGATGTTGTTGATTTTTTCGATGGCAATCCTTTACCTAGATATTTTTCTAGCACTTCCATTGTTCTCATTCCCAAAATTAATAATCCTGAATCTTGGGGAGATTACAGACCTATCAGCCTTTGCACCTTCTCATAAACTCATTGCTAAATTAATTGCCAATAGAATTTGTCCGCTGCTGCATAAAATTATTTCCCTCAACCAAACTGGTTTCATTTAAGGTATAGCTATATCTGACAACATTCTTCTAGCCCAAGAGCTGATTTATGACATTGATGCTTCTACTAGAGGTGGTAACATCCTTTTCAAATTAGACATCTCTAAAGCTTTTGACAACCTCTCTTGGAATTTCCTATTCCAAATTCTTCTTTTGTTTGGTTTTTCTGACTATTTTATCCACCTCATTAAAAATTGTATTACCAATGTTTGGTTCTCCGTTATCTTGAATGGTGAGTCCCTAGGTTTTTTCCTTCTATGCATGGTTTGAGACAAGGAGATCCCATATCTCCCTCTCTTTTTATTATTATTGTTGAATATCTTTCAAGGAGCCTTAATGATCTTTTCATCAATAATCCTAGCATATTTTTTAGAACTCAAGGTGGTCTTCCTGTCTGTCATCTTAGTTTTGCTGATGACTTCATAATCTTTTGCAATGCCTCTACTCATCACATTAAAACTATTAAGAATCTTTTAAATAAATTTGGTAACGAGAGTTGTCTCTTTCTTAATGAAGGTAAAAGTTGTTTCATTCCTTCCTCTAAAATCCCTAGTAATAGGATCAACCAAATCTTGAGAATTACCAATTTTCATTAACAATAACTTCCTATTAAATATCTTGGTGCTCCGCTCTTTAAAGATCAGAAAAGATCATATCTCTTTGATGAGTTAATCCAAAAAATCTCTAATAAAATTTCTATTTGGGAATTTCATTTACTCTCATTTGGTGGTAGGCTCACTTTGATTAAGAGCACCCATAACTCCATGCCTTTATATCTCATTCAAACCATTGTGCTGACCAATTCTACCATTAAGTAATTGAGCCTCCTTAACAAATTCTTCTGGGGTTCTAATAATTCTACTAAAAGAATGCATTGGACCTCTTGGTATAAAAGTTGTGGCACTCTTGCTGAAGGTGGGCTTGGCTGTATGCCAATCAGGGAAGCTATCACTGCTTTTTCCTATAAACTTTTGTTGAATTTTAAGAGCAACAATAGTCTTTGGGCTAATTTCATGACTGCCAAATACTGCTAGGGTAAGCACCCTCTCATTTGCCCCTATAAAGTGGGAGACTCTCCATGGAAAAGACTTTGTTCCATCAAATGGGAAGCAGAATCTTTAATCTCTTGGGGGATTAACTCTGGAACCTCTTTCTTTTGGCAAGATAACTGGACTGGAGGTGGGTTCATTGATGAATTACTATCTACCCACTCCACTGCTACAATTAAAGTGAACTCTTTCTGGTAGAATAATAAGTGGGACAATAGTAAGCTTACCAACTATATTCCTTTCTCTCTTTTAGATAAGCTTACTATTTTTCTTATCATTCCTAGCAATCATGGTTAGATCCTTTTTAAGCTTTCCCAAAATGGTGATTTCAACCTTAAAAATGTTTGGATTCATATTAAAGAAGCTCATGATTTCTCCAATGTGTTTTTTAAACTTTAGAATAACACTATTCTTATTTCCTATTCTATTTTAACTTGGCGTATTTTGAAAAACTTTATCCCTGTTGACTCCTTGATGTGGGGTAAAGGTTTTTACTTACCTTCAAAATGCTACTGCTACTTTCACATTAAGAATGTGAATCATGTATTTGTTAACGGAGCCATTGCTTCCAAACTTTAGATTTGGTATGATGATCTCTTTAATATTGTCAAATTCAATGGCTCCTTAACTCTATACCAACTTCTTGAAGTTTATTTTGAAAATACTATTAAAGGCCACATTAAAGTCCTAACTGCTATCACTCTTATTTGGTTCATATGGATGAACAGAAATGATGTAAAACATCATGGGATTCCTATGAACCACATGAGGATAATTGCTAGAATTAAAAATAAAATTCGTGACTTGTTTAATGCCAATTTAATTAAATACAATCAATTCAAAGTCTGTAAATTTGTGGCCAATAAATTGGGTTGTAACTTGCCGGATCCACCCAATTATAAAGATGACAAGATTGTTTATTGGGTAAAACCTCTTGCTAATACTATTAAAATTAACACTGATGGCTCTGTCTCTCAAAATTCTTCTAGCTATGGTGGCATTTTCAGAAACCTTAATGGTAAAGTCCTATGTGCTTTTGCTTACCCCCTTAATACTTGCTCGTCCTTTTGAGCTAATGGCGTTTACAAAGCTATTGAGATTTGCCTTCAAAAAGGTTGGCTCAATATTTGGATTGAGGTGGATGCCCTGTTGCTGATTGATCTTTTGACTTCCACCAAAATGGGTAATACAGAATTGTACTACCTTCTCAAGAAGACTAGAGCTCTCCTTTCTCAACTCTATTTTAAAATCACTCATGTATGGCATAAAGGTAATGCATGTGCTAATTACGTTGCTAATTTGGGTGCTAGATTAGATGGCATAAAATTCTTTGATCAACTTACACTTCCTAAACATTTACATGTTTAGTTAATTTGGATAATACTAGATTCCCTTACCCCAAAAATTAATCCATCCTATTGGTTTGGCCTGTTATATTACCTGTTTAACTCATGATCAACTTCTGTTTAGTGTTGTTATTTCTCTAGATTTTGCTGATGCATCTTCTTGATACCCTTTTCTGGTTAATTATTGATCTCTGTGGCATCTGCTATTGGATTAATTACCCTAACTTTTTTTAGGGTCTTACTACTTCTATTATTTCCACTGTTAATGGTAAGGTGTTTCCTATCTGCTGGAGGGAGATGTATTACCTTATGCTTTATTTTCTACTTTACTTTCTGATCAATAGGGATAGACTTCTTGTAATCAATATTTTGTTAAGGGGTCCTTCTGTATCTATTTTCCATTATATGATTAAGGTTGTGTTCTGCTCTTTTCCTTTTTTAAATCGCTCATGGTTTCCGCATCAATGTTTAATTGCTATATTTTTGTATAGCTTCATGATGCCCTAATTTATCTATTTTTCCCTTTATTATGGATGTGGCCCCTCTTATGCTCCCTAAGCTCACCTCCACAAACTGTAGAGAAACTGGAATACCCTTGTTACTATAACTTTCTTCTGATTGGAATTACTTGATTTCCTTCCGATATTTTTACTGATGTCAGGCTTACTGGTCTGCTTTTCTGTGTCTTGAAGGATTTCAAAGATGGCTTCCCTCTGAACCACTTTTGACTCTATGTTGTACCACTATTTTTACTGGATTATCTTATGGTGGGTGCAATAAATGTTTTGTTATTTTAATTGTTGGTTGTTGGATTTTTGGGTCTTATGTCCAGCAGGCTACTTTTGGGGCTATTTTTCTGATTGCTTTAGCTAACCTCACCTTACCTACTTGTAAGGAGAGAAACTGCCATACCCTTATTATTATTATTGTCTCCTTGCAGGATTGGACTTACTTAATGATTTCTTTCCACCGCTTACCGTGGATGTTAGTTTACCGCAAGTCGCTTCTTTTATCTTGAAGGATTTCAATGATGGTTCCCTTTTGAACCCCTTTTGTCTATGTTGTACCAATTTTTTATTGTCTTATCTTATGGTGGGTGCAATAATTGTATTATTGTTTTAATTATTAGTTGGATTTTGGATCTTATATCCAGCTACTGAGGTTGTTGGTCGTTTGTTGGCATTTGTTTTTTCTGCTTTTGCTATTTAACGCCGTAGCTTGATCACCACATGTTTGTGGTATATCTAAACTGCTGCTATTTTTTCCATCTTGATTTAGTTAGACTTGCCCAGATCACTGTGATTATGCTATTACCTACTTGGAAAATAACTTATGTTCTGTCTATTCTGAATGGGTGGTTTTATGGCCAGCTTGCTGTTATTTGCTATCTTGGTTGTTGGCTGAACTGGATTATTGGGTTTTATGCCCAACAAGTTGCTACTGGGGTTGTCTCTCATGTCCAGCAGGCTACTTTTGGGGCTATTTTTCTTATTGCTTTTGCTAACCTCACCTTCCCAACCTGTAAGGAGAGAAACTATAATACCCTTATTATTATTATTGTCTCTTTGCAGGATTGGACTTACTTAATGATTTCTTCTTTATGAGGATGTTGGTTTAGTTGTAAAGCTCGCTCTTCTTTGTTTTGAAGGATTTCAATGATGGCTCTCTTTTGAACCCCTTTTGTATCTATGTTGTACCTCTCTTTTTTACTGGCTTATTTTATGGTGGGTGCAATAATTATATTGTTGTTTTAATTGTTCGCTATTGGATTTTCGAGTCTTATGTCCAGCAGGCTGCCTTTGAGATTGTTGGTTGTTTGTTGGCAGTTATTTTTCTGATTATTTTTGCTGTTTCCAACCTCATGATCACTGTTTGTGGTCTTTTTAATCTGCTGCTATTTTTTTCATCTTGGTTCAGTTAGACTTGTGCAGATCACTGTGATTATGCTATTACCTACTTGGATATTATCTTATGCATTGTCTATTCTAAATGGGTGGTTTTATGGCCAGCTTGCTGTTATTTGCTATCTTGGTTGTTGGCTGAACTGGATTATCGAGTTTTATGCCCAGCAAGCTGCTACTGGGGTTGTCTCTCTGATTGTCCTTATTTGGAATTGTTTGTGGTGGGGAACAGCTTATTACCTATGGCTTCTAGTCCATCTAATCTGTTGTTGCATTCCCATATTGGCTCGGTTAGACTTCTGCATTTCCTGTTTGGGTTTGGGTTATGCTGTCTTGCTTTACACTTGCTGGTTATTAACTTCTGCAATGATTATTAACAAGGGGGTTGTTAACATCTGCATTACTTATTCTGATTGGGTTCCTTTTTTTGGGCTATATTCTCTGGTCATATACTATAAGTTTCATATATGTCCCATATGTTTAGGATGGAGTTAATTGCATGCTATTTAATTTGCCTTGTTGGATTTCAACAGGCTTTTCAACTAGTTGTATATTGCTTCTTTCCTCTGCCTGGCCTTTTCTGCTATTTTCTTGTGGTGGGTTTTCATGCTCGTCTTATTAAACTCTTGGCTCTAGTAAAAAATATGGTGGATCTGGCAAAGATGGTTCATTTTCATATGTGTAGGGATTCTCATGAAATGGTGACTGTATTGATGATATTTATTCTACATGGGATCCCCTTTCCCATTCAGCTCTTTGCTGTATCCTTTTCTATTATGTTTATGGCTTTATTTAGGTTTGCAGGTACTAAGGCTCAAAAGACTTTCAATAAATTGTTGCTATCTTCCCACAGGTTTGTTGGCTATGATGGCTGTGATGATTTCACTCCTTTTTGGTTTGGTAGTAGCTCTTGTGATGTAACCCTTCCAGGTTTGATGCTCATATTTGATCTCGCCAATTTGGTGTGACTGAGCCTGAGCCTTCTCTCACACACTTCTTTATAATCTTTCTTAGTTTATGCTATTTTCAATTTTCATTTTGTCTGTATTACTTTAACTGCTCTAATTTATATCTTTCTACAATTTTGTAAGTGCATTTCTCTTGTTCTCTTACAGGTTTTCTCCCTAGTGTCATGCATTCTCTCATACGGAAGAGCCTTGGCCCAGATCTACTCATTGGCTTATCTATGTTAATCAATTTGTATCTTTTACTTTCCTTTACTCTTTTATTTTGCTTTTGGTTGTACTTAGATGGATTTACTCTAGTCGATTTTTTGAGCAATAAATTTATCCTAGGACCTTGTAACCCTCTTTTTGTGGCAATAAAATTCCCCCTATATGGGATTTCCCAAAAAAAAAAAGAAAAAAAAATCCCTAAACTTTAAACCCTAAGCTTACCCTAATCCTTAAACCCTAAACCCTAAAGCGTAAACCCTAAACTCTAAACCTCATACCCTAAACCATAAACCCTAAACCCTAAAACCCTAAACCCCAAATCCTAAACTAAGCCTAAACCCTAAAAACCCTAAAGCCTAAACTCTAAAGCTTAAATCCTAAAACCTAAACTAACCCTAAATCTTAAGCAAACCCTAAACCCTAAAATCTAAACCCTAAAAACCCTAAACCCTAAAGCCTAAGCACTAAACCTTAAACCATAAATCCTAAACCTTAAAAACCTTAAAACCTAAACCTAAAGTAAATAAAACTTAAAACTAAAATAAATAAAAAAACATAAACCTAAAAAAATAAAATAAAATAAAAACCTAAACTTAAAGATAAAATAAAATAAAAATAAAAATAAACTAAAATAAAATAAATAAAAACCTAAACTAAACAAAATAATAATATAAACCTAAGAATAAAAAACCTAAATATAATATGAACTAAACATAAAATAAAATAAAATAAACTTAAAATAAAATAAAATAAAAAAAAAAAATTAAACCTAAAAATAGACCTAAAAATAAAAAAAAAAAACCCAAACCCTAAAATAAAAAAAAAAAAGTAAACCTAAAATAAAAATAAAATAAACAATAGAAAATAAACCTAAACCTAAATTAAAATAAACTAAACTAAAATAAATAAAACCTAAACGAAAAATTAAAATAAACTAAACCTAAACCCTAAACTAAAGCAAATAAAATAAATTAAAAAAAAACATAAATCTAAACTAAAAAATAAAACCTAAAAATAAGCCTAAAACCTAAACTTTAAACCCTAAACCCTAAAAAGCTAAAAAGCTAAATCTAAACTAAATAAAATCTAAAAATAAAATAAATAAATAAACCTAAACCATGATAAAATGAAAAAAAATAAAATAAAATAAAAACATAAACTAAAACTTAAACCTAAACTTAAACCTAAAAAGAATATAAAATAAAAAATAAAAACTAAACTAATTAAAATAAATAAAAACCTAAACTAAACTAAAAAAATATAAGAAAACTTAAGTAAAATAAAAACAAAATGAAAGTAAAAATAAAATAAAATAAAAACTAAATAAAAACCTAAACCTAAAAAATAAACCTATAAATAAAACCTAAAATAAATAAATAATAAAACCTAAACCCTAAACCAAAAAAAAAACTAAACTTAAAATAAAAATACAATAAACCTAAACATAAACTAAGATAAACTAAACTAAAATAAATAAAACTTAAACCTAAACCTATAATAAATAAACCTAAACCTAAACCTAAACTAAATAAAATAAAATAAACTCAAAATAAACCTAAATAAAAATAATACCTAAAAACAAACCTAAAATAAAAACCTAAACCTAAACCTAAAAATGAATTAAATAAAAACCTAAACTAAACATAAAAATAGAAAATAAAATAAAATAAAAATAAAACAAAACTAAAAATATACACAAACCTAAACCTAAACCTAAAAAATAAACTAAAATAAATAAACTAAACTAAATAAAAATAAAATAAGCCTAAATAAAAATAAAAAGTAAAAAAACTAAATAAAATTAAACCCTAAACCCTAAACCCTAAACCCTAACACCAAACCTACAACCCTAACTAAAACCTATACCTCTAAACCCTAAACCATAAACCCTAAACCCTAAAACACTAAACCCTAAACCATAAACCCTAAAAACCAAACCATAAAACCCTAACCCCTAAACCCTAAGCCATCAACCTTTAACTATAATCCCTAAAATATACAACCCTAAACCATAAACCCTAAATCCTAAAAACCTAAACCTAAACTAAATAAAACCTAAAAATAAAATAAATAAAATAACTAAAACTAAAATAAAATAAAAAATAATAATAAAATAAAACCTAAACTTAAACCTAAACATAAAAAATAAAACAAAATAAAAAAATAAAAACTAAACTAAAATAAAATAATTAAAAACCTAAACTAAACTAAAAATAAGATAAACCTAGAAAAACCCTAAATAAAATAAAAACTAAATGTAAAATAAAAATAAAATAAACTTAAAATAAAATAAAATAAAAATTAAATAAAAACCTAAACCTAAAAATAAATAAAAGAAAAAACCTAAACCCTAAAATAAAAATAAAAACTTAAACCTAAAATAAACAAAATAAAATAAACCTAAGCCTAACCTAAAGAAACTAAACTAAAATTAATAAATCCTAAACCCTAAACAAAATAAAATAAAATAACTAAAAATAAACCTAAACCTAAACATATGAGATTACTTAATTTAAGAAAAAAACCCTAAACTTAAAATAAACCCTAAATCCTAAACCCTAAAAAACCATAAACCCTAAACCCAAAACCCTAAACTAACCTAAACACTACACCCTAAACCCTAAACTCTAAACCCTCAAAACTTGGGTTCGACCAATGTGGGGAAGTCAGTTAACTCACCACCCCTTAGTCCATGGATGACCTAGATCATAACATAAAAATATACTAGGGTTCCATAACCTGAAAAAAGTTAACCTTAAAATGGGTTTAATCCCATAGAGATTTAGCCAATGGGTGATAAAAATGGATACCAAACTTGGTTTAACTGACAAGGTGAGTCTAAAGGCTCCATTTCATTAGTTTTATTTCACAATTTAACTCATAGGTTAAATTGAGCTAACCAATTGGTTAAATTGAGTCAAACCAAGACTTGGGTCAAGTTCAAATGATAATTTTAAGTGTTTTGGTTTAATTGGTTTGAGTCAATTTAGCTTGGATTTAATTTTGGCTCATTTGAAGTCATAAATACCTTGACCAATTTGACCCAATTGGTCAATTTGGCTTTTAATTCTTCAATTGGTTAATGAAGATGTTTGTAGCTAACTAACTAATTTAGATTTGAATTTGATTTAGCCAATTTGACAAGTTGGTCTAATTAGTCAAATTGGGTTCAATTGAGGCTTTAATGAAATTCAACAATCAATTTGGAATGAACTTGAGCTATTTGTTGCAATCAATTTGGTTTATATTTTGATTAACCCAATTTGGTCTTTTAGGTCAAAACCAAAAAAATGGATAAACCATTATAACCTAACTAAACAAAATTTTGATCTAAAACTTGTGATCATCACTTTCTTCATAATCTCCTTAGGCTCCACTAGGGACCATCAGCAAGCATAGTCAACTCTTATTTATCCTAAACTCCAAAGATCCTAACCTAATTATTGGATCAAATTAAATTTAAAAATTCTAAAATAAATTTCTAAACAGATGTTAAGAAAACACACAACACACTAGTAGCTTATATCACAAACATATCAGCTTAATGCTAGAGATTGCTAAGCCTACCCATCCTATTGGGCTATGTATAGGGACTTTATAATATATAGACTTCTTGCACAAAAATCAAGACATCTTCGCAATAACATGCCTAGTACGTGATCATGCATAAGATCGATACATTCAAACCGATCATAAAATAAGTAAACCTAAGCTATTGAGCAAAAGTTAACAAGTAAAGTGAGATTCATAAGAGGTACATTACCCTACATGGCTAGCTAATGTTGTCATGGTTAAGAAAACAAAACATGGAGAATGATTGATTAACCAAATAACAAAGATAGTTTTCTTGGGCATCAAATGCCGCTATGCTTACCTTACAACCAAATAAAATGAACCCAATGGATAAGAAGCTACAAAATTTCAAACATATAAAGGTTTATCTTACCAAGTTATGCCGTATTAAAAATTAAACCTATCAATGCCTTATAAATAAGGTCTTTAAAGACCTACTAATAATGGAGGTATATGTGGATGACATGTTAGTGAAAATAAGAATCAAACATACGACTAAAATATGAACCTTCTTATGTTATAACATCACTCAAACCAAAACGCTAAATCGAGAAAATTTCATGGATTTATGGTAACCCACCTAAACCAAGTAAGGAGAACAAGCAAAAAAAAGCTCTAAAGATCCTAAAAATGCCACTGGTCCTCAACCATCGCTTGATCGCCTACCACCTTGGCATTGTCTAAATATTCATTATTTCATCTTGTATGGCACCAAGTTTCCCAACAAGATCAAAACCACCATCGAGGTGGAACATTTCAAGCTTTTAAAACGAAGAATGAAGATTCATCAAACTGTCATTCATATTCTAAAATAACTAATCTCTAAGATCACCCATGTTAAGCATCAAACCATCCCAAGAAACAAAGTTGGAGGATATTTCAACATTGATAAGAGATATACTAAATTATGTTTTCCACTCATACTCATGGAAAATGAGACCTGGTTAAAGCAACCTACAACCATAAACGGATGTTTAATTACCTCTTCCATAAAAGTTAACGCCATCTAACACTGACAAACAACCAAAATAGGTCAAAAGGTCCTTGGTGGACTTCCCACCTCTTCCATACTAACATCATCTAACACCTAAACCATAGGTCAAAAAATTCTAGATTCAAACCTCTTCCATAAAAATTAACTTCATCTAGTCTACCATAACCTCATCCATAAAAATGTCATCTAACACCGACAAACAACCGATAGGTCAAAATCCTAAATAATTCGACATCTTCCATAAACTAAACCTAACACTACAAACAACCTAATAGTCAAAAGGTCCTAAACTACTAAAGTTAACGCCATTAACACTACAAACAACCTACTCAAAATCCTAGATTCTAATTAACCTCTTCCATAAAGTTAACATCATCTAACACTAAAACAACCTATAAAATCTGATAAACCTCTTCCATAAAATTAACGCCATCTAACACTCATAAACAATAGGTCAAAACTTTGTACTCCAAGTTAACGTTATTGAAAAACACTTTGACAAACAACCATATGTCAAAAGGTCTACTAATAACCCTTCCACATAAAATTAATCTAACACCTAAACAACCTATAAAAATTCTATAATAACCTCTTCCAATAACGCCATAAAAGACTAAAACAACCTATAGGTCAAAATCCTATAATTAACCTCTTCCATACCTAACGCCATTGGGTAACACTACAAACAACCTATAAAGATCCTAAAACCTCTTCCATAAGTTAACATCATAAAACACTATAAACCTTGATAAAAAACTTTGTACCTACTAAAATTAACTATAAACACTCGACAAACACCGATAAATAAAAATCCTAATAATTCCTCCATAAAATATCATCGAAGTCACACTCGATAAACAACTCGGATAGTCAAAATTCTAATCAACCGATGGTCAACCGTACTATCGCCGACATCTCCTACTCTAACCGCCATCTAATTATCGCATTCCTACCACTATCGCCGCCATCATCTCGCTGACACCCTCTAAACTCTAAACTAAATCACCTAACCTCTACACTAAACCTGGTCATCCTAACTACTCCCTAATTATCGAACTACCTTAACCTCATAATCTAAAAATCCTAATCTTGGGTACTAATCACATCAAACACTAAACTCAACCTAATTCATTACTTATCTCAATCTAAGTCACGCCTAATTATCGCTAAAACTCACCATTATCGCTACATCCCTACTATACGCAAAATTTTAAACCACTATACTACCACTATCGACTAACCACCTGCTCAACCCTAAAATGGTTACCCTGCTACTACCTGCTACATCTAACACGCTACCTCTTGGCCTAACTAAAAAATCAAACTACTAATGCCTTATCCTATCTTCACTAACTACATAACCCGAACCTCAAAAACTAAAACTACCATACCTCTAAACCCAACCTAACCTTGATGCCTCTAAAAATAACAATGATGTATGTACCACCCTATCGAAACCGGATAACACGCTTAAAATAACAATATGTAAATTGATTATACATAATATGCCTCTAAAAATAATAATAACCTGGCCTTGATCACCCAAAACTCCGAAAATTTACTAGGAAAATAACAACGAAACTCCTTGATCGCTTAAACCGACGGATAGGTACACCTCTTTCGAGAAAATAAACAAATAAGTATACCTTGACGCCTCTAAACCCATGGTAATACTAAAAGGAACAAAAATTACTTGATCACCCAAACCTCAAATACGATCTATCATTTTTCAAGGAAAATAACAACGAATAAATTTGATCACCTAAAAAATGACCTTGACGCCTCTTCAAAAAAACAACCTAACCTCTTTGATCTCTAAACAACCTTCTCAAGAAGAGAATGTGCCTTCTCCTGCCCTGGGGTTTTATAACCTTAAAAATAAAATAAACCAAAATAAACCTAAAAATAAAACCATCAAATCTAACCCATGATAAATCTCCTACTAAAATCTTAAACCCTAAACCATCCTACCTAAACCTGTTAAAAATACCTGCCCTATCCTAATATAAATGAGCTAAATAAACCCTAAACCCTAAACCTAAATAAACACTAAATCTAAACCCTAAAATAACCTACACCTAAACCTAAACATACTAAACTTATACCTAAACCTAAACCCTAAACCTAAACCTAAAACCCAAACCTAAAATCATAAACCTTAAACCCTAAACTAACCTAAACACTAAACTCTAAAATTTAAATAAGCCTAAAATAAATCTTAAAACCTAAACCAAACCTAAACTAAACCTAATAAAATAAAACTAATAATAATAATAAACTAATAAAATAACAACTAATTATAAAACCTAACTAAACTAATAAAACTATCTAAATAAATAATAATAAACTAAATAAAACCTAAAACTAAACTAATAAAATTATTAAAATAATAAAATAAAACTCTAAAAATAAAACCATAAACCCTAAAAAATAAACTAAACTAACTAAAATAATAATAATAATAATAATAACTAATAAATAATAAAACTAAACCTTAAACTAATAAAACCAAACTATTAAAACCCAATAATAACTAAACTAAAAACTAAAACTAAACAAAACTAAAAGCCTAAAACCTTTAAACTAATAAACTAAACAAAACTAAACCCCAAAACCTAATAAAACTTACTATACTAATAATAACTAATAAACTAAAATTAATAAAATAAAACTAATTAAACCCAAAAAACTAAAAATAAACCCTAAACTAATAAATAAACTAAAACCTAAAAACTAAGATCTAAAACTAAAACTAAATAAAAATAAAAAAAACTAAAACTAAACTAAAAAAAAACCAAAACCACAATAACCCTAAAACCCTAATAAACACTAAACCTAAAATAAAAATAAACCCCAAAACAAAAAACCAATAACTAAAATAATAATAATAAACTAAACTAATAAACATATAAACCCCAAATACTAATGAAACTAAAACATACTAACTACAACTAATAATCTAATAACTAAACTAAACTAATTAAACTAATAAAACCTCAAATCCTTTTAGTTAAAAAAAACCCTAAACCCCTAAACCTTAAATCCTAAACCCTAAACCCTAAAACACAAAAACCTAAAATCTTAAACCCTAAACCCTAAACCATAAACCCTAAACCCTAAAACCAATAAACCTAAACCTAAACCAAATTAAACCTAAAAATAAAATAAATAAATAAAACTAATACCTAAATGAAATAAAATAATAAAATAAAATAAAAACCAAAACTAAACTAAACCCTAAACCTAAGATTAATAAACCTAAATAAAATAAAAACTAAACATAAAATAAAAATAAAATAAACCTAAAAGAAAAGCTAGATAAAAACCTAAACCTAAAAAATAAACTTAAAAATAAATAAAAAATTAAAGCTAAATCCTAAACTAAAAATAATGTTAACATAAAATAAAAATAAAATAAACAAAATAAAATAAAGCTAAACCTAAACTAAAATAAACTAAACTAAAAAAAAAAAACCTAAACCTAAACCTAACCCTAAACCAAAATTAAATAAAATAAAATAAACTAAAAATAAACCTAAACCTAAATAAAAATAAAATATAAAAAAAACCTAAAATAAAAACCTAAACCTAAACCTAAAAAAATAAAATAAACCCTAATAACCTAAAAATAAAAAAAATAAAACCTAAACCTAAAAAAAATAAAAATAAAAATAAAAAATTAAAAAAAAAATAAACTTAAACTAAACCTAAACCTAAAAATAAATAAACTAAAAATCTTAACTAAAATAAATAAACTAAATAAATAAACTAATCTAAATAAAAAAAAATAAACATAAAACAAAAAAAATAAAATAAACTAAAATAAATAAAATAAACTAAATAAACCTAAACTAAATTTACTTAACTAAAAATAAACCTAAATGCTAAACCCTAAACCCTAAACCATAAACCCTAAACCATAAACCCTAAACCAGTAACCCTAAACCTATAACCTTAAACCCTAAACCCTAAGCCTTAAATAAAAAAAAAATAAAAAATACATATAAATAAAATAAAAATAAAACTGAATTAAAAAATAAACTTAAAACTAAACCTAAACCTAAAAAATAAACTAGAAAAATCTTAACTAAAATAAATAAACTTAAATAAATAAACTAATCTAAATAAAAAAAATATACATACATAAAACAAAAAAATAAAATAAACTAAAATAAATAAAAAATAAACTAAATAAACCTAAACTTATTGGTTTACTTAACTTTTTTTAAAAAAAGCCTTAAACCTTAAATGCTAAACCCTAAACCAGTAACCCTAAACCTATAACCTAAACCTAAACCCTAAACCTAAATAAAAAAAAAATAAAATAAAAAAAAAAAAAAAATATATAATATATATATATATAAAAAAAAAATATATATATATATATATATATAAACCCTATACCATATACCCTACAACTAACCATAAAGATAAACCTACCCATTTACTTAATTTAAAAAATAAACCCTATAATAAATAAACCCAAAATAAACTAAACCTAAACCTAAACTAAACCCTAAACCTAAACCTAAACTAAACCTAAACTAAAAAACCTAAACCTAAAACTAAACTAAACCCTAAACTAACTAAATACTAAAACCATAAACCCTAAACCCTAAATAAAAAAAAAAAACCTAATCGTAAACCCTAAAACTAACCCTAAAACCTAAACCCTATACCCTAAACTAACAACCCTAAACCCTAAACACTAAACCCTAAACCTAAACCCTAAACACAAAAACCCTAAACCTAAAAACCTAAAACCTACAACATAAAACCTACAACCCCAAAACCTAAACCCTCAACCCCAAACCCAAAACCCAAAACCCAAAACCCTAAACACTAAACCCTAAAAAGATAAAAATTTAAACCTAAACTAAATAAAACCTACAAATAAAATAAATAAATAAAAACTTAAAACAAAATAAAATAAAATAAAATAAAAACCTAAACTAAAATCTAAACTTAAACTTAAACCTAAAAATAAAAAATAAAAACTAAACTAAAATAAAATAAATAAAAACCTAAACTAAACTAAAAAATAAAATAAACCTAAAAATGAAAACCTAATTAAAATAAAACCCAAACATAAAATAAAGAAAACCTAAAATAAAGTAAAAACTAAACTAAATATAAAACCTAAACCTAAAAAATAAACCTAAAAATAAATTAAAAATAAAACCTAAACCCTAAACTAAAAAAAAAACTTAAGCCTGAAAAAAATAAAATAAACATAAACCTAAAAAAAAATAAACTAAACTAAAATAAATAAAACCTAAACCTAAACGTTAACTAAATAAAATAAAATAAATTAAAAGTAAACCTAAACCTACACTAAAAAAATAAACCTAAAATTAACCTAAAATAAAATCCTAAACCTAAACCTAAACCTAAAAATAAAAAATAAAACCTAAACCTAAAAAAAATTAAAAAATTAAAAAAAATAAAAACCTAAACTAAAACCTAAACCTAAAAAAAAAATAAAAATAAAATAAAAATAAAATAAAAATTAAAAGATAAAAATTAACTAAAATAAAATAAATAAAATCTTAAACCAAACAAAAAAAATAATATAAAACTAAAATAAAATAAAATAAAAACCAAATTAAAACTTAAACCTAAAGAATAAGCCTAAAAATAAAACCTAAAAATAAATAAAAAATAAAACATAAACCCTAAACTAAGAAACACTTAAACCTAAAATAAAAATAAAATAAATTAAACCAAAACCTAAACTAAAATAAAATTAACTAAAAAAAACTTAAACCTATACCTAAACCTAAACTAAATAAAATAAAATAAGCTAGAACTAAACCTAAACCTAAACTAAAAAATAAAACCTAAAAATAAACCTAAAATAATAACCTAAAACCTAAACCTAAAAAATAAAATAAAAACCTAAACTTAAAATAAAAAAATAAAACCTAAACCTAAAAAATAAAATAAAAATAAAACTCAACTAAAAAATAAACCTAAACCTAAAAAAATAAACTAAAATAAAAACCTAAACTAAAATAAATAAACCTAACATAAATAAACTAAACTAAATAAAAAATAAAAAATAAAATAAACTCAAATAAATAAAAATAAATTAAATAAACCTAAACCTATCAATTTTTTTTTTTAAAAAAAATCCTAAACCCAAAATCCTAAACCCTACGCCCTAAAATAAACCCTAAACCCTAAACCTACAACCCAAAATCCTAAACCCTAAACCCTAAAATCCTAAACCATAAAACCTAAACCCTAAAACCTACAACCCTAAACCCTAAACCCTAAACTAGCCTAAACCTTAAACCCTAAACTAACCCTAAACCCTAAGAATTGGCAGAACCCTCATGGGGGGAACATCACCATTAACTAAGCTCAATCTAGATCTAACAGTGTAGGCGAAGGTGGAGGCAACGGTTATCGTAGTGGTGGTGGGGGATCTAGAGGTCCTGGTGGATATGGAGGTGGTGGTCGAAGCAGTGGTGGTTATGAAGGCAGGAAGAGCGATGGAGGTTATAGTTGTGGTGGTGGCGGAGGGAGAGATTGGGGATATGATGGCAGATCCCACTACTCGAGAGATGGGGGTGGTTCTGATGGGAACTGGAGAAACTAAAGAATGACCAATCCGATCTGCTACTTATAGAATAGTGCCTTTATAGTAGAGATGGTTCTACTTTTCTAAAGTTTTTTATTTGCTCTATGGGTGCTCTTTTTTGATCTAAGTCATCACCTGTGTCTTAGAAAACTCGAGGTGCTACTTGCTTAATGAAATCAAAAAGAAGAAATGTTGAACTGTTAAAAAAACCATAAACCCTAAACCTAAAACCTAAACCCTAAATCCTAAACCCCAAACCCTAAACCCTAAATCCTAAAAATCATATACCCTAAACACTAAACCCTAAACTCTAAACCCTAAACCCTAAACCCTAAACCATAAACCCTAAACCCTTAAACCCTAAACCTTAAACCATAAAATCTTAAACCCTACACCCTAAACCCTAAACCCCAAAACCATAAACCCTAAACTTTAAAACCTGCAACCCTAAACCCTAAAACCTAAACCCCAAACCCTAAACTTTAAACTCTAAATTAACCCTAAACCCTTAACAAACCATAAACCCTAATCCTAAACCCTAAACCTTGAATAAAGATGTCATTAAGAGTAGATCTAAAGAATGACCTAATCCTAACATAGTTATGGTAGCTAAAGAAATGTCTTCAAGAGACTTTCCCTTGACTATTGGAGATTTGAAACCCTAAACCCTAACCCTAAGTTATATTATAAAACCATATATTATAGTATAATGTAGCATCATAAATTTGAGCATGTAGTGATGTGTTTTTGGATGTTATAAGATGTTTTGAAATATTTTAGTATATTATGGTATTGTGCCTTATAGTCTATATTAATATAAATCATAAAAATATTGATTTAATAAATCAGATGATGAAATTTGTTAGATTTGAAGTGGGAATTAGGTTGTAGTACCAAAGGTGTGCTATGCCACTTGTAGTCTAAAAAGTAAGATTTTATGTTCAAAATAAATATTATATATTGTAGAATAGTATAACATCATATATCATAATATATTGTTCTGGGCATTTTAAATTCTTTTAGTATTTTACAATCATGTAGTCGAGGCCTACACTAGCATTATTTATAAAAAAATGTTGATTTAGACTTTAAAATTATGGAATTTGGGCAAATTCATAATAGGTAGAGCATGGCATCATAATGTATTATTTCAATTTAAAATAAGTGTATGACTAAAATATATGTTTTTTATTATTTAGATTAACTTTATGATTTTTACCTAAAGCAATCCCTTATGATGTGATATGTAATATAATATAATATAATATAATATAATATGTTATAGTGTATTATAATATAGGATGCCATAACATAGTGTAGCATCATGCATTACGAACATTGTGTATTACTACTATTTATTTAGCATATTTTAATTTGTTATAGTATAATGTAGTAGAGTTTGTACTGGTATAATTCATAAAAATATTGATTTATAGGCTGAGATAATGGGATTTGGCCAAATTTAAGGTATGCTTTAGGGAACATCATTAGGGGTGTGCTATGGTGTGCCATTTAATCTAAAGAATGGAATTTTACATCCAAAATAAATTTTCATTTTTCAACCAAATTTTATAAATTTTTTTCTTAAAGTGATTCATTTTAAGGTGTAATGTAAGATAATATAATTTATGAAAGCATTAAAATATAATGTAATAATATAACTTCACATATATATGAATGTGGTGGTGTGTTACTAAATGCTATTGAACATTTTAGTATATTTTACTTTTGTTATAATACATTGGGTCAAAACTCACAAAAATGATAATTTGAAGGTTGAATGAATACATGCTTTTAGTTGAAGTATTAAAGGTGTGCATAAGAGAAGAAATATGATTTGATGAGAATTCCATGTCAAGGACATGGAGGGAGATCTGCTAGGTGATCACACATGCATTAGACATGACATGTGAGGAGTTTATGTTGAGGGCATAGAAGAAACAAATTTGTTAGGGATAAGGTTTGAATTTGATTTGATTATATGATTTGTTGAAAAAAGATCTGTTGGGGATAAGAATCTATAATCCACTAGATATTAAGGTTGAATAGACTTTAATTTATTTTGTTTTAATTGATGTGGAGGCATATCTGGTAGAGATATGGGCTTGACTCTGTTGTGGATCGGGTATATGAACCTTCCACTAGGGAAGCATGTTTAGGCTATCTATTGGAGATTGAGATTTGAGTTTGATTTCATAGATTTATTTTGGGATGTATCTGTTGGGAATAAGAGTTTGGTTGGATTTCTTTGATTTAGACTCTACTAAGGGAGTTGGTTTAATTTGGCACCACTAGGGAGGTTGGTTTTGAATTTGATATGTTTGCTTGACATGTTTATATATGATTTGGGGCTCCACTATAAAGAAGGGTGTGATTTAACTCCACTAAGAAAATTATATTGGATTTAAATTATTCTGAGTTAATGTATGAACCTTATCGGTTTGCGATGGACCCATTAAGAAGGGGCTATATCAGCCTTGACCTACCTCAAGTTTACAAATCTATAGGGATAGTCTACCAGTTGTGGGGTAGAGCTAGCCAACCAAAGGGGTTGCCTTTTGGTGTGCAACAATTGTGCTAGGAAGAGAGTATAACATACTTACAACTTCCAAAGCAAGGAACAACAATTGGGGTGACATGTGACAACAAATCAAACCTAGGAAGAGTATCGAAGTTGGGTACTTATGTTAACTCAAAAGTAGTTAGATTAATTTTATCTTAATTTCATGTGATTTGATATAGTTTGTTTGGATTAGTTTGATATCAATTGAGGGCATATCCGGGATGTGAGCTCGAAAATTTGATAGATTTAATTTATGGACCATGTGGTGGATGGACCACTAAGAATGGGCTATATCAGACTTGTCCTATCTGAGATTTACAAATCCAAAGGGATAGATCTCATATTTATTGGTTGTGAGGTAGAGCTATCCAACCTAAGGGGTTAACTTTCTGTGTGCAACAGCTGTGCTAGGAAGAAGGCGTAGCAGACCTACATCTTCTAAAGTAGGGAACAACCCCTGGTGTGACTTGTTGGTAGCACAATAAATCAAACTTGAATTAGGGGCGACTACTGAGTGAATGTCGTTGGGGACTTATATCAACTCAAGAGTAGTCAGGTGATTCCTATCATGAGTTTTGCTGACACCAACCTATGGGTGTCCTTCTAATCCACAAGTGAATATATATTTTGTTCATATGTTTGCGTGAACCCTATTGGTGTGCGAGGGACCACACTGAGAAGGGACTATGTCAGTCTTGACCTATCTCAGATTTATTGGACCAAGGGAGAATCTACACATCCACAAGACAGATTCTCCAACCACAGGGGTGGTTACTTGGAAAAGGGAACTGTCTAATTTGATAGTAACCCAGGTATTGTCTAAATGGGTTGCAAAGGATGTGATCCAAATATAGTGCCACAGGGGAGGTGTTGCTAGGGGCTTTATCCTAAGACATGGAAAAGAAAGCTTATAGGTGTACGATGGACAACTCAAGGAGAAAGTGTAGTAGACATATCATGAGTGGTGTATCCTACGGTGCGAGAACTAACCAACCTAAGCTATATCCGTCAACATGAGTGGTGTATCCATCAGCATAGTGAGAACCAACCAACCTAAGGTGCCCGTCGGTGTGCAATGATCAATCTAGAAAGAAAGCATGTAGGCTTACAACTTTCCAAGTATAACTAATCACCGAGATAGTCTATCATCGACAGGACATATGCTATCTGACCTAGAGAGACTACTAAGCGGGGAGCCCTGAGGAAGGACTGGACCCAGGCTTGAAGTCAGGAAGGAAGTAGCCACTAGGGGACTTTTCCTAAACCTCAAATATACTCAACTGAGTCAGTGCATGAAGGCTAATCCAAGAAGAAAATGTAGCAGACTCACATCCTCTTAAACGAAGGCAACATGAGGTAGCTTACCGACCACACAATAAGACCTACCAAACTAATAAGGTGCTCATCAAGCAGTGGCCAAGTAAGGAAGGAAAGCATAGTAGACTTATATCCTCTAAATCAAGAAGACCACTGGGGTGCCACACTAGCAGGGTAGCACATCACCGACCTAAATAACTAATGAGTGTCGGTTATCTCAACTCAGAGTAGCCTGAGATAAAAGATATTCCTTTTTTTATATGTTTGTGTGTATTTTGTGTTTGTGTTGTGTCAAAGAAGGATATGATGCTACTCGGGTTCCTTACACCTACCCTAAACACATCATGGCAGATTCATATACAAGAATACTTTCAACATGGAAGAGATTGAATTCAAAATGGAATTTTCATTGATGATAATTATTTTCAAACATGATTTATAATATTTCTTTAAGTAGAGCTTATTGATTGGAAGTATTGGGTGCTCTCCCTTATAATTAATAAGCTGATAAGATCCTCCTTGGTAGGCCTTCTCTATGGCAAAAATGCCTTCCCAAGTGGGTTCAAACTTACTTCCCATCTAACGGGCAATAATCGATCTCCTTAAAACTAAAATAAGCTCTCCTACTTGAAAAGCTCTAGGATGGACCAACTTATTGTGAGATTGAATCATTTTAGCTTTGTATAACTGGAGGTTTTAGCATGCTAGTAGACATCTCTTCTCCAAACCTTCGAGCTCTTCTATCCACAAATTGGTGTTCTACTCTATTGTGATCTTGCTACCTACAACTATCCTTAGTGAGGGAGTTAAACTTCTAATGGTAGAACAGCTTCAGACCCATACACTATAGAGAAAGGAGTAGACTGAGTTGGAGTTCTATATGTGGTGTAGTAAGCTCATAAGGCTTTAACTAACTTCTCATGCCACTGTTGCTTGTTGTTGTCAAGTATCTTCTTTAGTATTTGGATGAGAGTTTTGTTGATGGCCTCTGCTAAGTTGTTTGGCCTCGAAGTTGATGGTAGAATATCCCCAATTAATGTTGTGTTTCCAGGCAAAGTTGTTGATATCGGTGCTCTTGAATGTAGTACCATTATCATATATAATTCATCACGACACTCCGAACCTATATACGATAAGGTTTCTAAAAAATTGGAGCACATGCTGAGCTGTGACCTATATGAGTGGAATTATTTTGACTAATTTATAAAAGTAGTCTGTAGCAACTAAGATGAATTGATGACCCTTGGAAGAATAAGGATCAACCAGACCCACTATGGCAGTATCCCAACACTCAAATGGCCATGAGGCCAATGTAGGATGTAGAATGTTGGGTGGTTGGTGTCAGAGAACACCATGTATTTTACATTGATGGCATCGCCTAGCTATATCCATGCAATATTTGATCATCGATAGCCTGTAGTATCCTAGTCTCTTGATCTTAGCTTTCATCTTTGGACAAGATTGGTTGGCTCTACATAATCCTGGGTGTACCTCAGTCATGATCTTAAGGGCTTCATGTTTGTCTAAATAATGCAACCACATATGATCAAAAGATGATACAAAAAACCATCCACATAATAGAAAGTTCTCTATTTCATCCGATGAGCTTGGGACTTCTTTTGAGGTAGTTTTCCTTTATTTATGTAATCCATGAATGGTTGCCTCCAATCTAACTCATCCTTCTTGAAAATGGCAACCTCCCCTTCAAGAGAGTACTTTTTGATGAGTTCAATATCATTAAGGGATAAGACTTGTCTATTTTGGGCTTT
Source organism: Cymbidium sinense (assembly GCA_021442155.1). Lineage (NCBI taxonomy): Eukaryota > Viridiplantae > Streptophyta > Magnoliopsida > Asparagales > Orchidaceae > Cymbidium > Cymbidium sinense. The sequence continues at coordinate 135,556 of JAKCPB010000378.1, forward strand.
TATTAATATGGACTCATCCTCCAGACATGCCAAATCCTTGGCAAGCTTGGCTAAAGCATACGCTACAACATTCTCTCCTTAAGGAATCTTATAAATGGTAACCTCTGGGATTTAGGTGTATAAGTAAATGGTGTACTTGTGATAATGATGGAGCTTAGGCTTTATAACCTTACAAGACCTAGAGATTTGGTTGATAACTTGCTGAGAATCCCTAAAGATATTGATGTTCTATATGCTTAGAGTAACGACTAACTACAGACCGGTAATCTTAGCCTCGTATTCAGCTTCATTGTTGGTGTAAAGATTAGACAGATGATTTGAGAATCTCATCACATCGGGGTTCAGAGTTAAGAGAACTATTCTTACCCCTACCTTTTTTGGATAGTAGATTGTGGTTCTTATTCTCTTTGAGAGGAAGCTGCACCATCAAAGTACATATCCCAGTGAATGCTAGTATCCCCTAAGTTCATGATTTATTCATTGGGGAGATCATCACTAAGTGGAGAGTCAACAGGATGTGGGTATACTGCTAAAAAATCTACTAGCTCTTATCCTTTCACTGCATAGAAGGGTATGAAGGTAATGTCAAACTGAGAGATCATGGATCATTTTGCCAACCCCCGTGATAGTATGTCGCGACATCAGAGTGGATTGATCTTAGAGATTAAGTTCACATTATGAGGAAGCATGTAGTGTTGTAGCTTTAGGATGCAAAGATTAAAGCTAAGCAATGCTTCTCAATGGGTGGATAATTAGCCTCAATAGGGATTAGATGATGCTGAGATAGTAGAGTGTGTTTTCCTTCCCTTCGTCATTAGCTTGGGCCAACAAAGCACCCAGGGAGTCATCAAATGCAATAGTGTAATGTATGAGCATCTTGCCCGAGATAGGGGTTGCTAGAATCGGCAATGTCACCAGGCAATGATTGATGTCTTCTAAGGCATGCTCACACTTGTCATACCACTTGAACTTGGAGTCCTTTTTGACAAGTGTTGAGAATGGCTGACATCTTCCCGATAGGTTGGATGTAATGCATCTTAGAGATGCCAACCTACTTGGATTGATCTGAGTTGAATTAAACTTTTATTGGGTGGCATTTCTAATATCACCTAGATCTTCTCTGGATCAATTTTGATTCTGTGGTGTCGAACAACAAACCTAAGGAATTTCCTCAAGCTACTCAATGCACACTTCGTTCATTTTGAGGTTAATTATCTTAATTGTTCAAAAACTACTCTAAGTCAAAGAGATGGTCTTCCTTTCTCTTTTTTGACCACAAGATCATCGACATAGCACTCAACTTGATGATGAATGAGTTATTGAATATTCGAGTCATAGATCATTGATATGTATCATTATCATTTTTAATGCTGAAAGGGATGACCTTATAGCAATAGATTTTGATCGGGATTTTAAAAGCACTATTTCTTTCATATTCATGAGCTATCTTTATTATATTATATCCAAATGAGCCATCCATGAAAGAGAAGACTGTATGAGATGTGGAAATGTCCACCATGAGCCTCGAGATTGGTAGTGGAAATTCATCTTTTGGACATTCCTTATTTAAATCCCTAAAATTGACGCATATGTGAATTTGGCCATTCTTTTTCTTAACTAGGATGACTGCAACTGTAGGGTATTTTCTTCTCGATGAAGCCATCGACGCTTGACTTCATAAATGACCTATTATTCTATGTCTAATTGCATGCATCTAGGAGCTTGCTTGATAGAGTTTGCGTGAGGCTCTATTGCTAGTTTATGGACCACTATGTCAAGAGCCAATCTAGGCATCTCTTCATAACTACATGCAAAGCAGCCCTTAAACTCATTCAATAGCCTAACTAAGTCATTGTTTCAATTTCATTCAACAAAGAACTAATGTATGCATGGATCTTCTTCGCCTTCCTAAGTTGATTTCTCAATGGTTGACTTGATCTCTTCTTCGAACTATGGCGGTGCATCTTTGACTTCAAAATCATCTAGATCATCTAATGTTTCTAAGCATAGGTCCTCATATTGAGTTAATGTGATTTGAAAAGAAATTATCTATTTCCAAATGATTGGTAATGACTAAGCAAGTAATCATCATCATAGACCCACTATATCAATCCTACTCCCAAATTAAGAGCTTTTGCATTTTTCTTCCATATTCTTCCAAAGTAGATGACATGCTTTGACCAAGTATGTGAGATTAACCCTTTCTTTGCTAAATTATGAACAAAAGATAAGTACCAATCAAAAGGTAATTCTATTAAATCTTTATGAATTATTCTCAAGTTCTACATCAACTTCTTGACTTGAGGATGATGCTCCCATATAGAACCTCTCGTCTTCACACCTATGGATAACTTAGGGCTTCCTTAACTACCAAACCCTCGCCTTTTGAAAGGAAAGTGGGTTAGAACTAAGGTTCCCAATTGATGCCTAACTATTTTATATATATACTACACTTATGCTTTGCTTTGGAGCCCCGATCTTCATCACTATCTAGCTCAAGTGTCACCTCCAAGGGAATCTACTCGAGAAGAGTCGGCGGTGTTACCATATAAGACTCATATGAACTAGATTCTAAGTCTATATGGATAGCATGTGTACTCAGTATGGGACATATCTTTTATGGTGGCCAAGGAGGTTTTCCACCCCTAGGACTTCCTCTTAACTTGCCTCTTCACCTAGTGGAGAGGTCGCCTTACCCATATGTTTGAATGGAGTAACTATGGGTGGAATCTAATGTCAATCTCCAATTCCTCCTCCAAGTCTATTTTCGCCCTTTTATTTTATTTTTATTTTCTTTTCTTTCTTTTCTTTTTTTCTCTTTCTTTTCCTTTTATTTTTCTTTTCTTTTATTTTAAACTTTGGCCAAGTTTAGAATAGACTTATTGATTTTGAGGGAGGTAGTGTCGCATCCTCATATATGCTAACCTCGAATAAATGGCTTGAGATCTCCTTTGACATAGGATCCCATCCCACTCATGAACTTCATACACAGATGTAGAGAAGATGGAACTATATTGTTCTCATGTATCCATGGTCTCCCAAGCAAAACATTGGAAGATATATCTGAGTCTATAATGTGAAACTTGGCTTCAGTCTTCCAATCATCTATCTCCAAGGGCAACACTATGGAGCCTAGGGCCTGTTGACCTCACTTTTGGAGTGCAGATTTAATCTTCCCATCTAATACTTAGGAGTCTTCTATATACTAAGACTTCCCTAGTCATAACACACTTCTAATAATTAGGTAAACACTTAACCTAAGCCTAAAGACTTAGAAGGGTTAACCATAGGATTTGGTTATGCCTTAGGATTAGGATAATCCACCTACCCTATAACTCAAATCCAATCTATGTTTAACTTCTCAGACCAAACCTAAAGTTTTATTCAAACATTAAATTCAAATTGAAATCCAAACCCAAATTCCAAAATCAAATGATAGAAGCCCATGATCAAATCCAAACTTGAAACCCTTCCTAAGCCATATGACATATCCCATGGACTTAGCCAAATCTTAATCCAAATCAATCCAAAATCAATTGATTTTCTCATAATCAATTTATATATTCAATCATCTTCCTAAATATAAATCAAATCTACATTCAAAGAATCAAAACTAAGTCAAACTCAAATTAAATCAAATTAAATCAAAACCCTTCCTAAGCCATATGACCTATCCCATGGACTTAGTCACCTAAATCAAATCAAGTCAAACAATTGATTTCTCACAAATCAATCATATTTCAATCATCTTCATAAATTTAAATGAAATTTACATTTAAATCATCAAAACTAAATCAAACCAAATCAAAATCAAACCTAAGTCACATGACCCAACCTAATGGACTTAGCCAAATTCCTTCATTCTAAAACCCAAATTCAATTGATTTTCTCATGAATCAATCATACCTTCAATCATATTCATAAATATAAACAAAATATACACTCATCAAGACAAACCAAAATCAACCCAAGTCAAACCCAACTCTTCTCTATCACCTAGTTACTGAGTGAATTCCACTGGGAGACTTGTATCAACTCAAATGTATTCAAGAGGAAAGGAGCCTCAGGGGGACTTACGCTAAACCTCAAATATACTCAACCTAGTTAGTGCATAATGGATAGTTCAAGAAGAAAGCACAGGGACTCACATCTTCTTAAGCAAAGTCAACATTAGGTAGCTCACTAGCTAGGTAGTGAAGCTTACCATACTAACAAAGTGCATGTTGGTTTGCAATGATCAAGTTAAAGAAAGCAGGGACTCACATCTTCCAACAAATGATCACGGGTGACTCAGGTAGCTTTTGACTTGAAATGTTCAAATGAACCAAAACCCATTTGAACCCAAGTTTGAATTGCAATTGAATTTATATATCAATCCCAAATCCATATATAAACTCAACTAAATCAAACTCAACTCAAAATCAAGCCAACTAAACCCAATTGGTCCACTTGACCCAAAGTGGCCAATTTGTCCTATTTGAGCCAAGTTCTAATCCTACCCAAATTGATTGAACCAAGCCATCAAAACCTCCCATCATGATTGTTGATCACCTTAGGTTGATTAATTATCACAAATTAGGTCAAACCAAGTCAACTTGGTCATTTGACCAAGTCAACCCCTTAACACATATGAACCTAAACTAGCCAAATTATAACCTAAGCCATATCCCTTGAAACCAATGATTCATACCAAATCAAAATCAATATTCGAATATGACTTGACCTTCAATTGAGTCAAACCAAACCTAATTGGCCCTCTTAACCCAAGTTGACCCAAATTGACCTCAAAGAACAAATTGGGTCAAATCAAAATATAAAACAAATTGATTGCAATCAATAGCTCAAGTTCATTCCAAATTGATTGTTGAACTTGACCAAAGCCATGATTGGACCCAATTAAACCCAATTCCATTTAGCCCAAATTGAACTAAAGGTTCAAGTTGGCCTAAATCAAAACCAAATCCAAATTAATTTCAACCAAAGCCTACAATCATCTTAAATTGGTCAACTAAACCCAAACCAACACCCAATCCAAGCTAATTTGGCCAGTTTGGTAAAATTGGTCAACTTAACTCATTTATTACCCAAATGAATTCAAATGAGCCAAAATCAAATCTAAACCAAACTAATTGATCCAAAACATCCCAAATGATCATATGAACTTGACCTAACCCTTGGTTTGACCCAATTTGAGCAATTGGTCACTTGATCCAACCAACCTCAAAATAAATGAGTCAAATTAAGCCAAACAACCAAATCAACTCCAATTGACTTGAAATTTAGGCTAACCCACTTTTGGCTCATTTCAAATCTACCCAAATCAAATCCAATGCCAAATGATCATTCTACCCTTGGGTCAAGGGCATCACATTAGACAAATCACCCATGTAAGTGGTCATTTCCATTCCTTGGCCACTTGGTACTCTCCCAATGGTCCACCTAGGTACCTAGGACACTGCCCAACCTGACCTAAGCGGTGGTTAGGTCGGCCATGACCCATAGGAGGTGAAATCACCTTTCATTCCCCATTTGAGCATTTGAAACCCATAGGAAACCCATGATTCTTTCTTGGCAACTACCTCCACACATTCAACCAACCAAGCCAACTCACCTCCTCCTACCACCCACTCTTGAGATGGCCGGATGGCCAATAGAATCCAAACTCGATCCCACCAATCAAGATGAAGGGAGGTATAAATCCCCTCGTTTCCACTCAAACACACACAAAAATCATTCCTCAGAGCCCTAGCTACCCAATATGAGCCGCTAAAACCATTCCGTAAGCTCCCAAGCTCGTTCCTTGATCGAAAAATGCCATTCCCATCCATCCTGATATAAGACACTCCCAATGCCAACCTAACTTACCCATTTCTCCATCAAACTCAAATTAACTTTGCATGCACCTTCCTTAGGCCTCGTTGAGCAAGAACAAATCATCTCCCAAGCTTCTCGAGCACTGGAGGTGGGACTTCGATCAAAGTTGAGCTCCAAATCATCAGTTTGTGGCCTTCTAAGAGAACGTTGAGGAATTGATCCAATTGCTGCTCAACAGGGTTTCATGTCTAATAGATGAAACTTCCTCAATCATTCGAGCTGTCGGTCTTGAGCTCCGGTGAGGTATGCTTCCAAAACTGATCCTTAGGAAAAAATGGGTTGGAGCTTTTTGAAGAAAACTTGCATCTCGTGATCTTTATCATTGGATCCTTGATTGTTGTCGGAAGGTGTGGATTTTTGGAGTTGATCCGAAGCCGTAAGCTTGGATCAAGTGGGCAATGGGGGATGGACTCCATTCTCCCTCACTCACGTGATGTTAGATCACGCACCGTCCATTTCGTGTGATCAATACGGATGGTCGTGATTAGATATACTAGATCGATCTGATTTAATCCTATTAAGCTATGTGATTAATCGTAGCCATTCAATCTTAGATCGGACAGTAGACGAGAAAGTGTGTCTGCCACCGCCACATAGGCGCTAAGTTGGATAAGTTTTTACCGCATGCCATGTGGAAAGCGCATCAATGAGCACATGGCCAACAAGATTAGGCTTTAATTAGGCTTAATTAATCCTTTTAATGGTAAACTTCTAAAAATCATAAAAAATCATAAAGAAATAAACAAAATGCAAATAAATACTCATTTTAAATGTTCAAGAGAATTAATTAAAAATGATCTTAACTAAATTTTAAGAGTAATTAAGTTTAATTATAAAATTAATTAGCTTAATTACTCTTAATTTGAGCAATTAATCCCAAATTTTGTGGATTAATTTAATGGGATGACCTCTATGTCCTATGATTTTCTTGGAATTTATTACTAAATTAATTAAGAAAATTAACTAATTAAACCTTAACTACTTTTAAGTTAATTAATGCTTAATTAATTCCATGAATAGTAATAAATTGGTTAATTAAGTTTATTAATCATTGTTCAACAGTAAGTGAACTAAGGAATAAGGTTGGGACCCCTTCTCCTATGTTCATTTAACCCTTTTTCTAAAATGAAATTAATTAAGATTTAAATAATTAATTAAATCAGTTTATCAAATTGAAATCATAATCACATTAGACCTTTAATTAAATAAATCATGGGGTAGATCTTAGGTGTTTAATAACCTAAAGGGGTTTAATGAAATTATGGTTAGTCCACATGTGTGGGAAAACCATAAGAGTAATTAATTAAGTCCCTTAATCTAATTAACTATTAAATTATGAGCCAATATTAGCCCTTTTATTTTCTAGATCATTGCAAGTTTATTTTCCATGCATATCATGTTGGCTCATAATTATTTAGTTAATTACTTTAAGGTGACATAGGTAAGGGTAATTAATTCATCTAATTAAGGGTTCAACTTAATTAACCCATAAAATCAACTTAATTACATTTCCTTAAATTAAATCAAATCACTAATGTGGGAATGGGTTTAAAACAACAAGTGATGATTTCTCTTATTATATTTAAATCAAATCAAATCCAAAACTTAATTAATAAAGAAGCTTTGGTTTGCTTTAAATAATCTTATTTGATTTGATTGTCCTTAAGAACTAGTTTGGTTGAATGAATCACATGCTTATATTTGATTGTCCTCTTCCAATCATGTTAAATTTGGTATGTCATTTGAATTCATGCATCCATCTTTTCAAAATCAAGTAAAATAAAATAGATTCCTTTATGTAAGCTTGCATGTGTTGATTTAATTTAATATATGTATTATTATCACTATTAATCCAAATGTATTTTTCAAAAGCTTATAAATGAATAATAATATGTGTTATGATGCTAGTTATAAATACATAAGAAATGCATGTTCTTATAGCTTAAGTGTATGAATGTTGAGTTCTCTTTCGTCTATTTATGTGTTTATTTATATAAGATTAAATGGTAATGGGTATATATGATGGACATCCCGGGAACACGAGGCTTTAGCTAGCTCTAAGGAGGTCATTTGATTACCTCACTTCTCTACTTAACAATGGCACGCATACCATTTGATTTCATTTTATGTATTTCAACATTAGAATTTTGATAGAGCTTTAATTCATATATATAAATGATTTGATAAAAAAATGCAATCTTGAATGGTTTTTTTTTCCCTCATTTATGTATACATCCATGTGTGTCCAAGAAAAGAATGTATATAGTCGACATCCGAATATGAGCTTTAGTTAGCCCCAAGGAGGTCATCTAATAATTACCTCACTCGGTTTAACAATGACATGTGCTTGCCTTTATCTTTGTCCATGTATATGTATATGTGATTAGTGAATGAAAATCCCATTTTACATTAAAATTGCATGCATTCATAATTGACTAAGTGGTTGAATTAATTAGCCATATGATTTGGAGCTTACTTCCTATGTTCATGTATACAAATTTACATATGTTTGAATGCAAATGGGTATATAGTCTGACATCCCGAGAATAAGGCTTTAGCTAGCTCCAAGGAGGTCATTTGATTACCTCACTTCCTGGTTTAACAACACATGCTTATTTAATTTCTTCATATGTCCTTTTGTATAAGAATTTGGATAAAGTTTTAAATTAATATATATAATAACTCAATCAAATAAAATATAAATTCTAAACATACACATACATTCATCATTTAAGTGTGCTAAAATATGTTGCATGTATAGATACACTTAGATTAAATCATATGCATGTTACATGTGATGGAAAGGAATGATTTAATATATGTCATGTGGTAGTAATTGAATTAAATTAATCTTAAGATGCCTTTCATTTTGAATAGATTATTTAAAGTGAACCTAAACTTAGGATTATTTTAATCATTTAATAAGCCATTCACTAAAGAGAACTAAATCAAATTAATATACTTTTAAAAGTGACTTAAGGTAGGGATGAAAGAGGGCATTCATCTTTTCCTATCTTTATAACACTTCGTTGCTAAGTGTAATAAAATGAAACAAAAGAAAAAACAAATTAAAATTCTCAAATCAATTAAACTACTTCAAGTGAAATCAACCTTTCATGTTAAATTGAATCCTTCTACACTTAGAAAATACAACACTAATGCCTAACAAGACTTACCACACAAGCCTTAATACACATTAGAATTAAGTCATCACTAGCTCTAAGTTAGATGGTGTATGATGATGTACATTTTGTTTTATTTTGTATTGTTTTTAGATTGGATGTTAGGGTGTACTTCGTAGACTGGATGATAGGCCAATATTAGCATAATCATGTTTGAAAATTATGCTTAATCATGTTTTAGATTGATGTTGTTTAAATCCTTAAGCATAATCCAAGTTAGGATAGGTGGACTTAGTTACATGTGTAGGGTGCTAAGTCCAAATTATAAATATAATTGTTTGGGATAATATGTATATTTATCAAACCTCTATTTTGCGTGTGTGTAGTTAGATTTACTTTTCCCACATAAATGTAATTTTGCAATAGAATTAGGATTAGTGCTATGGGGATTAGGATGAGCAAAGTAAAAGGCTTTATCCTAGGGTGCCTTGTAATGCCTTTGAAGCAAGCACCATCCAAATCAAAGAAGGAACCAAATAAATGAGATATGAAGAAAGAAGACCCCATAACATTTAATACAATTATAATTATTCTTTCAGGTTATATATAAGGGTAGAGCTACCCATCTTTTCTCTCTGTTGTATGGCGCATCTAATCATTTTTTTATTCTTTTAAGATAGTTTATATAATTTTTTTGATGTTATGTTTACATTGTGCATTAGATGACATGATTTTCATAGTTTTTTTAAATGATTGATGCTTTAATGTGTGGTTTGGATACATTAGGCTCTTAGGATAAAAATAACTTTTCTACCCAACTAATCACTATAACTTAAATTTTAAACAACTCATTGCCTCATCATAAATCCTAAGATATAAATAAGATAATAAAATGATTTAGCAACACCTTAGTTGTATGGTTGTATGTTTCACATCATGCATGCATATTCTTTCTCTCTTGAACATGAAGGTTCTCCATCATTGCGATAAATGAATGCTTGACCTGAGGGCATCCCTTATGGTGAACACCTTCTTCTAACCTGATTTGACCCATAACCTATTTCATCATGCATTTAGGCATAAGAAATCCTAAATCCTCCAAAATAATTTGTCTAAAATGAAATAAAATTTGAAAAGATTTTGCATCTATAGAAGTCATATGCTCATACCACTCATGCTCTAGTCTCTTAGGAGTGTGTTTTAGACTTTAGTCTCTTTCTAATTAAATAACTACCCTAGCTATCTTACAATTCATAATACTAGACTATATATAGTTTTAAAATCATAGAGGAGTTAGTCATGCCCACTC
>JAKCPB010000379.1:0-192047 GCA_021442155.1 Cymbidium sinense
GTTTTTAGGTTTTTTTAGGGTTTAGGTTTAAGTTTGTAGGTTTTAGGAGTTTAGGTTTAGGGTTTAGGGTTTAGGTTTAAGGGTTTAGGGTTTAGGGTTTAGTTTTAGGTTTTAGGTTTAGGGTTATGGTTTATTTATTTATTTTTTAAATTAGGTAAAATTGTAGGTTTATGTTTATTTATTTTATTTTTTATTTATTTTAGTTTATTTTATTTTTATTTTTATTTAGTTTTATTTTTATATTTATTTAGGTTTATTATTTTAGTTTATGATTTTTATTTTTGTTTCTTTTTTTAAGTTTAGGTTTAGGTTTTTTTAGTTTAGTTATATTTTTTTATTTTATTTTTTTTGGATTAGGTTTATTTTTTATTTCTATGTTTAGGTTTTTATTTTATTTTTTTAGGTTTAGGGTTTAGGTTTTTATTTTAGGTTTATTTTTAGGTTTTATTTTTAGTTTTTATTTTTTAGTTTTGGTTTAGGTATAGGTTTATTTATTTTAGTTTATGTTTAGGGTTATTTTATTTGTTTATTTTAGGTTTAGGTTTTTTTTAGTTCAGAGTTTAGGTTTTAATTTTTATTCATTTTTAGGTTTTATTTTTAGGTTTATATTTTAGGTTTATATATTATGTTTAGGTTTTTAATTAGTTTTTATTTTATTTTTGGTTTATTTTAGTTTTACTTTCATTTAATTTCTATTTTATTAAAGATTTTTATTTTCAAGTTTATTTTATTTTATAGTTCAAATTTTTATTTATTTTATTTTAGCTTTATTTTTTATTTTTATTTTATTTTAGTTTCAACTTTAGGGTTATGTTTAGGTTTAGGCTTAGGTTTAGGTTTTAGTTTAGGTTTTTATTTTATTTTATTTCTTATTTTATTTAGGTTTAGGTTTTTATATTTATTTTATTTTTAGGATTTATTTAGTTTAGGTTTAGGTTTTTAGGTTTTTAGGGTTTAGAGATTAGGGTTTAGGGTATAGGGTTTAGGGTTTGGGGTTCATGGTCTAGGGTTTTGGGGTTTCAGTTTTAGGGCTTAGGCTTTAGGGTTTATGGTTTAGGGTTTACGGTTCAGGGCTATACATTTAGGGTTCGAGGCTTAGGGTTTAAGGTTAACGGTTAATTTTAGGGTTTAGTGTTTAGGATTTAATGTTTAGGGTTTGGGGTTTAGGTTTAGGTTTATTTATTTTAGTTTAGGGTTTAGGTTTATTTTGTTTATTTTATGTTTAGGGTATAGGTTTTATTTTATTTATTTATTTTAGGTTTATTTTAGGTTTAGGTTTTATTTAGTTTTATTTTATTTTATTTTATTTTTTTTTATTTTCCATTTAGGTTCATTTATTTAAGTTTTATTTTTTTATGCTTATTTTATGTTTCAATTTAGTTTAGATTTTTTTATTTATTTTTTTATTTATTTTTTAGGTTTAAGTTTAGTTTAGGTTTTAGTTATGGTTTTATTTTATTTTATTTTTTATTATATTTAGGTTTAGGTTTTCACTTATTTTATTTTTAGGTTTATTTAGTTTATGTTTAGGTTTTAGTTTTTTTTAGGGTTTAGGTTTAGGGTTTAGTGTTTAGGTTTAGGGTTTAGGGTTTTAGTTTAGGTTTAGTGTCTTAGGGTTTAGGGTTTAGGGTTTAGGGTTAGTTTAGGTTTTCATGTTTAGGGTTTGGGTTTATTTATTTATTTATTTTTCTTTAAATTAGTTTAGGTTTTTTATTTAGTTTATTTTTATTTATTTAATTTATTTTATTTTATTTTTTATTTAGGTTTATTTTTTATTTATTTAGGTTTTTTTATTATTTAGATTAAGATTTTTATTTTTTGTTTATTTTTTAGGTTTAGGTTTAGGTTTACTTTTAGTTTAGTTATATTTTTTTATTTTATTTTTTGGATTAAGTTTATTTTTTATTTTTTATTTTAAGTTTTTTATTTTTTTTTAGGTTTAGGTTTAGGTTTTATTTTAGGTTTATTTTTAGGTTTATTTTAGTTTTTTATTTTAGTTTTGGTTTAGGTATAGGTTTATTTATTTTAGTTTATGTTTGGTTATTTTATTTTGTTTATTTTAAGTTTAGGTTTTTTAGTTCAAAGTATAGGTTTTAATTTTATTCATTTTAGGTTTTATTTTAGGTTTATATTTTAGGTTTATATATTAGGTTTAGGTTTTAATTAGTTTTATTTTTAGTTTATTTTAGTTTTACTTTCATTTAATTTTATTATATTAAAGATTTTTATTTTTTAGGTTTATTTTATTTTATAGTTTAGGTTTTTATTTTAGCTTTATTTTTATTTTATTTTTAATTTATTTTTTAACTTTTAGGTTTATGTTTAGGTTTAGGTTTAGTTTAGGTTTTAGTTTAGGTTTTATTTTATTTAGGTTTAGGTTTTTTTTATTTATTTTATTTTTTAGGTTTTAGTTTTAGGTTTAGGATTAGGGTTTAGGGTATAGGTTTAAGATTTGGGGTTATGGTTAGGGTTTTGGGTTTAATTTAGGGTTTAGGGTTTAGGGTTTATGGATTAGGGTTTAGGGTTAGGGTTTGGTTTAGGTTAGGTTTAGGGTTTAGGGTTTAAGTTAATTTTAGGGTTTAGTGTTTAGGTTTAATGTTTAGCATTTAGGGTTTAGGTTTTTTTATTTAAAACAAGTAAATTTAGGTTTAGGTTTATTTAATTTATTTTTTATTTTATTTTGTTTAGGTTTAGTTTTTATTTTATTTAGTTTTTTATTTATTTTATTTTATTATTTTAGTTTATTTTTTTTATTTTATTTTTTGTTTAGTTATATTTATGTTTATTTTTAGTTTAGTTTATTTTATTTTATTTTTTTATGTTTAGGTTTTATTATTTATATTAGTTAGTTTAGGTTTTGTTTATGTATATGTTTTTATTTTATTTTTTTAGGTTTAGGTTTTAGGTTTTATTTTAGGTTTATTTTTTTGGGTTTTATTTTTTTAGTTTAGGTTTAGGTTTATTTTTAGTATATTTTATTTTATTTAGTTTAGGGTTTAGGTTTAGTTTATTTTAGGTTTAGGTTTAGATTTCTTTATTTTAGTTTAGGTTTAGGTTTAGGATTTTGTTTTATATGTTTAGGTTTTTTTTTTTTAATTTAGGGTATATGTTTTATTTTTTTTATTTTTTAGGTTATTTTTTAGGTTTAGGGTTTTTTAGTTTTACTTTATTTTATTTTTTATTTTACATTTAGGTTTGATTTTATTTAAGTTTTTTATTTTTTATGCTTATTTTATTTTTTAATTTAGTTTAGGTTTTATTTATTTTATTTTTTAGTTTTATTTTTTTACTTATTTTTTTAGGTTTAGGTTAGGGTTTAGGTTTAGGTTTTAGTTTAGTTTTTTTTTTTATTTTATTATTTTATTTATATTTAGGTTTAGGTTTTATTTATTTATTTTTAGGTTTAGGTTTTTAAGGTTTTAGTGTTTAGGGTTTAGGGTTTAGGGTTTAGGGTTTAGGGTTTAGGGTTTAGGTTTAGGGTTTATGTTTAGGGTTTAGGGTTTAGGGTTTAGGGTTAGTTTTAGTTTGGGTTTAGGGTTAGGGTTTATTTATTTTTTTTTAGGTAAAATTGAGGTTTATGTTTATTTAGTTTTTTTTATTTATTTTAGTTTATTTTTTATTTTATTTTTTATTTTGTTTATTTTATTTTTATTTATTAGTTTATTTATTTAGGTTTATTATTTTTTTGGTTTATATTTTATTTTTGTTTAGTTTTTAGGTTTTAGGTTTATTTTTAGTTTAGTTATATTTTATTTTATTTTTTTTAGGATTAGTTTTATTTTTTTTTTATTTTTAGGTTTAGTTTTTATTTTTTTAGGTTTAGGTTTTAGGTTTTATTTATGTTTTTTTTTAGGTTTTATTTTTAGTTTTATTTTTAGTTTTGTTTAGGTTAGGTTTATTTATTTAGTTTAGGTTTAGGGTATTTTATTTTTGTTTAATTTAGGTTTAGGTTTTAGCTTAAACTTTAGGTTTAATTTTATTATTTTAGGTTTTCTTTTTTAGGTTATATTTTAGTTTATATCTAGGTTTAGGTTTTAATTAGTTTTTTATTATTTTTGGTTTATTTTAGTTTTATTTTATTTAATTTTATTTTATTAGATTTTTTATTTTGGGTTTATTTTTTATTTTATTATTGGTTTATTTATTTTATTTTAGCTTAATTTTTATTTTTATTTTATTTTATTTTAAATTTTATGTTTAGGTTTATTTAGATTTAGTTTTAGTTTAGGTTTATTTTATTTATTTTTTATTTTATTTTATTTTTATTTAATTTTTTATTTTATTTAGGTTTAGGTTTTTTTATTTATTTTATTTTTAGGTTTATTTAGTTTAGGTTTAGGTTTTTAGGTTTAGGTTTAGTTAGGTTTTATTTTAGGGATCATTTTAGTTTATTAGTTTTAGGTTTTTTCTTTATAGTTTTAGTTAGTTTATTGGGTTTAGGGTTTAGTTTATTTAGGTTTAGTTGGGTTTAGTATTAGGGTTAGTTTAGGTTTAGGTTTAGGTTTAGGTTATTTTAGGTTTTAGTTTAGTTTTAGTTTTAGGGTTTAGGGTTTAGGTTTATTTAGTTTATTAGTTTAGGTTAGTTTAGGTTTATTATTTATTTTATTTATTTAGGGTTAGGTTTATTTTAGGGTTAGTTTAATTTAGTGTTTATTTAGGGTTTTATTTATTTTTATTTTTTTTTAGGTTTATTTATTTTAGTTTATTTTATTTTAGTTATTTTATTTTATTTTATTTAGGTTTATTTTTATTTTATTTAGTTTAGTTTATTTATTTTAGTTTAGTGTTTATTTTTTATTTTTTTTTTTATGAGTTTATTTTTATTTTATTTTAGGTTTTTGTTTTAGGTTTTTTAGGGTTTATAGTTTTGGGTTTTAGGTTTTAGGGTTATGGTTTATCATTAGGGTTTTTTTTTTAGGGTTTAGGGTTTATTTAGTTTTTATTTAGGTTTAGGGTTTATTTTAGTATTTAGGTTTAGGTTTAGGTTTAGCATTTTTTTGTTTTTATAGTAAGTTTTTTTTTGGGTTTAGGTTTAGGGTTTTTTTTATTTTAGGTTTATTTTTTTATTTATTTATATAATTTAATTTTTTATTTTAGGTTTATTTTTTTTATTTATTTATTTTAGTTTTATTTTATTTTAGGTTTTATTTTAGTTTATTTTTTTAGTTTAGTTTGGTTTAGGTTTATTTTTTTAGTTAGTTTATTTTATTTATTTTTTTTTAGATTTTTTAGGTTTTAGTTTAGGTTTATGGTTTTAGGTTTATTTTATTTTATGGTTTTGATTAGGGTTTTATTAGGGTTTAGGTTTAGGTTTAGGGTTTTAGTTTTGGGTTTGGGTTTAGGTTTTATTTTTAATTTAGGTTTAGGTTTATTTAGTTTAGGGTTTAGGGTTTATTTTTTTTTTTAATTTTAGGTTTAGATTATTTTTTATTTTTTTTTATTTTAGTTTATTTTAGTTTTATTTTTATTTAGGTTTATTTTTTATTTTTTTTGTTTATTTTTTTATTTATTTTAGGTTTTTTTTTTATTTTAGTTTATTTTAGGTTTATATTTAGGTTTATATTTATTTTTTATTTTATTTTATTTTATTTTAGGTTTAGTTTTATTTATTTTTAGGTTTATTTTTAGGTTATTTTTATTTTATTTTTTATTTAGGTTTTATTTTTAATTTATTTATTTTATTTATTTAGGTTTAGGTTTAGTTTATTTTAGGTTTAGATTTAGGTTTTTATTTTTTAGTTAGTTTAGTTTATTTTAGTTAGGATTAGGTTTATTTTATTTTGTTTAATTTAGTTTAGGTTTAGTTTAGTGTTTATGTTTATTTTTTATTTATTTTAGGTTTTATGTTTATTTTTATTTAGTTTTTATTTTACATTTGTTTATATTTTATTTATTTTTTTTATTTTTTAGGTTTATTTTATTTTTAGTTTAATTTATTTTTTATTTATTTTATTTTAGTTTATTTTTAGTTTTTTATTTATTTTTTAGGTTTAGGTTTAGGTTTAGGTTTAGTTAGTTTTATTTAGTTTTATTTTTTTATTTTTTAGGTTTTATTTAATTTTTTTATTTAGTTTTATTTTAGGTTTAGGGTTTAGGTTTTATTTTTAGGTTTAGGGTTTAGGTTTAGGGTTTAGTTTAGGATTTAGGGTTTAGGTTTTAGGTTTTTAGGTTTTAGGTTTAAGGGTTTAGGTTTTTAGGGTTTTAGTTTAGGGTTTAGGGTTTAGGGTTTAGGGTTTAGGTTTAGGTTTTAGGTTTAGGTTTAGTTTATTTTAGGATAGTTTAGGGTTTATGTTTAGAAATTTTTTAAATTAAGTAAACTATCAGGTCCAAGTTTATTTCATTTATTTTCTATTTTGGTTTTTTAGTTTTGATTTAGTTTAATTTTATTTTTATTTAGTTTAATATATTTATTTTAGGATTATTTATTTTAGTTAAGGTTTTTTATTTTAGTTTAGTTCTATTTTTATTTTATTTTGTATGTTTCAATTTCATTTTTTATTTTTAGGTTTAGGTTTAGATTTTTATTTTATTTTATGTGGTTTAGGTTTTAGGTTTTTATTTTAGGTTTATTTTCAGTTTTATTTTTTAGTTTAGGTTTTGGTTTTATTTATTTTTGTTTAGTTTATTTTTGTTTAGGTTTAGGTTATTTTTTTTATTTATTTTATTTTTATTTTAGCTTTACTTTTTTTAGTTTAGGGTTTGGGTTCTATTTTTCATTTATTTTTACGATTTTTTTAGGTTAACCTTTTATGTTTAAGTTTTTATTTAGTTTTTATTTTATTCCATTTTAGCTTTTTTTTATTTTTTTATTTTACATTTAGTTTTTATTTATTTAGGTTTTTTATTCCTTGGTTTATTTTATTTATTTTTAGTTTAGTTTAAATTATTATTTATTTTATTTTGGTTAATTTTTATTAGTTTATTTTATTTTATTTTTAGGTTTTGGTATAGGTTTTTATTTTATTTAATTTTTTCAATTTATTTAAGTTTATTTATTTATTTTATTTTTATGTTTTATTTAGTTTAGGTGTAAGTTTTTAGGTTTTAGGGTTAGGTTTAGTTTAGGTTTTAGGGTTTTAGGGTTTAGTTCAAAAGGGTATAGGGTTTTGGGTATTGGGTTTTTTGTTTAGGCTTTAAGGTTTAGGGTTTTCAGGGTTTAGGGTGCAGGAATTTTTTTTTTTTAAAAAATAATTAAGTAAACCGATAAGTTTAGGTTTATTTAGTTTATTTTTTATTTATTTTAGTTTATTTATTTTTTTCATTTTATTTAGGTTCATTTTTTATTTTTATTTAGTTTATTTTTTCTTTATTTTAGTTTATTTTATTTTCTATTTTTATTTTGGTTTATTTTTTATGATCTTAGTTTAGTTTATTTATTTTATTATTTTATTTTAGTTTAAGATTTTATTTAATTTTAGGTTTAGGTTTAGGTTTATGTTTATTTTATAAGTTTAGGTTTTATTTTTTTTTATTTTAGGTTTAGATTTAGGTTTATTTTATTTTTAGGTTTTTTTTTTTTTATTTTAGGTTTTAGGTTTATTTTTTTTTTTTAGGTTTATTTTAATTTATTTGATTTTTTATTTAATTTAGGGTTTAAGTTTGGTATTTTAGGTTTGGGGTTTAGGTTTTATTTATTTTAGTTTAGTTTAGTTTAAGTTTTATTTATTTTATTTATTTTATTTTAGTTTTTTATTTAGTGTTTTTTTTTTATTTTTATTTATTTTAGGTTTATTTTTATGTTAGCTTTTATTTAGTTTTTATTTTATTTTATTTTTGGTTTATTTTATTTTATTTTACATTTAGTTTTATTTAAGGTTTTTTTATTTTTTAGGTTTACTTTATTTTAGTTAAGTTTAGGTTTTAATTTATTTTATTTTAGTTTAGTTTTTTAGTTTTTTTTTTTTAGATTTAGGTTTAGGTTTAGGTTTAGGTTTTTTTATTTTTTTTTTTTTATTTTAGTTAGGTTTAAATTTATTTATTTATTTCTTTTGGTTTATTTAGTTTTAGGTTTTTTAGGTTTTAGGGTGGGGTTTGGGTTTGGTTTAGGGTTTAGGTTTAGTTGTGGTTTAGGGTGGGATTTTTAGGTTTAGTAGGTTTGGGTTTAGGGTTTAGGTTGGGTTAAGTTTAGGGTTTAAGGTTGTGGTTTTGGTTTGGGTTTAGGTATTTTGTTTTAAGTTTGTAGGTTTTATAGAGTTTAGGATTTAGGATTTTATTGGTTTAGTGTAGGGTTTTATTTTATTTATTTATTTTTTTAAAATTTAGTAAACCCATAGTTAGTTTATTTATTTTATTTTATTTTAGTTTTATTTTATTTTTAATTTTATTTAGTTTAATTTTATTTTATTTAGTTTAATTTATTTAGTTTAGGTTTATTTATTTTAGTTTAGGTTTTATTTTAATTTACTTCTATTTTTATTTTATTTTTTAGGTTTTGATTTTATTTTTTATTTTTAGTTTTAGGTTTAGGTTTTTATTTTATTTTTTTATGTTTAGGTTTTAGGTTTTTATTTTAGGTTTTTTTTTTAGGTTTTATTTTTTGTTTAGGTTTAGGTTTGTTTTTAGTTTATTAAATTTTATTTAGTTTAGGTTCAGGTTTAGGTTTTGTTTATTTAGGTTTAGGTTTTATTTATTTTAGTTTATATTGTTTATTTTAAGTTTTTTAGGTTTATTTTATAGGTT
This sequence comes from Cymbidium sinense, assembly GCA_021442155.1. Classification (NCBI taxonomy): domain Eukaryota; kingdom Viridiplantae; phylum Streptophyta; class Magnoliopsida; order Asparagales; family Orchidaceae; genus Cymbidium; species Cymbidium sinense. The sequence goes on from JAKCPB010000379.1 coordinate 8,680, forward strand.
TAGATTTTTATTTAGCTTTTATTTTATTTTATTTAGGGTTTTATGCCACCATCCTTCAAGATCTTTGATCAGTTGGAACCCACGATAACACATTGCACACTTTAGAGCTGTTACAACATTGGTTAACAATGCACCTCTTTCGCTTTAGCCTGTTGGTGTTGCATTTGATTGTACTCAACCGCCAACATGGTGAAGACTTTTCGAGTTGGAGCACTCTTCATTAAGAGCTTTGTTGGAGCTCAACATAGTGTGATTGTAGGCAACCTCATTGTAGAGAAACAAAAACTCAACAAGTCCCTTGTTTATTGCATTCTCATGTGGCGCAACCTGAGCAGGAAATGCAAAACACAACTGTTCGAACAACATGCCATTGAGATTCCTTGCAAGAATATCCATGGCCCGACCACTTAAGGGATTTACCATCAAAATATTTGAGAAATTAATCAACAATGCTGGCCAACAAGAGGAAGACAATAGTTTCCCTTTCTCGACCAATCATCAAGGTCCAAGCTGTAGAAGGTGTTTGAGAAGAAGCCAGGGATAGTTGTGTCAGTGGATAGATGGAAGCAGCTAGCCAGAGTTCAGTATGAGAGACTATGATCTCAGCATCCTCCTTTGCCACCTCCTCTTCCACTAGCTTAGCCATCATAATGGTCATCATAATCACCACACCCCACCATTTCCAGCCTACCCAACTGATTCATATATCGCTTGTAGCTACTTTACCTACTCTTGCCAATAGATTGAATAAGCCATATTCATTCAAGAGGGAGGTAGGAAATTCTAAGAATCTTTAAATAAACCTAACGATTTCTAGAGCCTAAGAGGCCGGAGGAAGTGGGCAATAATGATGATCCTAGCTATTGCCCCTACCATCGCATGTTAGGCCATTTCTTAGACAATTGTATCACTTTTATGGACTAGCTTGAGTGCAGCAACAAGTTGAGAGCCATAGTTATCCCTAAGGAATACTTATTAGAACAACCATCCAGTTCTGTTAGAGTAATCATTAGGGATACTTGTGATCCTCTTAAAACCAAGAAGGTTTCCCTATCCTGAACCTCTGAGAAGATCATTTCTAAGATCAAGAAGCTTTCCTTGTAGGTGCCTAAAGTAGCTCAAATCTCCAACACTAAGGAAGGTTTTTTGATTGAAAAAGGACAACTCTGGTAGGGTGATAGCCCAGCAGTAGTAGCAAGTCCTCATACTTTCCCGAGATAGTCAAGTAGCATAGCCATCATCCGAGTCCAGTACTACCTTAACTGTTGTAGCTACCATCTGTTCTACTAGCTCCAGTTCTACCTACAGGAGTGTTGTACTTGCGGATAAGGGAACTAAAACCCTTATTCTTCTTACTTTACTTAATTTTTATCATGTAGCTCCACCCAAAAAGAAATTAATGAAGAAAGCTGATTTTACTTATATATTGTCTACTTCTGATGCTCTTGATTTTATTCTTACTGAAAGCTCTCTAGAAATAATAGCTCTAGTAGTTTTGATCCTTTCCTTTTGATTTAGTTGGATTATCCTTCTAAATCAATCGTTCACTCTTGAGATTGACTTAGAGTCAACTGACTGAGGATCCCATAGGAGAATTGTAGGTATGCATGAGAAGGTAGAACTTTCCACAAGCTCATCATTCAAGAAGTCACTAAGTCAACCAATGCAAGGCAAAAGTTTTACCTTAAGATAAGGGTAAGCTAGTCATTGGTTCGTGAGCGAGCCCCTCCATAGGATGCTCCACCCATGAATATGCTTATGGAGGACCAAGCCAGAGTTGATTACAATGTCCTAGCTCACCTTAGAAAGTTTCTTGCTAAGTTAAGCATATATGATGCCCTTATCTTATCTAAAGAGATGAGGGAATCTCTAATCAAGGCCTTACTTTATCTAGGGATATGCTTAGCTCAACGGATTGTACTAAAGAGGAGGCATGCCTCTCGAAGGACATCTTAGGAGTTACATTCATTGATGTAGACTTACTCCCAAGTATGACCGAGCACAACTGCCTCTTTACATTACAGTGGATGTTGGTAGATACAGGCTATCCAGAGTTTTGGTTGACCCATGTTTATCAGTCAACATTATGAGTCAAAGAACCATTTCCTACTTGAGGATTAACATCTCCAAACTCAAAAATGAAAAGATGATGTTGAGAGAATTCAAACAAAGTGAGAGGGCCTTATGGTGTTTATTTTGGATGTAGGGGACACCAGTTGGGGGGTACTTTTGAGGTGATCAAATACAACATTGAGGTATGATGTACTATCTTGAAAGATAGAGGATCACCTTATAATGAACCTGATCATGTAATAAGGACTCCTAAGGCATGATGGGTCTTCGAATGTACCAAAGATTTTTCCCTACTTTACATGGATGAATAAAGCAAGGTCTATATTAAACCAGGTTCTTAAGTTCCCTATGGAGGCAAGCCTCCATAGTTAATTACATCTTAGGAAATGAAATTTTCTAAGAATACTCTCAATTAAAGTAGACAATTATCATCTCTAAATATTTTTGGTTACACTATCAAAATATTGGTTGTATTTGGAAAATCAATTGGGAAAGTTCAAGGAGAAGACTTAGTTTTGGAATCCAAATGAAATAAGTTGGAAATGCTCATGATACTTGGATGCCTAGTGAGCATTCCAATCTATCCTATGGCTAAACTTTATAATTTTGAAGTTGAGCAGATTTATATGTTTTGAGTTGAAATTTAATTAGATTACTAGGGCTTATAATCCACCAACAAAGGTTGTGGGAAATCCTAAGAGGTGAGGATTTATGCTCAGCTCAAGAAATAGCTACCTTGGATCCTAAATCGGAGCTTTAGTATGAGCTAAAGCATGATCTAAATCTAAGCATCAGGTATAAGGGTTTACCTCGATAAGTGAGAATAAATTATCCAATTTCTGGACTTATAACGCCTAGAGTGGCCGCCAGCTAACTCATCCGATGATTTTAAAACCATGTAGTTTGATCTTATGAATTTCAAGATAGCTAGGGTCTTTATTTAATTAAAAAGAGACTAAGGTCCTAAACACAATTCCGAAGAGACTAGAGCATGAGTGGTATGAGCATATGACTTAATTTATAGATGTAAAATCTTATCAAATTTTATTTCATTTTAGACACATCATTTTGACAGAGGCTTTAAGATTTCTTAAGCCTAAATGCATGATGAAATAGGTTATGAATCAAATCAGCTAGAATAAGGTGTTCTCCATAAGGGATGCCCTCATGTCAAGCATTCCTTTACCATGCAAGGATGGAGATCCTTCATGTTCAAGAGAGAAAGAATATGCTTACATGATGTGAAACATACAACCATACATCTAATGGGTTGCTAAATATTTTAATTATCTTAATTATATCCTAGGCTTTATGATGAGGTTATGAGTTGTTTAAAATTTAGTTATGAGTGATTAGTTGGGTAGAAACATTAGTTTTACCCTAAGAGCCTAATCATATCCAAGCCACACATTAAAGCATCAATCATTTAAGAAACAATGAAAAGCATGCCATTTTAATGCACAATGATAACATAACATCAAATAATTCTATAAACTATCATAAAAGGATAGAAGGCCGGTGTGGTTGAATACCGCCGTATAATGCGTAGTGAGAAAATATGGGTAGCCGAGCTCTACCCTTATACAACCTTGAATATGAAAGAATAATTATAATTGTATTAAATGCTATGGGTGACTTCTTTCTTCATATCTCCATTTCTAATTTGGTTCCTTCTTTGATTTGGATGGTGCTTGCTTCAAAGACATCACAAGGCACCCTAAGACAAAGCCTTCTGACCACTGCTCATCCTAATTCTCCATAGCACTAATCCTAATTCCTATTGCAAAAATTACATTTATATTGGAAAAGTAAATTTAACTACACCTGCAAAATAGAGGTTAGCTAAATATACATATAATCCCAACCAATTGTATTTATAATTTGGACTTAGCACCCTACACATGGTTAACTAAGTCCCACCTATCCTAACATGGATTATGCTTAATGATTTAAGCAACCTACAAAGAGCATTCACATTTATTTTAAGCATCTCTTATGCATAATCCCTATGAAAAACATGATTAGGCTACCATTGTCCTATCATCCAGTCTATGAAGTATACACCCTAATATCCAATCTAAAATAATACATTAGAAAATAAAATATACATCACATCATACATCATCCTAACTTAGAGCTAGAAGTGGTGACTTAATTTTAGTGTGTGTATTAAGGCTTGTGTGGTAAGTCTTGTTAGGCATTAGTGTTATATTTTCTAAGTGGAAGGATTCAATTTAACATGAAAGGTTGATTTTACTTGAAGTAGTTTAAAATATTTGAGAATTTTAATTTGTTTTTCTTTTGTTTCATTTGATTACACTTAGAAACTAAGTGTTATAAAGAGAGGAAAAGAGGATTGCCCTCTTTCATCCCTACCTTAAGTCACTTTCTAAAGTATATTAATTTGATTTAGTTCTCTTTAGTGAATGGCTTATTAAATGATTTAATTAATCATAAGTTTAGGTTCACTTTAAATAATCCTATTCAAAATGAAAGGCATTTTAAGATTAATTTAATTGAATTACTACTACATGACATATATTAAATCATTCCTTTCCATCACATCTAACATGCATATGATTTAATCCTAAGTGTATCTATACATGCCACATATTTTAGCATAATTAAATGATGAATGTATGGGTAGATTTAGAATTTATATTTTATTTGATTGAATTATTTAAACATATTAATTTAAAACTTTATCCAAATTCTTATACAAAAAGGGCATAAAATGAAATTAAATAGGCATGTGTCATTGTTAAACCGTGGAAGAAATCAAATGACCTCCTTAGAGCTAGTTAAATTGTATTCTCGGGATGTCCATACTATATACCCATTTGCATTCAAACATATGTAAATTTTTACATGAACATAGGAAGTAAGCTCCATATGGCTAATTAATTCAACCACTTAGTCAATTTTGAATGCATGCAATTTTAAGGTAAAATGGGATTTTCATTCACTAATCACATACACATATACATGTACAAAGATATAGGCAAGTATGTGTCATTGTTAAACTAGGAAAGGGAGGTAATCAAATGACCTCCTTGTGGCTAGCTAAAGCCTCGTATTCTCAGGATGTCTAGACTATATACTTGCTTTTTTTGGACACACATGGATGTATACATAAATGAGGGAAATAAAATCATGAAAAGATTGTATATTTTGTGTGCTTGAATCATTTATATATATGAATTAAAGCTCTATCCAAATTCTAATTCTAAAATACATAAGAATGAAATCAAATGGGTACATGCCATTGTTAAACCAGAAAAGGTAATCAAATGACCTCCTTGGGGCTAAAGCATCATGTTCTAGATGTCGGACTATATACCCATTGCCATCCAATCTTATATAAATTAACACATGAATAGAGGAAAGAGAACTCAACATTCATACACTTGAGCTATAAGCACTTGCATTTCTTATGTATTTATAACTAGCATCATAACACATATTATTTATTTATAAGCTTTTGAAAAAACATTTGGATTTAATAGTGATAATAGCCATACATATATTAATGTAAATCAACACATGCAAGATTACATAAGGAAATCCATTTTAGTTTACTTGATTTTGAAAAGATGAATGTATGAATTCAAATGACATACCAAATTTAACATGATTGGAAAGAGGACAATCAAATATAAGCATATGATTCATTCAACCAAACTAGTTCATACGAATAATCAAATTAAATAAGATTATTTAAAGCAACCAAAGCTTCTTTATTAATTAAGTTTTGGATTTGATTTAAATTAAAGGGAGAAGATAAATCATCACTTGTTGTTTTTAAATCTAATCCCACATTAGTGATTTGATTTAATTTAATGAAATATAATTAAGTTGATTTTATTGGTTAATTAAGTTGAAACCTTAATTAGATGAATTAATTACCCTTACCTATATCACCTTAAAGTAATTAACTAAATAATTATGAGCCAATATGATATGCATGGAAAATAAACTGCAATGATCCTAGGAAATAAAAGGGGCCTAATGCAATTGGCTCATGATATTTAATTAGATTAAGGGACTTAATTTATTATTGTTATGGTTTTCCCACACATGTGGACTAACGATAATTTCATTAAACTCCTTTAGGTTATTAAACACAAAGTTCTACCCCATGATTTAATTAATTAAGGCGTGATTGTAATTTTAATTTGATTAAGTGATTTATTTAATTAGTTAAATTTTAATTAATTTCATTTAAAAGGGTGAAATGAACTTAGGAAAGGGGTCCCAACCCTATTCCTTAGTTCACTTACTTGAATAGTGATTAATAAACTTAATTAACTAATTTATTACTATTCATGGGATTAATTAATTATTAATTGACTTAAAATGTAGTTAAGGTTTAATTAGTTAATTTTTCTAATTAAGTGAAAAAATCCCAAGAAAATCATGGGAGTTAGAGGTCATCATTAATCATGATGAAATCTCTTAATAAGTAAGAGAGCTATAGTTTTGGAAATCCTAAATATATTGAGTTCAAATTATTCTAAGAATTCACTACTTATTAAGAGATTTCATCAAATAGAATCACCATTGTAAAATCTCTTTCAGCAATACTTCGCATCAAGTCTCCCTAATTCCCCAACATCTCGAGCACAGTCTCAAAGCATTGAAATCCTACTTAAGAGAGCTTTTTAAAGCACAAATTTAGCTCCTCAACATATCTGCTAAATTGAAAGAGTTGTAATTGAGAAGATTGATTAGAGGAGTTCTATTATTAGAGGTTATCTCATCTATAGAAGAGGATTGCTCATAGATTGTCACTTAGGTGTCTGAACTTAAGTAGATTATTTCTTCATTTGTCCATGAACAGGAAGCTACCCTTTAGCATCTCTATGAAACTTGAGAGAGGCGGTCTACTATGGCATATAAAGCTCATACAATTTTTATCTATATTAGAAAAAGCTAATCATTTGTAATGAAATCTTTTTATTTTTTTTAGGTTTACCTTTTAGGTTTTTAGGAGGGTGGGTTTAGGGTTTAGGGTGGGTTTAGGGTAGATTTAGGGTTTGGGTTTAGGTTTGGAGGGTTTAGGTTAGGGTTAGGGTTGGAGGGTTTAGTGTTTAAGGATTAGGGTTATGGTAGGGTAGGTTTAGGAAGATTTTAGTTGGGTCAGAGGTAGGGTTTAGGATTTTAGGTCAGGTTACTTTATGGTTTGGTAGGATTTTTTTTTTTAGTTTAGGTTATGGTTTTAGGTTTAGTGAAGGTTTATAGTGGGTTAGGTTTAGGGTTTAGGGTTTAGATTAGAGTTTAGGGTTTAGGGTTTAGGGTTTTGTGGTTTAGGTAGAGTTTATGGTTTAGAGTTTAGGTTTAGGGTTTGGGTGAGCCTTGAAGATTGTGATTTATAAAGTAAAACAAACTAAAAAAAATCTAATAGGGAAATGAGAGTGAAGAGGATTAGAATAAGTTATTACATGGTTGAAATGAAATTATTGTTAAAAAAATACTTGTCTTTATCCTACTAAGATCAATTATTTAGTGTTTTCCTAAAAATAAAACCAAAATTATAAATGAGTACATGAACAAATTTGAAGTATTCTTGTTGTCTTCTAAAATTAGGGAAAGATTAAGCTAATTTTGTTTAGGTTTAGATCAACTTGAGCCCTGAACTTAAAAGGTACACTACATAAAATTAATTTGCATGTGGCTTTTCAACAAACTTTAGATTTCAAATAACATCAAAAATTCTTGCACCTAAAAGAATTTCATCAAATGTAGAAATTATTCTTTCCACCACTAAATCAAATTCAAATGAATACATCTAAATGAAGTAACATTACTAGCAATAAAAGAAAAATAGAAAAGATGATATATATTATGTTGGGATCCAAAATCTCTCTAAAATCATATTTTAGATGTCAGCAAAAAATTTGTTAGTGTCCTAAATCTCTCACAACACTATGCCACCTATTTCTAATGATTGACTTAGGAGTTTTACTTGAGCTTTCTTGCTTTTGTGTTGAAACGAATTATTTGTTACATTATGTTGCTGCATTGAGTCTCAAAGTAGCAGAGCTATAGTTTTGGAAATCTTTGTGAAGAGATATTGAGGTCGAATTATTCTAGTTATGCATTACTTATCAAGATATTTTGTTAGATACAATCACAATTATAAAAATATCATTCAACAATACTTCACATCAAGTCTCCCTAATTCCCCAACATCTCATACGCCTCAAAGCAATAAAATCCTACTAAAGAGAGCTTTTTAAAGCATAGATTTAGCTCTTCGACATATATTCTAAATTGAAAGAGCTACAATTAAGAAGGCAATATCAATTAGAGAGGAATTCTATTATTAGATAGGTTATCTCAGCTATAGAAGAGGATTGCTCATAAATTGTCACTTAGGTGTCTGAACTTAAGTAGATTCTTTCTTCATTAGTCCACGAACAAGAATCTACCCTTTAGCATCTCTATGAAACTTGAGAGAGGCGGTCTACTATGGCATATAAAGCTCACAATTTTATTTATAGGAAAATTGGCTAATCATTTGTAGCTGAAATCTCTTTTATTTTTTAAGTGGATGTTTTTAGGTTTTTAGGGTTTAGGGTTTAGGGTTTATGGTTTGTGGTTTGGGGTTTAGGATTTAGGGTTGTATGTTTTATGGTTTAAGGTTTAGAATTTAGGGTTTTATTTAGGGTTTAGGTTTAGAGTTTTGAGGGTTTAGGGTTTAGGGTTTTATTATTTATTTTAAGTTTTAGGTTTTATTTTAGGCTTTTTAGGTTTAGGTTTATTTTATTTTGTTTTATTTTATTTAGTTTAGTGTTTTGGTTTAGTTTATTTTAGGTATAGGTTTAGGTTATATTTATTTTAGTTTTGTTTATTTTAGTTTAGGTTTATTTTATTTTATTATTTATTTAGGTTTTAGTTTTTTTTTAGTTTATGGTTTTATTTTATTTATTTTTAGATTTAATTTTAGGTTTATTTTTAATTTTTATTTTATTTAGGTTCTTTTTTTAGGTTTATTTTATTTTTTAGTTTAGGTTAGGATTTTATTTATTTTATTTTAGTGTAAAGACCAATAGTAATCATCAAGCCAAAATCACCCATGACAGCCAAGAAAAGGGTAGAATCAGACTACAGCCACCAAACCCAACCAAGGCAAAAGAGATCAAGTAAGTAGAACAAGTAAAGAGAAAAAGTACAAAGCCCAGTAAGATAGACTATAAGCCAACAAAGGGGAATAACAGCAATAAAGGCACCCAATCAAGCCACCAGCACCCTAAGCCAACTAACATCCACGAAACAACCTTCATCCAACCAATCCAGAACAACACCCAAACCCAAATCCATTGCAACCAAGAGAGTACAATATAGGGGTTAAAACCATAACCAAAAGAAATAAAACAAAATTAACAAAAATGACCACCAAGTCTGAGTCAACAAAATAGAGAAAATAATAGCCAACCAAAAGTCTCCACCATGCTAAAATCATGGAGATAAACCACCGAATCCCCGATCACCAATAGAAAATGAGAAAACCAAAATAGAACCATCCAACCATCCCAACCTTAGCCAAAGAAACCGCCCAACAAAGCCACCCTGTCAACCACCACAGTAGTAGATCCAATTCAGGTAAGTTAGCAAGTAGCCCAAAGAAGAGGCAAAACCCATACAAAAGAAAAGCCTATAGTAGCCATAGCCACAACCCAAAAGGAGGATATAAAAATAAGGGAAAATTATGGTAAACACCCAACGAGACAGACAAAAGCCACCAAGCTGAAAAAAATAAAACAACCTAGGTTGCACTTACAATAACTACCAGGTAGCAAAAACCAAGCCAATCCAAAAGTAAGAGATCAAAAACATAACCCAGCTCAGGCCAAAGAGAGAAAATAAGTAGATAATCATAACCCAAAGAGAGTTGAACAAGGGGCAACCAAAAGCAAAAGATCATAAAAAACCAACACCAAAAACCAAGCCAAGAATTTATAATCTGAGATAAAGCAATCTAGCATTATCCAGATTAACCAAACCTCTTAATAGTTTAGGCAAAGTTTGGTTGTCAAATAAAGTGAACGTTAAGTTGCACCAAAGTTAGCCAAGTAATCAAGATAAGCATTACCTTCATGATGATGGGAAATTTTAAAACAAACTTGAGAAAGAAGATTTTAGTATGATTAAGAAGATAAAATAATTCAGCATTCCCATTTCTATTGGAATTAAGCATGTCAAGAAGCAAGAGAGAATCAACTTCAATCCTGATGTTGAGGAAACCTCTATTTAAACAAATTTCAATATTTATTAACATAATCTCAAAGAAAAATAATAGAATAGGCTGAGGATAGGAAAAGCACAAATGATAGTACCTTTTGAATCCCTAAGAATACCACCACACATATTTAGGAAGCAACAAAACCATCGATCCACTATAATCAAATTTTATTTAGGTTTGACCAATAGATAATCCTAGCACTTTTATAAGAGTCTAACTCATGCAATGATACCCAATTTTGAGCCACAAATTTATAACCTCTAAAATGAATACTACTAACAAGATTAGCATTAAAAAGAGCATGAATTTTTTCTTTAGTTCTAGCCAGGATCCTTTTATGGTTCATAGGAATACCATAATATTTAGCATCATTTCTATCCATCCATATGAACCAGATAAGGGTAATAGTAATTAAAACTTTAATTTAAACTTTCACTATATTTTTGAAATAGACTTCAAGAAGTTGATATAAAGAAAGAGAACCCTGAAAAATAGTTGGTATTAAATAAATCATCATACCAAAACCATAATTTAGAAGCAATAGCACCATTGACAAAAACATGATTTACATTTTCAATATGAAAGCAATAATAGCACTTTGAAGGTAATTAAAACCCTTTAGTCTAGAGCAAAGATTCCACAAGAATAAAGTTATTCAAAATGTTCCAAGCTAAAATTGAATAGGAAATGGGAATGATATTATTCCAAACTTTAATAAATAAGTACAAAGTCACAATTATAAGAAAGCTTTAAGAGAATTTGGCAAGGTTTGTTAAGAAATGGGGATATTTCTAAAGTTGTCAAAAAAGATAGTGATATAATTCTCAAGTTTGATTTCATTCCAATTATTTTGAAGCCAAAAGGAATTAACTTTGATAGTAGTAGTAGAGTGGGTAAATAAAAGGGTGCCAATAGAGCCATTGCTAATATAATTATCTTATCAAAAGATGGAAGAACCCGACTGAATACCCCAAGATATAAATGTTTTGGTAACCCATTTAATGGGGCAAAACCTTTTCCAAATTGGAGAGTCACCAACTTTATAATCACAGTTATGGGGGTGTTTACCTTGGCAATATTTTTCCATCATAAAATTAGACCAAAGGCTGTCATTCTTTCTAAAATTCCACTAGAGCTTATGAGAGAAGGTGATAGCTTCATGAATAGTTTGCAACCAAGAGCACCTTCTCCCAAAGGACCACAACATTTATGCCAAGATGTCCAATGCATTCTTTTGGTAGAATTATTGGAGCCACAAAAAATTTGTTAAGCAAATGATCAATTATAAAGTGTAGCATTAGTGGGGATAATAGTTTGAATTAAATAAAATGGCATTGAGTTAAGAGTGCTTTTAAGAATAGTGAGCCTACAACTAAAGGAAAGTAAATGGAATTCCCAAATAGATATTTTATTTGAAATTTTTTGAATTAGCTCATCAAAGAGATGGGAATGTTTCAGGCCTTTAAAGAGCAGAGGACCCAAGTACTTAAGAGGTAACTATTGATGTTTAAAATTAGAGATATGCATGATTTGATAGATTTTATTATTGCAGATACTAGAGGAAGTGATAAAATAGCTTTTATTATCATTGATAGAAAGGCCACTTTCTCTACCAAATTTATTTAAAAAAGACTTGAGATGCTTGATGTGATGAATAGAAGCATTGCAAAAAATAATGAAATCATCTACAAAACTTAAATGGGAAACAGGAAGATCACTAAGAGTTCTATAATACATACTAGGATTATTTAAGAATAAATCATTTATGCTCCTAGACAAGTACTCAACATTAAAAATAAATAAAGCAGAAGATTAAGGATCCCCTTGATGTAAGCCATGGGAAGAGGGAATGAAACCCAAGGCTTCACCATTAAGAAAAATCAAAAACCAGGCATTATTAATTCAATTTATAATAAGAAAAATAAATTTATTAGAAAACCCAAATAAATTCATAATATGGAAAAGGAAATCCTAAGAAAGTTATCAAAGGCTTTGGTAATATCTAATTTGAAAAGAATGTTGCCACTTTAGTCTTGGCATTAAGATCATGAATTAAATCTTGGGCAAGTAAAATATTATCGAAATGATCCCTCTAACAAAACCAATAATTGAGAGAGATAATTTATAAGTAAAGGAGTAAGTGTGTTGGTAAGAAATTTTGGAAATCAGCCATTGAAGAAGGTGTAAAGACTAATAAGTCTAAAATCACTCAAATTTAGATTATCTTTCTTAAGAATAGAAGTACTAAAACATATCCAGTAAAGTAGAGTTGCGGGACAGGGTTATGGTTAGGGTGGGTGGGTTAGGTCAGGTGGACAAGATTAGTGGTTGGGGTCAGGTCAGAGTCAGGATCAGGTAGGTTCAGCCAGGTCAGGCTGGGGTCAGGGGTCAGGGTTTGGGCGGTCTGGTGGGCCAGAGGTCAGGTTAGGGTCTGGGAGGTCTGGGGTTGGGCAGAGCCAGGTCAGTGGGTCTGGGTGTCAGTCAGGGCTGGATTCTGGGTCAGGGTCAGGTGGCTGGTCAGGTCAGGTCAGGCCAGGGTCAGTCATGGTACGCAGGTCAGGCCAAGTCAGAAGGCCCAGTTTAGGTCGGGATTCAGTTCAGCCAGTGGCCATGGCCTAAAGCCCAGAGCCCAGTGGTCATCGGTCAGGTCAGAATGGTCGGATCAGGGCCCAGGTCAGTTTCAGATACGCCTGGGCCTGCCGATCAGATTACGGTCAGTCTAGTGGATTTAGGGCCAGCCCGATGACGGATCAGGGGGTGGTCAGATATCTGGAGTCAGTCGTTCAGGTCAGAGTAGTGGGCCAGATCAGGTCAGGTCAGTTAGCATTCAGTGGTCAGTAGCCAGGTCAGGATGGGTCAGGTCAAAGTAGTCAGATCCGGTCCGTTCAGGCCAGGTCAGTCGCTGCGTCAGTTGGGGTGGCCCAGGTCATGTGTATAGCCAGCCATTCAGGGTCTGGCCAGAGTGGGGTCAGGTCAGGTCAGGTCAGTAAACGGTCAGTCAGGTTAGGTCAGCCAGTGGGCGGGCCTGGGGCCTTTAATGGGCCAAGATCCGTGGTTGGGTCTGGGGTCAGCCAGGTCAGGTCTGGTCAGGTCAGGGCTGTGGATTCCAGCCTCAGGCCCAGGTCAGGTCAGTAGGGCCCATGGCTCAGTATTCAGCCCAGGTCAGAGCTCAGTATTAAGAATGGTCAGGGTCAAGGCTCAGGTCAGTATCAGGCCAGTGTCCATGTGTTAGTGGCTTATCAGATTCAGGTCAGTCAGGTCAGGTCAGGTGGTTTAGGCCAGGGCCACAGGTTAGGGTCAGGTCAGTGTTGGGTCAGCAGTCATGGTCCCGTCAGTGGTCAGGTCATCAGTATTCAGGTGATTAGGCTCAGGTCTAGTCAGTGGGCCAGGGCTTTAGGTTAAAGATTAGGGGAGGTCATGTCCGGGTTAGAGCTCAGTGGTCAGAGTCTGGGGGTTTAAAGCCTGCAGTAGGCCTATTTTATGGATCAGTTTCAGGCCTAGTGAGGGCTCAAGGTTTGGATTTAGGATTTTATAGGTTAATTTAGGGTCAGTGTTGTGGGTTTTTTTTATTTTTAATTTTAAATTAAAGCAAACCACCAGTTTAGTTTTATTTAGTTTATTTTCATTTATTTTAGTTTTTTTAATTAATTTTAATATTTAAGTTTTATTTATTTTATTTATTTATTTTAAATTTATTTTATTTTATTTAGGTTTATTTTTTTTTGTTTAATTTATGTTTTATTTATTTATTTATCTTAGTTTTTCTTTTTTTATTTTCTTCTCAATTTGTGCCTTATGTTTAGTTTTAGTTTAGTTTATGTTTTATTTTATTTTATTTTATCTTTGATTTAACTTTTTGAGGTTTATTTATAGTTTACTTTAGTCAGTTTAGGTTTACTTAGTGGGTAGGTCTGAGCTCTAGGGTACAGGTTTGGAGTGGTTAGGCAGGGTCAGTGGTTCAGGCTCAGATTATGTGGTATGTAGTGGCTCATTAGGTTTTAGGTTTAGTATGAGGGTTTAAAATGCAGGTCATGTTCATTTGTGGCCTAGGGTTTGGGTTTTTATTTTATTTATTTTATTTTATTTAGGGTAGGGTAGGTTTATTTAGTTTATTTTAAATTATTTTAGTTTATTTTATTTTATTTATTTTTATTTTTTTATATTAGTTTAATTTATTTATTTTAGTTTATTTATTTAGTTTATTTATTTTTTAATTTATTTTATTTTAGGTTTTGCTTTAGTTAGAGTTTCAAGTTTTATTATTATTAATTTTTTTATTTTTTAGTATTTATTTTATTTTATTTATTTATTTAGGACAGTTTCAGTTTTTAGGATTTAGGGTTTGGCTGTGGTTTTTAGGGTTTAGGGTGGGGTTAGAGGTTTAGGGTTTGTTTAGGGTTTAGGGTTTTAGGGTTTTGTGGTTAGGTTTTTATTTTTATTTGTTTTAATTTTTATTTTAAATTAAGTAAACTATAGTTTATGTTTATTTAGTTTATTTTTTATTTAATTTATTTTATTTTATTTTTAATTTATTTTTCTTTATTTAATTTAGTTTATTTATTTTATTTTATTTATTTTAGTTTATTTTTTAGGTTTAACTTATTTTATTACTTTAATTTTTTATTTTATTTTAAGTTTAGTTTTATTTTTTTTTTTTAAGTTAGTTTAGGTTTTTTTTATTTTATTTTTTGGTTTAGGTTTGTGTTTTATTTTAAGTTTATTTTGGTTTTAATTTAGGTTTAGTTTTAGTTTTTTTTTTTTTATTTTTTAGGTTTATTTATTTATTTATTTATTTTAGTTTTAGTTTATTTATTTATTTTATTTTAGGTTTAGTTTTTTTTTTTTAGAGTTTTTTTGATTTTTTTAAGGTTTATTTTTAGGTTTAGGTTTTTTATTTGTTTTTTAATTTATTTTATTTTAGGTTTATTTTATTTTTATTTTACATTTAGTTTTAATTTTATTTATATATTTTATTTTTAAGTTTATTTTATTTTTTTAATTTAGTTTAGGTTTTTATTTATTTTATTTTAATTTAGTTTTTATTATTTATTTTATTTTATTTTTATGTTTAGGTTTAGGTTTTAGTTTATGTTTTTATTTTATTTTATTTTTTTTTTTATTTTTAGGTTTTTTTTTTTAATTTAGGTTTTATTTAGTTTGTTCATGTTTTTAAGTTTTTTTTAAGGTCTGTGGTTAGGATTTAGGGTCTTGTCAGGTTTTGTGATGTGGCTTAGGGTGTGGGTTTAAGGTCAGTGGTTTTGGATTTAGTTGGGTTCTTTTTAAGGTTTAGTTAGGGTTTATTTTTTATTTTTATTATCTTTATATTTTAGTAGTTTAGAGGTTTTGTCAGGTTTAGGGTTTTGTGTTTAGGTTTTAAAGCAAACCCAGAGTTTAGGTTTAGTTAGTTTATTTAGTTAATCTTTTATTTTTTTAATTGATTTTATTTTTAATTTTATTTGGGTTTACCTTTTATTTTTATTTAGTTTATTTTAGGTTTTTTTATTTTAGTTTAGGTTTTTTATTTTAGTTTATTTTAGGTTTAGGTTAGGTTTATGTTAAAAATGTTAACTTAGTTTTATTTTATTTTATTTTTTAGTTTTAGGTTTAGTTTTTTATTTTAGGTTTATTTTTAGGTTTTATTTTTTATAGGTTTATTTTAGTTTATTTTTATTTAGTCTTAAAGGTTTTATGTTTAGTTTATTTTGGTTTAGGTTTATGTTTTATTTATTTTAGTTTAGTTTATTTTAGTTTAGGTTTAGTTTTATTTTATTTTTTATTTTAGGTTTAAGGTTTTTTAGTTTGGTTTTTTATTTTATTTTATTTTTTAGTTTTATTTTTTTTTTAGGTTTATTTTAGGTTTTTTTTTATTAAGTTTTATTTTATTTTATTTTATTTTATTTTAGGTTTTTTTATATTTTATTTAGGTTTTTTTTAGTTTAGTTTAAGTTTTTTCTATATTTTAGTTTATTATTTTATTTTATTTTATTTTATTTTATATGGTTAAAGTCCAAGTTTTATTTTGTTTTATTTTTATTTTTATTTGGTTTTATTTTTTTATTTTCTTCTTTTTTAGTTTTATTTTAGTTTAGGTTTAGGTTTAGAGGTAGTTGGGTATGTGGTTTGGGTTTGTGGGTTATGGTTTAGGGTCTAGGTTTGAGTTAGGCCTAGGGTTTAGGTTTGGTTTTTAAATTTATTTTTTTTTATTTTTAAATTATAAACCAAGTAGTTTAGTTTATTTAGTTTATTTAATCTATTTTATATTACCATTTATTTTATTTATTATTTTATTTTATTTAGTTTATTTATTTATGTTAGTTTTTTTTTTTTTTTAAGTTTAGGTTTAGTTTAGGTTTTTTTAGTTTAGTTATATTTTATTTTATTTTATTTAGGTTTAGGTTTAGATTTTATTTATTTGATTTAGGTTTTAGGTTTTATTTTTTATAGTTTATTTTTAGTTTATGTTTAAGTTAGTTTATTTTATTTTAGTTTAGGTTTAGGTTTAGTTTAGTTTATTTTAGGTTTTATTTATTTTAGTTTAGTTTAGTTTTAGTTTTCAAGTTTTATTTTGTATTTTTTAGGTTTATTTTTTTAGGTTTAGGTTTTATTTACTTTTTATTTTTAGGTTTATTTTATTTTTATTTTAGGTTTATTTTTATTTTATTTAGGTTTTTTATTTTTTTTAGTTTTTTTAGGTTTTTATTTATTTTATTTTATTTTAGTTTTATTTTATTTTTTTCTTTCTTTTAGGTTTAGTTTAGGTTTTAATTTAGGTTTTATTTTATTTTATTTTGGTTTAAGTTTTATTTATTTTATTTTAGGTTTTATTTAGTTTACATTTAGTCTTAGCTTTTTATTTTGGGGTTAGTTTAGGGTTTGTTTAGTTTAGGTTTGGGTTTAGGGTTTAGGTTTAGGGTTTTAAGGAAACCCATGAGAGGAAAATTTTATTGCCAAAGAAAGGAGTTGGTCCTTAAGAAGGGATATTCTCTTATCACAAAGAGCTACATTTAGCCTAGAGAAAAAAATCCCTATCTAATACAACAAAAGCAATGAAACTAAACAAAAGCAATAAAAGATCAAAAACAAATAAGAAATATAAGAAACAAGAAGATCCAAAGCCCACTACTAGAAAGTCTTTGAGAGTTGCACAATCCATCTAGATTTGAAACTTGCAGAGAACCTATAAAAGAATCTAAGCAACTAGAAATTATAATTAGCCTAGAGAAAATCAAGCTTTAGACATAATAAAGAGCAATATAAGAGAAAATTTCTAATAAGGCTCAGCTCACACGTGATCTTTGGGCAACCATAAATGTGAGCATCCGACTTCAAAAGAAGGGTTACAATCACATATGCTGCTACCAGCCAAAAGATAATAGGGAAATCATACCAGCCATCATAGCCCACTTACCTTGATGAAGGCAATCCACCAAAGAGTGAAAGTCAACAATTCTCTAGTATCCAAACAAGCAATAAAAGTCGGCCCACAAAACACCTAACCTAACTAAAGGCCAAGCAAAGGAAGTAGCATCAACAAAACCACCAGAGCAGAAATGAAAGAGCAGCTGCAAAGATATCACCCAAGAAATAAAGCCACCATGGATAGTAACCAAACCCACTAGAGTCACTAGATAACCATAAGCAATAACCCAAAACCAAAATAGTAACCTACAACTAGCATTAAGAAACAAGCAATTCCAAACTAGATCAGCCAACACTACAGACACCGCCTAACCTGGATAGAGGCAAGAAATAAAAAGGTACAATACCTCCATCGAAATAAAGACAACCACAAGAAAATAGCATCACTCAGCCACCATAAGGCCAAAACCATAATAATGAAAAGCCATCAAAAGATCAACCCTACTAGCTGACAACATATCCATAAGAAAACCAAAAGAAAAGCCAACCAAACTAGCTAGAACAACCAACCAAACTAGCTAGCGCACAAGACCATCCATCCAATTAACAAACCAGCAAATGAGCCAACTCCGATAAGGAGATAGCCATTCCAAAAGGGAGGCAATCCTAAAATAAAGAAAGATATGCATTATGATAACCAATAGGAAGCCACCCAAAATAATTAAGAAACAAATGATAATCACCCAATCGAAAAACCTTACTGGAGGATCACCCAACCACCAACAACCAACTAGAGTGGCAAGGAAAATAGACTAAGGCACCATCGAGACACAAAACCATTAAAAGGCCTAAAAACTGTGAAAGAGATAAGCATCCATCAAATAATAGCCACCAAGACATTCATGTAGAGTGTAAAAAAGAAAACCCACCAGCCCAAATAGAAAAAAACCTCCTAATGTAAGAAAATAGCCAACCAAAACCAGAGGCAGAACCAAGACCAATTAAGAAAGGGGAAAATCCAAAAGAAAGTTTAGGCATAACCCAAAAGGAGGGCACCACAAGATCAAGGCAAGACATGAAGAAACTGACATTTAGATCCCTAAATAAAATAGTCACCAAAGAGAACACCTCTCCAAAAAAAAGGATGAACAACCATCCACCACCTCAAAGAGATCTCCCAAGTATTACAAAGACACAAACCGACAAGAGAGTGAAATAGCTAGAAAAATGTGACAAATTGAAAATGCACATAGAGAAAATCATAGAGAACCTGAAAAACACAAAGTAAAATTAATTTTTGAGATAGGGTAATCCAGTGTTCTCCAAATTTACTAAGCCTCTCAATTGTCTAGGTAAATTGAAATGATCATAAAGAGTGAGATCATTTAATTTAGCAAGTAGATTAGCCAGATAATCTACACAGGCATTTCCTTCATGCCAAATATGAGAAATTTTAAAGCATACTTGAGAGGGTAGTGTTCTAGTTTGATTAAGAAGGTAGAATTAATTTGCATTCCCCATCTTAGTGGAAGTTAGCAAATGAGTAATGAGCATCAACTTCAATCCAAATATTGAAGAAACCTTTTTGAAAACAAATGTCAATAGCTTTGTTTGCAATCATTAATTCAACATAGATAATAGAATAAGCTTTAAGAGGATAAGCAAAAGCACAAATGACAATACCTTTAAAATCTCTAAAAATACCACCACAACCAAATGTAGTCTGAGAGAAAAATCCATCTATATTAATTTTAATAATATTATTATGAGTTTTTATCCAATATATAATCCTATCTTCTTTATAGAAGGTGATCTCAGGCAGGAAAAGACCCAATTTTTTGGCCACAAATTTGCAACCTCTAAAATGAGTGTTACTAATTAAATTAACATTAAATAAAGCATGAATTTTTTTCTTTGGTTCTAGCAATAATTCTTTTATGATTCATAGGAATACCATGATATTTAGCATCATTTCTATCCATCCATATGAACCAAATAAGGGTAATGGAAATTAAAACATTGATATGACCTTTCATAATTTTTTGGAAATAAGCTTCAAGAAGTTGATATAAAGAAAGAAAACCATGGAGATGGTTAGTATTAAAAAGATCATCATACCAAAACTATAATTTGGAGGCAATAGCACCATTGACAAAAACATGATTAACATTTTCAATATGAAAACAACAATAACATTTGGAAGGCAAAAGAAAACCTTTATCCCAAAGCAAGGAATCAACAAAAATAAAGTTTTTCATAATTCTCCAAGTAAGGATAGAATAAGAGATAGGGATGATATTATTCCAAAGTTTAATAAATACATTAGAAGAAATATGAGCATCTCTAATATAATTCCAAGCCTCTTTAAGAATAAAATCACCATTATAAGATAGCTTAAAAAGAATTTGATCAAGCTTGTTGGAAAGGATAAGAATATTAGTAAATTGATCTAAAAGAGAGATAGAAATAAATTCACTAAGTTTAGTATCATTCCACCTGTTCTTAAGCCAAAAGGAGTTAACTTTAGTAGCAGTAGTAGAATGGGTAGATAAAAAAGAATTAATAGAACCTCCACCAATCCAGTTGTCTTGCCAAAAGAAAGAAGATCCCAAATTTATACCCCAAGATATCAACGATTCAACCTCCCATTTAATGGAGCAAAACCCTTTTCCAAACTGGGGAGTCACCCACTTTATAAGTAGATTACCCGTGATTTAATATCATAAAATTAGCCTAGAGTCTATCTTTTTTTCTAAAATTCCACCGAGTTTATGTGAGAAGGCAATAATACATCATGAATAGGTTTGTAGCCAAGCCCACCTTCATCCAGAGGACCACAACATTTATGCTAAGAGGTCCAATGCATACTTTTAACCTGAATTATTAGATCCCTAGAAAAATTTATTAAGGAGATGATCAATTCTATTTTAGATAGAATTAGTAGGGATAATGGTTTGAATATAATATAAAGGCATCAAATTAAGAGTACTCTTAAGCAAAGTAAGCCTGCCACCAGAAAGTAAGTGAAATTCCACACTGAAATTTTATTAGAAATTTTTTTGGATAAGCTCATCAAAAAGATGGGATCATTTTTTACCTTTAAAAGAGGAGCACCGAGATATGTAATAGGGAGTTGTTGGTGTTTAAAGTTAGTGATTCTTAAGATATGATTGATTTTGTTATTAGAAATTTTAGAGGAGGTAATAAAGAAGCTATTGCTTTCATTAATAGAAAGACCACTTTCTCTACCAAAATTATTTAAAAATTTCATAAGTCTTTTGATATGATGAAAGGAAGCATTAGAAAAGATAATGAAATCATCAGCAAAGCTAAGATGAGAAATAGGGATACCACCAAGAGTTTTAAAGTACATGCTAGGATTGTTATTGAATAAATCATTTAAAGTCCTAGAAAGGTTTTCCACAGCAATAATAAATAAAGAAGGGGACAAAGGATCTCCTTGTCTCAAACCATAAGAAGAAGGAAAAAGCCTAAAGCTTCACCAAAAAAGATTAGGAAACAAGGCATTATTAATAAAGTTTTAATAAGGTTAATGAAATTATAGAGAAACCAAATAAATGCGTGATATTTAAAAGGAAATCCCCAGAGATATTATCAAAGGATTTAGAAATATCTAATTTAATAGGGATATTACTACCTCTAGGTGGAACATCCAAATCATGAATTAGCTCTTGAGCAAGAAGAATGCTATCAATTATAGATCTCCCTCTAACAAAACTAGTTTGGTTGAGAGAGATAATTTTTTGAAGCAAAGGACTTAGTCTATTAGCAAGAATTAGAAATCAATTTATTAAATAAAGTGAAAAGAATAATAGGTCCAAATCACTCCAAGAACTGGATTATCTTTTTGGTATGAGGATAATGGAAGTGCTTGAAAAATATTTAGGGAGAGGATTACCTACAAAGAAATCAATAATAGCATCAACTAAGTCATGCTTAATAGTAGACCAAAATATTGAAAAATTGGGTTGTATAACCCTTCGAACTAGAAATGCAATCAATGTTCATGCTATTGAGAACTTTACCAATCTCATCTTTAGTAGGCAACCTAGTAAGGCAATGATTGTCATCATTGGTTATAATAGAGGGGATCAAATGCAAATTATAAATAACTTCATAAGAGTGGCTTTATTAAGCATATTTCTAAAGTGGTTAATAACAGAATCTTTAATAACATTAATATCAGTGATCCAATCTTCATTATCACTTTTAATTTTTTGGATAGAATTTAGAGCACTCTTTTTATTAAATAAAGAATGAAAATACTTGGTGTTCTTGTCCCCATTACCAATATGTTTACTAGCAACTTTTTACCACCAATAGGTCTATTCCATATTCTGATAATTAACAAGATTATCTTTTGCTTCATTTAAACCCTTAAGCTTAGAAGAATCAATCAAAATAGCATTTTCAAGATCACCAACCTAAAGTTCCATGTTTTTTATATTAGAAAAAAAGATTTTTAAAATAATGTTTGTTCCACCAAACCAGATTTTATTTTAGCATATTAAGCTTAAAACATAATCTATGCATACCCCTAATCGTATTACCAGGGTGTAGAGGGGAAATCCAATTAATGGCCACACTTTAAGAAAATCCAGATGCTGAATCCACATATTTTGAAATCTAAAAGTGGGTGAGGTGTTTATTCTTTTAGAGTTATATTTGATAGAAACCAAAAAAGGGGCATGATCAGATAAAGTTCTACTCAAATGGTCAACAAAGATATGAGGCCATTGATTAATCCAATGAGAGTTGAAAAGAATTCTATCAAGATGTTGCCAGAGCCTAGAGTTTTACCAAGTATAATTATATCCTTTAAATGTTAATAATAATGCAAATAAGAATCATATTTAAAAATTCTTCCCTATAATGAATATTAGGAGAGCAACCACCCCTTCTTTCATATGAATACAAAAAGGAGTTGAAATCACCCCAACCAACCAAGATTTGTTACCAAAAGAGCAAAACTTCTCAAATTCTTCCAAAGAACATTCTGACTAGCTCTATTACAAGAATTATAAACAAAAGATCCCAACACACTAGAATCACCAAAGGAAATTTAAAGATCATCAAAAATTAAAACATTTAAGAAGCTATTCCAAAAGCACCAAATTTTATTACTGATGTTAGAGAAAAAATTACTAAAACCAAGCATTCTAGCAACATGATTGATTTGATCAGCATGTATAAGAGGTTCAATAATAATAAGTAAATAGATATTGTTAATTCTATAGAGATTTCTAATATGATTATGAATAGTGAGGTTACCATTCACTCTAACATTCCAAATAAAAGAATTAAACATAAAAAATTGTAAAAGGGAATTAAATGATAATAAAAGAGAGAGAGAGAGAGAGAGAGAGAGAGAGAGAGAGAGAGAGAGAGAATAAATCCTCTCCTAAGCTAAAAATTGAAACAACACATTATTTATGTGAAGAGGATCCAAATCTAGTAGATCTATCAAAATTTGTAGGTTGCATCTTAGAGTTCTTAGTTTTCTTTTTAAAGATAGTTTGGAATTTTCTATTTTAATCCAAAGTGTCACCATCAGAAAGAGATTAATTAAGAATATTATTAATAGGATAAGGATCAACAAGAACATCTCTAATCATAACTTCCCCCTCTTCCAAATCAGCATTTTATTGAAAAGTGGGATTAGAATGAAGATCAATCTTGGAATTAGAGGAAGGAGAAGAAATTATGCCATTCAAAGCACAATTACCAATGTTAGAATCAGTTTTTTGTTCAAGAATTTCAGCCACATTCAAGTTATCTTTCAAGTTATCACTTAAAACCTCATTCTCATCAATTAATGCTACCAAAGAAGTAGGAATAGACTCATTAGAGAATGAATCATCATTTTTTCACCCTCTTTGAATTTGGAATGAGCCATAATAGGCAAATTCTCATGTAAAGAAAGGTTATTAGACAAATCATCTTTTTAAACATTATTAGCACCTTTGTCATGGTCAGAATGAGAAGTAGAAACAATAATTTTAGGAACATCAGAAGATTCAAAAGAATCTGACCTAATATCAACATTTAATTATTTTTAGGCACAAAAATAGCTTTATTAATTTTATCAGTAGCTAATTTAGAGTTAGGATCATTCAAAATTTTCTTTTTAAGAAGCAGGTGAAGAATAAAACACTCTGAATTATCATGACCATGTATCTTGCATTGGGAACAAAAAATTGGAAAATTTTCAAATTTGAGCTTTTATAAATAACTAAACTTTTCATATATAATCCAAAAATCCTTAGGATGTTATTTATATATGTTTTTTAGATATGTCAAGTTCAACCAACATACAAGCAATAGAAGGATAGGATCTCACAGTGGTCGCCCGATCGATTGGGAGTGACCGACTGAAAAGAGCCCCGATAGCAAATAAAACCTATTGGGTAACTTAATGGATTCTCATATTTGGAAGAGCTAACCACACATGAATAATAGGTGATTCCTCCTTTATATCAAGAAGGGGAGACCACTTCAACAAATGCATTTGACAATTAAAGACAAAATAAGATCAACATGAGAAAACACTTAAATAATCCAAATCCTTTGTAAGTTGATTCAGAATATGTCTTGGATCGATCAAGCCAATAGAGAAAGCACCTAAAAGTTTAAGGTTATGAAAAAATTATTGAAACTTACCCAAATTTGGCTGGCACAAAGAAAAGTTTTCAATCAAAGTAAATTTGAAAGGTTTTGCAAGCTTTTTGACATCAAAATCTGAACACATGATCGCATGCATACCTCAAAAAGAAGTCAAAATTAGATTCATCGAGTTAGAAGAGGTAGAGCTCTTACTAAAAAGTGCATGCTTAAAGGGTTTAGTAGCAATAATGGCATTAGGTTTAGGAATCCCCACAAAATCAGATGCCCTAGTTGGATCATCCAAAATAGGAGTAAAAAAGTTGCGGGTTTGAGGTCATCGTAGCCATAATCAAAAAAGACACATCACGTGAGTAGCTAGAGATTGAAAACACAAATTAGTTAAGAATGATGAAGGATCCACCAAAATGCAAGAGGGATGCAGATGAAGGAAAATGAAATTGCTAGAGAGCCAAGAGAGGGTTTTGGGGTTTATTTTATTTTATTTAGTTTATTTAGTTTAGTTTTTATTTTATTATTAGTTTAGGTTTAGTTTATTTATTTAGGTTTATTTTAGGTTTATTTAGTTTAGTTTAGTTTATTTAGGTTTAGGTTTAGGGTTTAGGGTTTAGAATTTAAGGTTTTAGGATTTAGGGTTTAGGGATTTAGAGTTTAGGGTTTAGGGTTTAAAGTTTAGGGTTTAGGGTTTAGGGTTTTTAGGGTTTAGGGTTTAGGGTTTAGGGTTTAGGGTTTATGATTTAAGTTTTAGGTTTAGGGTTCAGGTTTTAGTATAGGGTTTAATGTTTTTGGGTTATTTCTTTTAACAAAGAATAAATTCATATTCAATATTTCTTCTTTTCAATTTCATTGACCAAGTAACGCACCAAGTTTTTTATGACATAAGTGACAACATAGATAAAAAATGACCACGCATAGAGCAGATCAAAAATCCTAGATTACTAAAACCTTCTCTACTGTGAAGACACAATTCCATAAGCAGTAGATTAGATCATTCATTCCTTAATTTCTCCAGTGTCCATCAAAACCACCCCAGCCTCTTAAGTAGCGGGATCCATCATCATATCCCCGACCTCTCCCTTCACCACCACCATGGTTGTAACCATTGTTGCTCCTCCCACCTCCATAGCCACCATACTTCGACGACCACCTCTATATCTACCAGCACCTCCAGATCCCCCACCACCACTATGATAACTATTGCCTCTGCCTTCATTTCCATCGCCATATCTATACTGAGCTTGGTTGACGGTGATGTTCCAGCCGTCAATGTTCTGCTCATTCTTAGGGTGTAGGTTTAGATTTAGGATTATTATGTTTTAGGGTTTAAGTTTATTTTTAATTTATTTAATAAGTTTAGGTTTAGGTTTAAGGTCTGGGGTTTGGAGTTTTGGGTTTAGGCTTAGGGTTTAGAGTTTATGGTTTATCATTTAGGGTTTAGGGTTTAGGGTTTAGGGTTTAGGGTTTTAGGGGTTTATGCTTTTAGGGTTTAGGGTTTAAATTTAAGGTTTATAATTTAGGGTTTAGGGTTTTTAGGGTTTAAGGTTTAGGGTTTAGGGTTTTAGGGTTTAGGGTTTAGGGTTTAGTTTTAAGGTTAAAGGTTTATGGTTTAGGATAGGGTTTAGGATTTAGTTTGGGTAGGTTTAGGGTTTAGGGTTTATTTACTTGGTTTATTTTTAGATTTTGGTTTTATTTATTTTAAATCAGGATTATTTTATTTTTATTTTAGGTTTAGGTTTTATTTATTTAGTTTTATTTAGGTATTTTATTTTTAGTTTAGTTTAGGTTGTATTTTATTTTAGTTTAGTTTTATCTATTTCATTTATTTTAGCTTTAGTTTTTTGGGTTCAAGTTTAGCCAGGTTTTTTTATTTAGGCTCAGGTTTATGGTTTAGGGTTTATGGTTTATGATTTTAGGGTTTAGGGTTTAGGTTTTATGGTTTTGGTTTAATGGATCAGTTTTAGGTAGGGATTAGGGTTTAGCTTGGGGTTTAGGTTTTAGTTTAGTTTAGGGTTTAGGCTTTAAGGTTTAGGTTTAAACTTTTTTTAATGAAGTTTAGGGTTTAGGGTTTAGAGTTTTAGGTTTAGGGTCTGGTTTAGGTTTGGGATTTTAGAGTTTAGGATTTAGGTTTTAGTGTTTAGGTTTTAAGTTTTGGGTTGTTGGTTTTAGTTTAGGGTTTTGGGTTTGTGGTATTTCTTTTTTTAATAGAGTACAAATTCCTATTCAACATTTCTTCTTTTCGATTTCATCAACCAAGTAACACACTAAGTTTTCTAAGACATAGGCAACAACATAAATAGAAGGTAGAGAAGAAGAAGAAATGTTGAGCTATTTAAGTCCCTAAACTCATCCTCTATTATTCCTTTATGGCTTAGTTTTCCCAACATGAGAATTCACTATGTTACTCACCAAGTTCTGTTTGCAGTTGGGACTCTATTTGGTAGACCCCTTCAAATTGATCAAGCCACTGCCGCTAGATTTATGCGTCAATTTTAGCGACTTAAATAAGTCATGTCCTAAGGATGAGTTTCCTCTTCCTATACCATAATTAATACTGGAAATTACCTCATCTCATACATATGCATTGATTTTAGGGACTTAAATAAGTCATGTCCTAAGGATGAGTTTCCTCTTCCTATACCATAATTAATACTGGACATTAATACTTATTTTTAATTTAACCTAATAATTGGACATTTCTAGTAATTAATGGGGTTTCTAGTAGAGTTGAAGAGAGGTGTGATGAAGAAAGCTAGGAATAATAAGTATTTAGTTGATACTCTTCTATTACTTGATGATTGACCATACCACATATATGCTTAGGTAAGCTATGGTTATCAAATAAAGTGAGCTCATTTAATTCCCTCCTAAATTAGTCGAAATCAAGACAGCATTACCTTCACAAAGAATGTGAAATTTTTTGTAGCAAACTTGAGAAATAAGCTTTTTAGTGTGATTAAGAAGATAAAATAAGTCAGCATTTCCCATTTTATTATCTTTGAGCATATCAAGTAATAGAAGAGTATCAACTTCAATCAAAATATTAAAGAGGCCTTTAATTAAACAAATATCAATAGCTTTGTTAACAACCATGAGCTTAGCATAAATAATAGAACAAGCTTTGAGGGGGTAGGCAAAAGCACAAATGATAGTACCTTTAGAATCCTTAAGAATTCCACCATTGCCATATTTTTTTGGGGAAACAGAACCATCAGTTTTGATCTTAATAAAATTTTTTGTAGGCTTAATCCAATGTATAATCATAATACTTTCATACGAAGGATCATCATGCAAAGTGATACCCAATTTTTTAGCCACAAATTTATAACCTCTAAAGTGAAGATTACAAATTAAATTTGCATTAAAGAAAGCATGAATTTTTTCTTTAATTCAAGCAAGGATCCTTTATGGTTGGGGATACCATGATATTTAGCATCATTTCTATCCATCCAAATGAACCCAATAAGGGTAATAGCAATCAAAACAGTGATATCACCTTTCGCAATTTTGTAGAAACAAACTTCAAGAAGTTGATAAAAGAGAGCCATGAAAGTAGTTAGTGTTAAATAAATCATCATACCATATCCAAAGTTTGTAAGCAATAGCACCATTGACAAAAACATGATTAACATTTTCAATATGAAAGCAACAATATCACTTAGAAGGTAAATAAAACCCTTTAATCCAGAGCAACGAATCAATAGGTATGATGTTATTCAAAATTCTCCAAGCTAAAATAGAATAAGAAATGGAAATGATATTGTTCCAAAGTTTAATTAAAACATTAGAGGTGTTTTGTTTATTTCTAATAAAATTCCAAACCACTTTAAGAATGAAATCACCATTGTAAGAGAGGTTGAAAAGAATTTGATCTAGTTTATTAGAAAGATAGTGATGTTGCAAAACTTGTTAAAAAAAAGAAATAAGAATGTAGTTATTAAGTTTATTTTCATTCCAATTGTTATTAAGCCAAAAAGAGTTAGCTTTGATAGCAACAGTAGGGCGTGTAGATAAAAGGGAGTCAATGGAGCCATTGCCAAGCCAATTGTCTTGCCAAAAGAAAGAAGAACCCAAATGAATCAAGATATTAAGGATTCAACAACCCATTTAATAAAGCAAAGACTTTTCCAAACAGGAGAGTCACAAACTTTATAAGCACAGGTAAGAGGGTGTTTACCTTGGCAATATTTTTCCATCATAAAATTAGACCAAAGGCAGTGATAGCTTATGAGAGAAGGTAGTGATAGCTTCATGAATAGGTTTGTAACCAAGACCATCTTCATCCAAAGGACCACAACATTTATGCCGGAAGTCCAATGCATTCTTTTAATATTATTGGACCACCAAAAAATTTATTAAGTAAGTGATCAATTCGATAAGAGTAGAATTAGTGGGAATAATAGTATGAATCAAATGAAGAGGCATTGAATTGAGAGTGCTTTTAAGAATAGTGAGCGCCACCAAAGGAAAGCAAATGGAATTCCCAAACATAAATTTTATTAAAATTTTATGAATTAACTCATCAAAAGGTGGGATCATTTGGACCTTCAAAAGAGGAGCACTCAAGTACTAAAAAGGTAAGTGTTGATGTTTAAAATTAGTGATATGCAAAATTTGATTAATTTTATCATTGGAGATACTTGAAGAAGTAATAAAATAGCTTTGTTACCATTGATAGAAAGACCACTTTCTCTACCAAATTTATTTAAAAAAATCTTGAGCTTGTTAATATGATGAAAAGAAGCATTGTAAAAAATAATAAATCATCTGCAAAGCTTAAGTGGGAAACAAGAAGACCACCAAGAGTTTTTTAGTACATACTAGGATTGTTTAAGAATAACTCATTGATGCTCCTAGATTTTCACTCAACAACAATATTGTCCTAAGCCATGGAAAGAAGGAAAAAAGCCCAAAGCTTCCCCATTAAGAAAATTAGAGAACTAGACATTATTAATACAATTTCTAATAAGAAAAATAAATTTAGTAGAAACCCAAAAAAATTTAGAATATGGAAAAGAAAATCCCAAGATATATTATCGAAAGCTTTGGTAATATCTAATTTTGAAAAGAATGTTTCCACCTCTAGTCATAGGATCTAAATCATTAATTAATTCCAGGGCAGGTAAAATAGTCAAAATAGATCTACCTCTAACAAAATCAATTTGGTTGAGAGAGATAATTTTATGAAGTAAAGGACTAAGCCTGTTGGCAAGAATCTTGGAAATTAGCTTATTGAAGAAGGTGCAAAGAATAATAGGTTTAAAATCACTCTGATAGTCTAGGTTATCTTTCTTAGGTATGAGAACAATAGAAGTGCTAGAAAATTATCTATAAAAAGGATTACCATTAAAAAAATAAACCACAACCTCAATCTGATCAATTATAATAATAAACCAACATTTTCGGAAAAATTGGGTAGTGAAATCATCTAGACCAGCAATAGAATCTATGTTCATGCTATTAAGATCTTTAAAAATTTAATCTTCATTAAGCACAATAGTAAGAAGATTATTATCATCATTGGTAATAATAGAAGGAATTAAATGCGATTTTGAAATAGCCTCATAAGAGCAACTCTTATTAAGAATATTTCTAAAGTAATTAATGGCTGAATCATTAATATCATTATTCTCTGTAATCCATTCTCCATTATCATCTTTAATTTTCTAAATATTATTTAAGGCTCTCTTTTTATTAACTAAAGCATGGAAATAGCTAGTATTCTTGTCACCATCCACAATGTGTTTACTAGCAGCTTTTTGGCGCCAATAAGTCTCCTCCATATTTTAAAAATTAACAAGCTTATATTTCACGCAATTCCTTAATCTTAGAATCGAAATGAGACTTCAAAATCACAAACCAATTTTTCCATATCTTTGATATTAGCAGCAAAGTTTTAAAACTAATGCTTGTTTCACCAATTTTTTTGTTTAAGTCTTTTAAGCTTATAAAAAGTCTATTCATCCCCATAATAGAATTATCAGATGTAAAGGAGCTTCCCAATTGTTAGCCACAACATTAGAAAATCAATATCAATCCACATGTTCTAAAATTTAAAAGGAGAGAAATTTTCTAATCTATTAGAATTATCTTTAATAGAAACCAAAAGAGGATTAAGCCCTAATTACTTTCTTAACTTAATTAAGTGATAATTAAGTATATGAATAGTAATTTATTAATTATTTGGATTCCTTAATTACTATTGAACAGTAAGGAGGCGTAGGGAATGAGGTTGGGGCTTCTCCCTTAATACTTTCCTTAATTTTCCTCTCTTTCAACCAAAAAATACTAATTAATGATTAATTAAATCAATGACTTAATTGGCTAAATTAAAACTCAAAATTATATCAATTCATGGTTGATTAAATGGATAACTTATGGAATTAGGTTGGGGACTCTTTTCCATCCTTTTTCCCTTAAGTCTATCTCATTTTGAAAAGATAATGAAACGTTGATAATTAAGAAAAAGAAAAATGAATTAATGGATTAATCCTTTGATCGATTAATTTAAAATTTTAATTAAATCTAATTTCTCTAATTAATCCTTGGGTAGTTCTTTAGGTGTTCAATAACCTAAAGAGAGCTAATGAAATTATGGTTAGCTCACATGTGTGAGAAAATGATAAAAATAATTAAGTGAGTTCCTTAAGCTTAATTAATTAATGATTGTGAGCTAATTCCATTAGGCCCCTTTCATTTCATAGGAGAATTGCTATTTAATTTTCAATTTATTTGCATATCATATTAGCTCATAATTGTTTAATTAATTACCTTAAGGCAACATAGGTAAGGGTTTAATTAATTGATTTAATCCATGCTTAACATAACCAATTCATAAAATCAACCTAATTGTTTTTTCATTAAATTAAATTAATTCACATATGGGGAATGGGATTAGATTAGCAAATCTTTTTCACATTTCTTAAATAAAATAAAACATGAAAATGGCATTAAGGAACTTTGGTTTGTTTTAAATGATTTTATTTAATTTGATTGTCCAAGAATTAATTAGATTGAATGAAATTATGTGCTTATGTTCTTTTATTTATCAATTATATTAAATGTTGCATGCCACTTGTAATCATGCATTCATCCTTTTCAAAAAATTAATTAAATAAAATGACTTATTTTATGTCAAGTTGCATGTATTGGCTTAAATTAAAATATGTTTGGCTATTATCACTATTAAATAGAAAATTAATTTTAAAGTATATAAATCATCTATAACACATAGAGTAATGATAATTATGAGTATTTATAAGCTTGTATGTGCTTACAACTTAGAACATGTTATATGAAGTTCTCTTTTCTTTAATCT
The DNA here is from genome assembly GCA_021442155.1 of Cymbidium sinense. Classification (NCBI taxonomy): domain Eukaryota; kingdom Viridiplantae; phylum Streptophyta; class Magnoliopsida; order Asparagales; family Orchidaceae; genus Cymbidium; species Cymbidium sinense. The sequence continues at coordinate 40,314 of JAKCPB010000379.1, forward strand.
TCATGAATTCACATAAGGATACAAATATTAACAAGTGTATAGTTCATTTGAAAATGACACAACACTTGCTTGGGTTTATTCTTATGTATATCCATGTCAAAATTTAGATAGAATTTTAGCTCACAAGTATAAATAAATCAAAATATAATTCTTGTATGGTTTACATTCTTATAGTTGTTTGTACACTCACGAGTATTTAAGAATAGCAAGTATATTTAGTCTGGATGCCCAGAGATGCACAACTTTAAGTAGCCCCAAGGAGGTTCCTACTTCATTCTCCTAGTCAAACAATGGCAAAGTACTTGCTTATAACTTTTATACACTTGTGTGTTCATTTGGCTAATGAGTAAAAACCTCACCTTATTCCATATGCATAATTCAAAACAAAAAATATAATGTTTGCATGATTTCCATTCTTATAGTTGTTTATACATCCACATGTATTTGAGAATTGGGGGTTTATCTAGTCTAGACAAGAGGCATTTAAGTAGCCAAAGAGGTTCCTACCTCATTCTCCTGATCAAACAATGGTGAGGTACTTGCTTAAAAATTTCATTCATTAGAATGTATATTTATCTAATGAATGAGAATCCTTTTTTTTTATAAAAATCATTCATGCATCCTATATTTAAGTGTGTCAAAAACATATTGTATGCTAGATATGTTTTGGACTTAATCATATGCATGCTACATATGATGGAAAGAAATCAACAAACATGTGTTGTGTGGTAGTAATTAACTATAATTAATCTTAAGATGCCTTTCTTATTGAATAAGATTATTTAAAGTGAACCTAAACTTAGGAATAATTAAAATATATAATAAGGCATTCATTAAAGAGAATTGATTAATTAATATGCTTTAGATATGGCTTAAGGTAGGGATAAAGGAGGGTGATCATCTCTATTTTTTATTCTTTTTATAACACTTACTTGTTAAGTGTAAACAAGTGAAACAAAAGAAAACATTAAGTAAAACATACAAATCAATTAAGCCACTTAAAGTAAAATCATCCTTTCACTCAGAAAATTATAATAAAAGCCTAGTTAAGACATACCAAATAAGCCTTAATAACACACCTTAGATTAAGTCACCACTTTTAGCCTTATGTTTTGTATTGTTTAATGTATGTTTGGTTTTATGATGTATTATTGTAGAATAAATGTTAGGGTATATGCTTCGTAGACTAGATGTTAGGCTGTGATTAGCCTAATTATGTTTTCTAGAGGAGATTGTGCCGAAGGGATGCTTAAAATAAATATAAATGCTCTCTTTTGCTAGTTGCTTAACCCCTGAGCATAATCTAAATTAGAACAAGCAGACTTGGATACCCTATGCAGGGTGCTAAGTCCAAATTATACATATAATTGCTTGGGTTGTATGGTGTGTTTAGGTAACACTTGTCTTGCAAGTGTAGGAATTAGGATTAGTGTTATGGGGGATTAGGATGGATTAAGGTTTTGTCCTGGAGGCGTGATGCCTTTGAAGTAAGAAAATCAATGGATAAATGAAGGAAATATGAAGAATGAAGAAATGAAGACCTCTCATAGCATTTATTTATTTGTATTTATAATTATTCTTTCATATACCAGTTGTATATAGAGCTCAAAGAACCCATTTCTTTTTTTTCGGGTTGTATTGGAACACAGCTCATTATTCTTTTATTTACTGGGTTTATAAATTGTTTGATATTTTATTTACAATTGTAAAATAGAAATGACTTGTCTCTTTCTAGTTTCTTCATGTAGATTTAATGTGGCCTCGATCCGGTTAGGCTCTTAGGAAAATTAATTTTATACTAACTATAACTCATAAATAAATCTTCTAAATAACTCATAACCTCATTTAAAGCCTAGGTATTGAATCAAGATAACTAAAATAATTTAGCATCCCTTTAGCTGGAAGTTGTGTATTTAATATCATGCATATCATCTTGTTTCACTTTTGCTAAGAGAAGGTTTCCATCCTTGCTCGATAGGGGAAGGCTTGGCCTTTGAGGGTCTCCCTAGTGGTGGAGAACACCTCTTTCTCTCTGATTTAGCCAATAATCTCATTTTATCATGCATTTAGACATATAAAAATCCTATAGCATTTGTAAAAATAAAGAGTCCAAAATCAAATAAAAATTGAAAATATTTACATTAGACTAAGTCATTATTCATACCACTCATGCTCTAGTCTCTTAGGGAGTGGGTTTAAGGACTTAAGTTTTTTTTTCTAATAATAACATCCTAACCATCTTGCAAAACATATGACTTGACCACATGGTTTTAAAACATAAGAGGAGTTAGTTATAGCTCAGCTTTTATAAGTCTAGCAGTCAGGTGGTTTACCCTCTCTTGTGGAGGTAAACCATATACCCATCTTCACTTAGATTTAGGACATGCTTCGGCCCTTGCTAAAGCTCCTTAGATTTACGATCTAAAGTTTATGTTTCCCCTTGGGCTATAAGCATAAGTCCTCACCTCTTAGGCTTTTTCACAATCCTGTATTATGAGATTATAAGTCCTAGCTTTCTAATAAATTTCAACTCAAACATGTAATCCTCCTCAATTTCAAACATATAAAGAATAACCATGGGATAGGTTGGAATGCTCACTAGGTGTCCTAGTATCATGGGCATTCCCTACTCAACTCCTTTGCCTTCAGTAATAAGTCTCTCTTTTTTATCTATCCCATTTGATTTTCTAGTATAACAAATTTATTGATAGTCTTATCTTTGAAATCTTTGGAAATAATAATTTCCATCTTTAATCAAAAGTATTCCTAAGGAATTCACTTTCCTTAAGATTTAATTAACTATGGGGCTTTCCCTAGAACTTTAGAACTAGCCTTAAATAAACCTTGGTTTATTCATACATGTAATGTAGAGTAAAAATCTCTAGTATATTGGAAGACCTATCATGCCTTAAGTGTCTTTATTAGGTGATTAGATCCATTGTATGGTAGTGATTTCTATCTGAGATAGTGCACCATTCCTAATATCATACGATGACCTCAATAAGTACACCCTCGATCTACATGGTGTCCCCATACAATATAATCAAAATAAACCATCCCAAAGATAGGATGCTTGGGAAAGGTGTTCTGGCATAATTCCTAATCCAAAAGTGAAAATATATTTTTTTATTTTATCATGGACCTTGTTGGTATGAGGACTACATGAGAAGGCTATGCCAACATTGACCTATCTCAAATTTATTGGACCAAGGGAGAATACACATTCAAGAAACTTCAATCATGGGGTGGCCTAGGAAAGGGTCCCCCAATCCTAAAGTATGTCTAAATGGGGTCACAAATCACATGAGCCAAGTAGAGTGCCCGTAGGGGAGGTGCCACTAGGGGCGTTATCCTAATCTTTGAGGAAAATAATGCCTTTAGGTATTCGGTGGCCAACTCAAGGAGAAAGCGTAGTAGTCATACATCTTCTAAGAGTGGTGTATCCAGTGGGTCACAGCAACATAGAGAACACCAACCAACCTAAGATGCCTATCAATGGAGAATCTAGAGAAGAATGCGTGTAGACTTTCATCTCCCTAAAGCAGAATTGATTATCGAAATAATCTATCATTGGATCAATAGGTGCTATCTAGCCTAGGGCTACCCATTAGTGTGCAACGACTGTACTTAGGAAGAAAGTATAGTAGACTTTCATCTTCCAAATTAGGGACAAACTGCTAGGGTGACTCATTGATGGTGCAATATATCAAACCTGACCTAAGGGTGACTGCTAAGTAGGGAGTCATAAAGAAGGACTAGACCTGACTTGAAGTATGGGGAGGAAAGGAGCTACCAAGGCACTTACCCTAACCCTCTACTCAACAAATTCAGTTCAAGATGGCTATTTTGAGAAGAAGGCGTAGCAGACTTACATCCTCTTAAATGAAGTCAACGTAGAGGTTGCTTACCGACCAAGCAGTAAGGTCTGCCATGCTAATAAGGTGCTCGTCAGTGTGTAGTGATCAAATTAGGAAAAAAAGCATTGTAGACTTACATCTTCTTCAACAAAGGACCACTAGGGTGACATACTAATAGGGTGACATACTAATAGAGTGAGTGCCACAGGGGGTGTTATCCCACATCAAAATTGCCCCAAAAAAAAGATGTGTATGTGTGTTTGTGTTATGGAAAAAGGAATAGGATGTCGCTTGATTTCTCTTACACCTATCCTAAAACACATCGATGAATAGATGAAATGGTGCCATAGGGGTAATGTGACTCCACCAAGAAAGGATGCCACCTTCTCTTACACTTAACTTAGTTGTGCTAGTCAAATAGGATGCCTCTAGGTTCTCTTACACCTATCCTAATAGCACTGAGAATTATGAGTTTGTGTTTGTGTTAATGAAGGATAAGATGTCACTTGGGTTCTCACACTTGTCTAAATACGTCGTGGTTGATTCATAGACAAAAATGCTTTTAGTTTGAAGAGATTGAATTTGAAATGAAATTTTCATTGATGGTAATGACTTTCAAACATAATTTTATGGGTAATATTAAGTAGAGCTCATTGATTGGAAGCATCTGCTCTCCTTTATGGTTGATGAGTTGATAAGATCCTCCTTAATAGGCCTTCTCTATGACAAAAGGGCCTTCCCAAGTGGGTTCAAACTTGCCTCTCATCTTGCGACGGGCAACAATTGGTATCGTTAGAACTTAAACAAGATTTCCTACTTGAAAAGCTCTCGGGAAAACCAACCTATTGTGAGCTTGAATCATTTTAGCTTTGTACAACTAGAGGTTCTAGCATGCTCGTAAGCATCTCTCCTCCAAACCTTTGAGCTCTTCTAACTATAATTTGGCATTATGTTGTATTGTGATCTTGCTACCCACAATTATCCTTAGTGAAGGGAGTTGGACTTCTAATGGTAGAATGGCTTCTGACTCAAATACTAAGGAGAAAAGAGTTGATTGAGTTAGAGTTCTGTAGGTGGTATGATAAGCCCATAAAGCTTTAGCTAATTACTAATGCCATTATCGCTTATTGTCATTAAGTGTCTTCTTGAGTATTTAAATGAGAGGTTTATTGAAAGCTTCTGTTAGACCTATCACTTACAAGTAATAGATGGTAGAGTATTGCCAATCTATGTTGTGTCACTGAGTGAAGTTGTTGATCTTGGTGCTCTTGAATGCAGTATAATTATCGAATATAATTCATCGAGGCCTCTAACCTATATACAATATGATTCTTAAAAAATTGGAGCACATGTTGGGCTTTGACCTCTCGAGAGAATCCTTTGCCCACTTGGAAAAGTAATTAGTGGCAAGGATGAATCAATGACCTTTGGAAGAAGAATGATGAATGTACCATAATATTAGTACAACACTCGAATGGCCAAGAGCCAATGTTGGATAATGTTGGGTGGTTGGTGGACCACTCCATGCACCTAACATTAGTGACAACGCTTACATCTATACAAATAATCATCATAGTTAGTAGTCAGTCTCTTAATCTTGGCCTTCATCTTTAGACTAGATTATGAGCTCCATAATCTTGAGTGTACCCCATCATGACTTTATGAGCTTGCTTGTCTAAATAATGTAACCACATATGATTGAAGGACTATAAGGTGCCATTGATGAGAGTGTAGGAAAGTCTCTGCTTCATCCGATGGGCTTGTGACTTCTCTTGAGGTAGTTTGCCTTTAGTTAGATAGTCCATGAATGGTTGCCCAATCAGCTACTCATCCTTTTGGCAAGTCAACCACCCCTTCAAGTTAGAATCTCTCGATGAATTTAGTATCAATAAGAGATTGGACTTGTCTATTTTAAATCTTTATTGATATGGACTCATCTTTAAGACATGCCAACTCTTTGGCAAGCTTTGCTAGTGTATCTGCTATTACATTCTCTCCTCATGAGATCTTGTATATGATAACCTCTGGGATTTAGGCTAATAGCTCCATGATGTATTTGTGATAATGATGGAGTTTAGGATTAAGAACCTTTTATGATTTGGTTGATGACCAGCTCAGAATCCTCAAAGATGTCAATGTTATGGATGCATAGCATGACTGCTAACTCTAGACTGATAATTAAAGCCTCATACCCAGCTTCGTTGTTGGTGCAAGGATTGGATAGATGGTATGAGAATCTCATCACATCATGATTTAGAGTTAGAAGGACTATTCCTACCTTTGACTTTTCTAGAAGAGTAGATTGTGGTTCTTCTCCTTTTTGAGAGAAAGCCGCACCATCAAAATACAATTCCCATCGGTGATTGCTAGTGTCCCCCAAGTTCATGATTTATTCATCAGGGAGATCATCATTAAGTGGAGAGTCAGCAGGAAGTGGTTGTGCTACTAGGAAGTTCACCAATGCTAATCCTTTCACTAGACAGAGCTGTATGAAAGTAATGTCAAACTATGAGAGAATCATGGACCGTGTCAACGTCCTGATAACATTATGTCATGTGATATTGTAGTGGATTGACTGGAGATCAAGTTGACTTTATGAGAAAGCATATAATGCCATAGCTTTTAGGATGCTAAGATTAAAGCTAGGCAATGTTTCTCAATGGGTGGATAATTTGCTTTAGCAAGGATTGGATGAGGACTGAGATAGTAGAGAGCATTCTCTTTCCCTTCATCATTGGCTTAGTCCAACAAAGTGCCAAGGGAGTCATCCAATGCAATAGTGTAGAGGATGAATGGCTTGCCTGGGATAAGGGCTACTAACACTGGCGGTATCATCAAGTAGTGCTTGATGTCTTCAAAGGCATACTAATATCATCCCACTTGAACTTAACATCCTTTTTGATAAATGATGAAAATAGCTGGCACCTTCCTGATAGGTTGGATATGAAGCATCTTTGATACGCCAACCACCCTTGAAATGAGTTAGACTTTAGGGGTGGCATTTCTAGTATCACTTTGATCTTTCTGATCAATCGATTCTCATGTCAACAACAAACCCAAGGAACTTCAAGTACTCAATGCACACTTCGTGTGGTTCATTTTGAGGTTAAATTATCTTGACCATTCAAAACTACTCTTAAGCCAAAGAGGTGGTCTTCCTTTCTTTACTTTTGACTATGAGATCATCAAATAACACTCAACTTAATGATGAATGAGTTCACCAAGATTCAAGTCATAGCCCATGGTATGTAGCAATCGCATTTTGGGTCAAAGTCATATATAGCAATAAATTTTGATCGGGGTTTGAAAAGTAGTATTTTTTTCATCTTCATGGCCCATCTTAATTTGGTTGTAGCCAGATAAGCCATCAATGAAAGAGAAGATTGCATGAAAAGAGGGAATGTCCACCATTAGCTCTAGGATTGGAATTGGAAATTCATCTTTTGGACATGCCTTATTCAATAGAGCTAGTTTGTGGACTACTACATCAGGAGATTAACTGGGCATCTCTTCATAACTCAATATGAAGTAGTACTTAAACTTAGTCAATAGCCTAACTAAGTCATTAGTTTTAGTTTGATTTAACAAGAAGATGTAAGTAGGATCTTCTTCAGTCCCTAAGTTGATTTCTTTAAGTTCATCAATGGTTGATTTGATTTCTTCTTCAAACTTTGGTAGTGCATCCTTGACTTGGAAATCATGTAGGTCATCTAAAGTTTCTAAGCATTCCTCCTCATAAGAGTTAGTGTGATTTGAAAAGAACCTATCGATTCCAAATGATTGGTGAAAAGTAATTATCATCATCGACTGGACCCACTGTACCAAATCCTAGTCCTGGTCTTGATTGAGAATGTCTACATTTTTTATCCAATAACCTCTTGAAGTAATATGACTGGTTTAGACCAAGTATGTGGGATTAATCCCTTCTTTGCTAGATAAGAACATAAGAGTATTATCAAAAGATAATTATTTTAAATCTTTATATGAATCATCCTCAAGTTTTACATCAACTTCTTGACTTCAGGATGATGCTCCCAGAAAAAATCTCTGAGTCTTCACATATGTGGATGACTTAGGGGCTTCCTTAACTACGAAACCCTAAAATTTTTATGAGAAAAGTGGGATTAAAGCTAAGGTTCCCAATCGATGCCTGACTGTTTAACATATAGACTTGGATACACACATGCTTTGCTTTGGAGCCTGATCTTCATCCTTGTTAGCTCAAGTGTCACCTCAAAGAATCTATTGCTAAGAAGAGTTGGTGTGCTAACCATGTAAACTCATCCTCTAACTAGATTCTAAGTCTATATGGATAGTGTGTACCCTAGTAGTGGACATATCTCCTTTAGGGTGGGCAATAAGGAGGTCTTCCATCCCTAGGCCTCTGATCTACCACTTCCTTTGCTTGGTGGAGGTCATCATCCATATATGTTCAATGGAGTAATGAACTATGGGTGGAATATAATCTCAAGCTCTAGTTCCTCCTCCAAGTCTATTTCTCGCGCCCTTTTATTTTCAATCTTATTTTCTTTTTTCTTTTCTTTTTTCTTTTCATAATTTTCTTTTTCTTTCTCTTTTTATTTTTCTTTTATTTTTTTTCTTTGGCCAAGTTCACAAGAATAAACTTGTTGATTTTGAGAGAGGTAGTAGGTTGTATCCTCATATATGCCGACCTCATGAACTATAAATGGCTTGAGATCTCCTTTGATATAGTACTCTATCCCACCTCTCATGAACTTGATGCATTGGTGCAAAGAGGATGTGACCATGTTGTTCTCATGTATCCATGGTCTCCCTAGAAAAGCATTGAAAGATGTATCTAAATCTATAATGTGAAACTTGGCTTCAATCTTTCACTCGTCAACATCCATTGGCAACAATATGGAGCCCAAAGCCCTCTCGCCTTGCCCATTGAATCCTTTCAACATCATCCTCTCTGAATTGAGTTTGAGATGTCAATCCTCAAGTAGGAAAGTCTTTAGACTCATAATGTCAACCGGTCAACCAATAGTATGGATAGAATGCGCCCATGTCCACTGATGAGGGATGGTTGTGTCTGATTGTCCCTAAAAGCAAGTCTACATTGCTGAAAGTGACTCTTGCGACATCCTCTGAATCATGAGCCTCCTCTCCAATAGTAGTCAACTGAACTAAGCTAATCTTTGGATCAAGAAGACCCTTGATTAGAGATTCCCTCAACTCTTTGGATAAGACAAGGGCGTCATATGTGTTTAACTTAGTTGGCAACTTTCTAAGGTGAGCTAGAACATTGTAATCAACTATGGTCCCTCCACAAGCATATCCATGGTGGAGCATCTTGTGAGGGGCTATCACCACTGGAACCAATGACTTTCACCCTTATCTCGAGGTGCTACCTTAGGAGGTAGAACTTTGCCACTTGATTTTGACTTCATGTGGTAGGTTGGCGAAAAGTTTAATCTACTCATCGGGTATACCTACAGCTTCTCCTATGGGACCCTTGGAGTTAGTTGACTCCAAGTCAATCTCAATGGGTGAACCTGATTGATTTAGAAAAGGAAAGTCTGATTCTGAATTGGAAGAAAAAGGATTGGAATTATTAGAGCTATTATTATTTTCTAGACTTGGAGAGCTTTCAATAGGAATAAAATTAAGAGCATCAGAAATGTACAAGATGTAAGTTGAATGTGTTTTCTTTTATTGATATTTTTTAAGTGGAGGTACATGATAGAAATCAAATAAAGTAAGTGGGGTAAGGGTTTTAATGCCCTTGTCCACTGATACAACACTCATATCGAAAGAAGAACTAGATGAAGTAGTAGTTACAATGGTGGAGAGAATGCTAGACTCAGTTGGTGGTTGTGCTACGGAACTATTCTGGGCAAGTATGGACTATTGTTGCCACTGCTAAGCTACTTTCCCAAAGTTTCCTTTGGCAACTTGCAAACCTTCCTTGATGTTGGAGGTTTGAGCTACCTTAGGCACCTTTAAGGAGAGTTTCTTGATCTTAGAAATAATCTTTTTAGAGGTTTAGGATAAGGAAATATTCCAACCTTCTTTTATCTTGAGAGGATCACATGTATCCCCAAGGATTACCCTAACAAAACTAGATGGTTGTTCTAATAAGTAATCCTTAGAGATAATTACAACACCCAACAGCTGCTCAAGCCCTTTGAAGGTGATGCATCCTCTAAGACATGGCTAAAGGAAAAAAGTTAGGATCATTGCTCTTGCCCACTCTCTGGCAGCTAGAAATTAGGCTTCTTTAAGAGGTTCTTAAAGATTTTATTAACTATGTTTCTCTTGAAAGAATATGGCTTATTTAGTTTGTCCAGAGAGTAGGTAGGTAATAGCTACCTGGGGGCAAATAAGAGTACCACTATTGTGTATACTATTGAGGAGGTGGTGGTAATGGTCATTGAGATGGCTGTGGTGGCCAGTATAATGGTAGAGGTGGTGGTAGAGGTGGTGGATGTGGAGGCTACTGAGCTCTAGGTCTCTCAACTGAACTCTAACTGGCTGCTTCCCCCTATTAACTAATGCCACTACCACTGGCTTATTTTCAAAAGCTTTCTACAGTTTAGGCTTGGAAAACTAGTTTTGGAAAGGTAACTATTTGGCTTCTCTTGAGGACTAGCCACCTTGCTGATTAACTTATCGAAGGTTTTGATAGTAAATGATAAAAACTAGGCCATAAATATTCTTAAAGAATCTATGGCATGCGTTAGGTTCACATTTCATACTCAAGTTTTGCCACCTAGAATATAATCAATGAGAGACTTAGGGTTTTGTTATGCTATAATCGCCATAGTCACCCTTACTAAGCTCCAGAAATCTCTTAATGAAAAGTTGCTCCAACTCAGTAAATGTCTTTATCAAACATTGGATAGTTTGGCATACCAATTGAATGCAATCCCTGAAAGACTACTAACAAATAAGTGAAAGAGAAGTGCATCGCTACCACCAGCATTGTAACATCCAGCTCTAAAGTATGCTATATGCTGCCGAGGGTTCCCACTGCCATCAAAATCTTGAAAGAAGGTGGCACAAACCCTTTTGGGATATTGAACTATATCAAATTTCTCTTGGTAGGATCTATCCTTTGGATTGAATGAAGTACCCCGGGCTTACACTAATGCTTCTCTCACTTTCTATTCCACCATTTATCTGTGGTCTCTCTTCTGCACAGAAGTGCTATCTATGACCTTTTTATGCTAGCTACCACTGTCCTAATCTACTAGAGTGGTACTTTTTAGGTGTTCGAAGACATGTAGAAGCTCAGGCCGCTTGGCCTCCATAGGGTTAGGCTGGAATGCTGGAGCTTGGTTCTAAAGTGCTAGTACTAACAAATCCTCAACCTTCTCCATTGTATGGATTTGATCATCCTTTGCCTAAGTGGAGAGGAGGTGTTGGGTTGAATGGATGACATCATCTTCTTAAACCACAATGCCTTCCTAGCCCTGATGGTCTTAGTGGAGGAGGCTTTGAGTATTGACCATGTGGGCTTCGACCGAACTCTCTAGAAGATCATCCTTATCGGGGTCAAAAGCTACCCTCCCCTCCTCTGAATCTAAATGATCATTACTTAGAAGTCATCTCTTCTCAGTAAAGTAGTCCTCTAAGATGACAGCTAGTGAATGATCTCTTACTCTGCCTGGCTGGACCAAAACAAAGACTCATTGATGGCCAACTGTGGAACTATGCTTGTTTGAATCTATACAACAAATGCTGCCTACTAGACACCCTCAATGAGGATCGACTACATGGGAACTACTCATGTCCCTCCCTCCTACTACTATCACTATTGATGGTGATTGTGGCTGGTGGTGGCACCACAATGACTTTCGCACTCCTTCACCATAAGTGGGAGGTCAAATGGGAGAGCTCGACCTCACCTCAAGTGAGTGGAGTAGATGGAGTGTGATCCTTAGCATGATCACCAATGGGGACTTCCTCTCCCCGAATACAGATCTATGAACCTTGGTAGGAATAGTGGAAGGAGGGACTTGGACTGGTGATGGTGGATAGGGAATTGAGTGATGTGATGGGGTAACACACGCCTTATTCCCATGGTCGGTGGTGCTGGTGAGTACCATAATTGTTGTGTAATCCATGGTGGCCCAACGACCGGGTGAAATCAATATGCAGGTCACCCACGCCGGAATACCTCCTCTCTCCTACTTCCCACCTAGTTGCAACCTTGGCTTTAATGGACCTCTCTCTATGAATCTGGAACCGATGCTCCGGGGATCATGCACCTGATCAAATAATGAACTAGACTCTAGGCATCCATAGTCTTTGTCAACCTGGTGAAGAACTATTCTAAGGCCAGCATATGGTTTCTTCCTCTGCCTAGCTAATACCTTCTAGTAGGTTCGTGGTGGAGGGAATGCAGCAATTCTACTAGCATCCTCCTCTTCATCTAAATGGGAGAGGGGGTGGAATCTACTACCACCCAAGAAAGGGGAGACCTCTCAAGGAGAACCCTCCTCAGTAATATATGATGCAGCATCTACCTCCGTGGCCGCTATCTCATGGTGTCGCTTGATCATCTTGCTTTTATTACGACATTTGGTGTGGGAGTTGGAACCTACCTTGAAGGTAGGGAAGACTATCTCAAATGCTAAGATAGCCTTCTCTTCTAAAGGGACCGAGGAGGAGATAACAGCTCACACCAAAGCTATAGTAGGAACAATGTAAGTAGACTGAATGCATAAGACTGACAGTGGGACCTCCACCTTCATCTTGAGAGGGAAACTTGGGGTTGAACTCAACATGAAAGGAGGAGTGGCTTCTGCCTACCACCTCCTTCAATAGTTGTGAGGCTACCAAGTAATCCTAACCCCTCAAAGCCATGAAAGTAAATTAGTGGGTGGCCTCCAAGTGAGATTGATCCAAGGCCAAGTCTACACTAGAGGGGAAAGAGAAAACAAACTTGTTAGTAGCCATGACAACTATATTGATTAGAGATTGAGCTAAACTAACTACTCTGATATCTCTGCATGTGAAAATATAACTAAATTAGACTTTGACCTTCATATTTGCCTTCAATCACTGATTTTTGATTTTAATTCAGAATTTGATCCCACACTCAACAAATTTAAGTATGCTATGGGGTTCACAGATTTGGAAAGATTTAGAATTTTGAAGAGAGTCTTTGCCATTAGAATTAGTTTGTTGATTTTGGAACCTTCATCCAATAAATTAGGATATGTTGAATGAGGTTCCTACATTTGGAGAGATTTTGGAGATGATTTTGTTTTGCTAATCCTTTATTTTGAGATTTTGATTTTGAGCTTTCACTTAGCAAATTTGGGTATGCTAAGAGAGATCTAAGTGCATGTTTGAAGATATTTTGAAAATATCTTTGTGTTTGCTGATTGTTGTCATGTATTTGATTTATTTTGATTTGACAATGGGATTTTACTTAGCAAATTTAGGTATGCTAAGTGAAGCACAATGTGTTGATGTATTTTGATTTGATTTTGAAAATGAGACCCTTACTAAATAAATTTGCTATGTTAAGTAGGACTAAAGTGTGTTTAATATATTTGAAAGTGAGATTCTTACCTAACAAATGTGGTATGTTACGTAAGTTCCAAAATATTTAATGTTTTGTTTTTATTTGAAAAATCAAAACCTTACTTAACAAATTTGTTATGTTAAGTAGCGCTCAAGTGTGTTTGTTGCTTTAATTTGAAGTTAGGGATCTTACTTAACAAATGTGGTATGTTGGGTAAGGTCCAAAAATGTATTTGATTATAATTCGTAAGTGGGATTCTCACTTAACAAATGTAGTATGTTAAGTAAGCATGACTTGGTATTTGTTTCATTTTGAAAGAGGTGAACTCTTATTTAACAAATATGGTATGTTAAATGGAGTTCAACTTGATTTTCATTATAATGTTTGATTTTATAAAAAGGAGATTCTCATTTGGCAAATTTGGTTATGTCAAATGGAATTCAATTGTGTTTAATTCGTTTGTGATTTGAAAAAGAGAACTCTACTTAAAAAATGTGGGTATGTTAAGTAGAGTCCAATTTGTTTTAATTTTTAAAAAGAGAGGAATTCTCATTTGACAAGTTTGGGAGTGTAAAATGGAATTCAAATGTGCGTTGATTTTTTCATAATTTTGAAAGAAAGGCACTCTACTTAATAAATGTGGGTATGCTAAGTAGGATCCAATTTATTTTGGTTTTGAAAAGGGGAACCCACTTAGAAATTTTAGGTATATTAAATAGATTTCAATTATTTGTGTGTAGTTGCTTTTGAAAATAGAACTCTCATTTGGAAAATTTGGGTATGCCAAATGAGATTCAAAATATATATCTTGACTTTGTGTGAGATAGCTTTTGAAAAGAGGGGAACTCTTACTTAACAAATTTGAGTATGTTAAGTGAGGTTCAATTATATGTTGATTTTGTTTTTTTTTTTATTTTTAATGGAACCCATTTAACAAATTTGGTATGTTAAATGGAGTTGGTTAATTGATTTTATTTTAAGAAATGTTCTTTTTGAAAATCTTTGAAAGGAATTTTGTTGATTGTAAATTTGATTTTGATTTCCGAAAGAGGACCCATATTTAACAAACTTAGGTATGTTAAATGAGGTTTGATTGTCTTTTAATTTAAAGAGATTTGAAAAATGTTATATTTTTGCAAACTTCATGTGGAGTGAATTTAAAAATGATTCTATTTAGGAAAAGTGCTTTTGAAAATATTTTGCAAAAGACATTATTTATTTTAGTTTGAGTTTTCTTAAATGTGGGATAAACCTTACCTCACCAAGATAGTGGTAAATAGGATCAAAAAATTTTATTTTGTCATCTTCTTTATTTAGTTAGTTTACTTTTACCTATTGGGGACCAATAGGATTTTAAGACCGCATGAGAGGTCCTAAAACCTAAAATTTTTTGGCTAGCTTTGCTTAAGGATGAAATAAACGAAGTGCCAATAGAAAGAAAGATACTCTTTAGGATAATATAAAATATAAGTCCACCATCGATGCTTGGAGACAATAATGTCTACTAGAGATGGAGAGAGGAATCCTCCCCAACGGAGTTGCTAGAAAAATTTATGGTGTTTATTTTTGGAGATGGGACACCACACATATCTTAAGGGGTATTTATTGAAGTGACCGGGTACAACATTAAGGTATGATGCACTATCTTAAAAGATAGAAATCATCACCCTATAATGGACCTAATCACCTAATAAAGACTCCTAAGGCATGATGGGTCTTCGAATGTGCTAGAGATCTTTGCTTTACTTTACATGGAAAAGTAAAGTAGGGTTTATATTAAGCCAGGTTCCTTAAGTTCCCTATAGAGGCAAGCCTCCTTAGTTAATTATGTCATAAAGAATGGGAATTCCTTATGAATATTCTTGATTAAAGTAGAAATTAAGGTCTCCAAAGATTTCAAGGCTATACTATCAAAGGATTATTTGTATTGGAAAATCAAATGGGATTGTTCATAGAGAAAACTTATTATTGAAGCCAAAGAGAATGGATAGGAAATTCTCATGATACTAGTAAGCCTAGTGAGCATTCCAATCTATCCTATGGTTGGGCTTTATATGTTTGAAGTTGAAGAGATTGATTATATTGAAGTTGACAATTTATTAGAAAGCTAGCACTCATAATCTAGTAACACAAGATTGTGGAAATGCCTAAGAGGTGAGAATTTATGCTAATAGCCTAAAGAAAACAACTACCTTAGATCCTAAATCTTGGGAGCTTTAGCATAATCCAAAGCATGACCTAAGTATAAGTAAATATGGGTATATGGTTTAACTCCATAAGAGAGGATAAATCACCTAACTGCTAAGCTTATAACTGGCTAGAATGGTAGCCAGCTAACTCCTCATATACTTTAGATTCATGTAGGTAAGTCTTATGAGTTACAAAATAGCAAGGGTAGTTATTATTTAGAAATAGACTAGAGTCCTTAAACCCACTCTCTAAGAGACTAGAGCATGAGTTGTATGAGTAATGGCTTAATCTATAAATGCAAAATCTTTTCAAATTTTATTTCAATTTTAACTCTTTATTTTGACAAAGGTTTTAGGATTTTGATGCCTATATGCATGATGAAAATAGGTTATGGGCCAAATCAGCTAGAAGAATGTGTTCTCCACCATAAGGGATGCCCTCAGGTCAAGCATTCCTATCATGCAAGGATGGAGATCCTTCATGTTCAAGAGAGAAAGAATATGAATGCATGTGAGACATTCAACCATTCTAAGGGTTGCTAAATTTTTAATTATCTTATTTAAAACCTAGAAATTATGGTGAGGTTATGAGTTCTTTTTAAATTTTAATTGTGAGTTATTAATTGGGGTAGAGAAATTAATTTTATCCTAAGAGCCTAATCGCATCAAGGCCACACATTAAAGCATCAAACATATAAGAAACTTAAAAAAAGCATGTTGTTTCTAATGCGCAATCTAAGCACAACATCAAATAATTATATAGACTACCACAAAAGAGTGGGTCGGGTTCCTTCATACACCCCGAAAAGAGAAAATGGGTAGCCGAGCTCTACCATCATACAACCCGGTATTTAAAATAATAAGTACAGTTATAAATAATAAATGCTATGGGGGGTCTTCAAGTCTTCATTATTCATATCTCCTTCATTTTGTCATATCTTTGCTTCCTTTGATGTGGTAGGCTTTAAGGCATCACATGGCACCCCAAGACCAAGCCTTCTAGCCAATGCTCATCCTAAACCCCCATAGCACTAATCTTAATTCCTAATGCAAAATTACATTATAAATAGGAGAAGTAAATCTAACTATACTTGCAAAATAAGTGTTAGCTAAACACACATACAACCCAAGTAGTTATATTTATAAGTTGGGCTTAGTAACCTACATGGGTAATCAAGCCCACCTGCCCTAACTTGGATTATTCTTAGGGGCTTAGGAAACCTACAGAGAGAGCATTTAAATTTATTTTTACGTGACCCCTTAAGCATAAACCCTTGCAAAAAATAATGTTAGATATCAATGGCCTAACATCCAGCCTACAATCCACATTCCTAACATCCAATATAAAAACATTACATCACAAAATATAATGCAACATCAACCATGCAATCAACACATTGACCTAACCTAATTTTAGGGTCGATGACCTAGTATTCTAGTGTGTGAAAAGGGCTTGTGTGATAAGACTTTACTAGGCTTCTTTTGTTTAAGTTTCAATTTGGAGTTTAAATTTATTTACCTAACACTCATTTTTAATAATTTGGAGTTACTCATAATTTTGGAGCCTTTGGGTGGTTTCAATTTAAATTATTTAATGATTTATTTTCCATTTTATTTTACTTTTATTTGGTTAAAGTGATATTTAGGTTTTCAAGAATGAAGAGTTGAATGAATTCCATTTTTGGATGGAACTTAGCATATTCTATATCCTAACTCCTAAAGAGTCTAACTAAGGTCTTTAATTATCTTAATTAGCCCATTTGAATTTATGTGATTGATTTGATTTGATTAACCTTTATTTGATTTAATTTAGATTTTTAAAATTTGAGTTTACTTAATCTTCATGTATTTTGATTGATTTCTTTTGGATTAGATATTTTAATTTAATTAAATTTTGATAATTAAATATAATTAATATCTAATGAAGTTTAACTTTGTTTAATTTTATATATTCGAATTGATTAATTTTGGATTTTATATTTTGATTTAATTAAATGTTGATAATTAAATATCTTTAATATCTAATGCTTTTCTTTTATCTTTTTGGTTCTAATTTCATATGATTGTTTATCATTTTGATGTTTATTTAAATTCATTGATTTATATTATTTTATTTGAGTTTGATTTGGATTGGAGAATGTATTTTAATTTACTTATAATTTATTTGAAGTTTAATGTGTTCTTTTATTTGAATTCCTATTGAGGGTTTAACTTATTAAATTTAGCCATCTAGTTTATATAAATGATTATCTCTTTAGCTTAATGATTATTCTCTTATCTTAGTTCAATAGGTTTATTATTTGGATTTTATTTTTGTTTAACTTATTTTGATATTGATTGGAATTTGGAGTAATTGGATGTTATTTAATAACTTTAGAGTTTATATTTAATTTTATGTTTATTTGATTTGATTTGATATTTAGAATATGAATTATACAAGTTTTCTCTATTTTTCTTTGACTTCAATTTTATGTTCTTAGGGATGAGTTTATATATATATATATATATATATATATATATATATATATATATATATATATATATATATATATATATATATATATATATAATTTTAAAATGTGATTTGAATTAGTTATGAATTCATCCAAAATTTTATTTTGAATAACTAATCAAATAAAGCATAGCCAATTATAATAGTTGAGTTAATTATAATTAAGGATATGCCACATAACAAAATTTTCTTTTTGATTTTAGAATTAACATAAAACAATTTAATATTAAATTGATTTTATAATTGACTTTCATAAATTATGTTCAAACAACATTTTATATTTGATTATAATATTTATAATACTATTGGTTTAGTTAATTTTTTTCTTTTATACTATTTTACTTAGATTTTATGATAATTTAATTTGCATTTTTTATTTTATTTGATCACATATTATTTTTTTCATTTTGTTTGGAATTATAAAGATTGATTAACTCCTTTTTTTAGATTGATTGAATTAAATAATATATAAAATAAGGTGGATTAATCATGATCATTCGATAAAAAATCCAATGACCCATGAGTTAATCATGGCTTGATAGGTGGAATTAAATTACTACGCCATTTGACCTAATCAAAACTATTCATTTCAAACACATAAAATAAATAGTTTTGCTTTTATCTCTAAACTCTCGCCAAAATGATTAAAAAGTAAAGTGCATGGGTTCTAAAGGTTGGATCCTAACGATGCTCGCATTCAACACATCAAACATAAGATCCCTAAGACTTTCTAAGGGTTTAAGAATTATTCCTCATCAAAGCTAATGTCTGGCGGATTTCGACCAAGAGGTGGCTTTATTTAGAATAAATGAAGCCTTAGTGAGATGCTTGTTGGGTTGGATCAATACTTCAGCTAGCATTCCTTCTCTTTGCTCATATGTTTTTCTTTAAACACCTCCTCACTGATTAAAGATAGTGTTCATTGAATTGGTCAATTTGAATAGCTTTTTTGAGACATGTGGGGGCCTTGCTAGATGTTTCTAGGTTTGCCTCCTGACCAAGTATCTCATAAGCTCACTCACGACTTTTGCTTTCCAGAGCTTTGTCATTCTCATGGACATAACAATTAGAAGAAAGCTAGAGGAATTATCTTCCTTACATGCACTTGTGTTATGTAGAGATAAGTAGTTCAAATGTAGGCCAATGGAGGGAAACCCGGATGGAGAATAGAGGTAGTGGAATCCATAAGAAGGAAAGGAAATTCAACATATAATGAGATTAAAGTTATAGCAGATTTTGTAAGGAAATGTGGAGAAGATTAAGTGTTGGAGTTCAAGAAGAAGAGGGTGAGAGGAGAGAGGCTCGATCAGCATGATACTTTGAACCAAAATGGGAGGGACAAGAAGAATGCCTGCAACCAAAAAGAGTTTAAAGAGGACTGGATTTTGCATTGAGTTGGAGCGATGAATATTCTCGCAAGTTATAGTGCCTCTCGACCTGTGGGCTTAGGGATGAAGCTTGCTTATGGATAAGAGTGTTAGGCATTAGTCTCTAGTTTAGTCTGCTCACATAAAGAAAAGAAAGGGAGGTGTGTGGCTAGCCTTCGATTTGATTGGATGGGAGGAAGAATTGAATTAGCAAGAGGATGAGATGCTCCTCGTGTGCAGCTGATACAGAGAGTGAAGATGGAATGAGATGCAGGGATGGCTTTGACTGCTCTTACATGAGTAAGATGAGAGAGAAGTTGGGCTTTTATTAAAATTCAACTAACAAGGAAAAAGGCTCTAGCAAATTGTCCAAGAAGAAGGAAAAGACTAACAAGGAAAAAAAAATCACCAACCAAGAATCCAAGGACAACTAAAAGTCCTCCAACCAAACCAGCTAAGTAAAACTACCATAAGGAAACCACCAAAGAACAACCCATCATAAGTAACCAACAAAGGAAGCATCCCCAACAACGAAGGAAAAGTAGAAAACCAAGAAAGTACCACACAATAAAGGTACAAAAAAAAGCACAGCCACCATAGAAAGGCAATAATAGTAGCAAGGCAGGACCAGCCTAAAAACCAAACTTCCCCAGTAATAAAGACTAAACTGATAGGAAGCATAATAACAATACAAAATGTGCTACAAATATTGCACCAGTTGAGACTAACCCCAAGAGAATATCCAAACATAAATTAAAGGCAAAAGAAGTATCCAGCAATAAGCAATAAGAAACTAGGAGGCAACCCCCAAAAAAGCAACTAAAAAATTCTCCAAAAGAAGGCATAGAAAGGCAACAACCAACTGCAGCTCCCACTAGGAAGGCCACCCATCCAACCATGAAAACTAGCAAAAAGTAATTCATGTTCAAGAGGAGAGCCAACAAACCAACCAAGGCAAAAAAAATAGAAAAGCATAGAAACCATCTCATCCACTAATAATGTAACAAGGCAAAGAAGAGAATGCACTAGTAAAAAACCAAGCCAACCTAGTTTGGAAGGATAGAACCATGTAGCAACCAAGCTAACCAAAAGCAAGAGGTCAAAAACATAACCTAGCTTAAACCAAAATTTGAAGATAAGTTTAGGTATTAGGGTTTAGGGTTTGGGGTTTTAGGTTAGGATTTAGGGTTTAGGGTTTAGGGTTTAGAGTTTAGTGTTTAGAATTTTGGTTTAGGGTTTTGAGGATTTTGAGGGTTTAGGGTTTATGATATATCGTTTAGGGTTTAGGTTGTGGTGTAAGGTTTAGGTTGTAGAGGGTTTAGAGTTAGTTTAGGTTGGGTTTAGGTTAGTTTAGGGTTTATGGTTTGGGTTTATGATTTAGGGTTTTAGATTAGGGTTTAAGTTTTAGGTAATTTAGGATTTTTAAAAATTAAACAAATTTGTTGGTTTAGAATTTTATTTTTTTTATTTATTTTAGTTTATTTTATTTTATTTTATTTAGGTTTATTTTTTATTTATCATTATTTTAAGTTTTTCTCATTTTAGGTTATTTTTTAGGTTTAAGTTTAGGTTTACATTTAATTTTTTATTTAGTTTTATTTTTATTTTATCTATTAGGTTTAGGGTTTATTTTTTATTTTTAAGTTTAAGTTTAAGTTTGGTTTTTATTTTATTTTTTTAGGTTTAGGTTTTAGGTTTTTATGTTTGGCTTATTTTTTGGTTTTATTTTCTAGTTTAGGTTTAGGTTTATTTTTATTTAATTTAATTTTATTTCATTTCGGGATTATGTTTATTTTATTTTAGGCTTAGGTTTAGGTTTTCTTTAGTTTAGTTTAGTTTATTTTAGTTTAGGTTTAGGATTATTTTGTTTTGTTTATTTTGAGTTTTGGGTTTTTTTAGTTTAGTGTTTTGGTTTATTTTTTAGGTTCAAATTTTTATTTAGTTATTATTTTAATTTTATTTTAAGTTTATTTTATTTTTTTATTTTAATCTAACTTTTATTTATTTAGGAAGGTATTTTATTTTTAGTTTAGTTTAGGTTTTATTTTCTTTATTTAGTAGATTATTTTATTATATTTAAGTAGGTTTAGGATCAGTTTAGTTTAGTTTATATTATTATTTAGAAGTTTTTTTAATCTCTTTTAGGATTTATTTGAGTAGGTTAGGTAAGGTAGGATAAGGAGATTTAGGGTATGGAGGGTGGGGTTGGGGATAGGTTGTGGGTTTGGGTTAGGTAGGGTGGATATGATTAGGTAATTATAGTAGGGTGAAGTATTTATTTTATTTTTATTTTATTTTATTTTAAATTAAGTAAATGGTGTTTAGATTTATTTAGTTTATTTTTATTATTTTATTTATTTTATCTTTCATTTTTATCAGTTTAGTTTATTATTAGCTTTATTTATTTATGTTTTTTATTAGTTATTTTTGGGTTTAGGTTAGGTTTTAGGTTTCTTTAGTTTATGTTTATTTTTATTTTATTTTTAGTTTAGGTTTTATTTTTTATTTTTAGGTTTAGTTTAGGTTATTATTTTATTTTTGGTTTAGGTTTTGTGGATTTTATTTTAGCTCATTTTAAGTTTTTTATTTTTTAGTTTAGGTTTAGGTTAATTTTTGGTTTATTTTATTTTATTTAGTTTATGTTTAGGTTTTGGTTTAGGTTTTGCTTTTTTAGGTTTAGGTTTAAGTTTTATTTATTTTAGTTTAGTTTATTTTAGATTAGGTTTAGGTTTATTTTTTTATTTTAGGTTTAAGTTTTATTTGTTTAGGGTTTATGTTTTATTTTTTATTTATTTTTAGGTTTTATTTTTTAGGTTTAGGCTTTTATTTAGTTTTTATTTTATTTTATTTTAGGTTTATTTTATATTTAATTATTTTAGTTTTATTTTATTTTAATTTAGGCTTAGTTTTTATTTTATTTAGGTTTTTATTTTTTTTAGTTTAGTTTAGGTTTTTATTTATTTTATTTTGGTTTACTTTTATTTTTATTTTAATTTCTTTAGGTTTAAGTTTAGGTTTAGGATTTAGGTTTAGGTTTTAGTTTAGCATTTATTTTATTATAATTTTTTATTTTATTTTTAGTTTAGGTCTTTTATTTATTTTATTTTTAGGTTTTATTTAGTTTGTTTAGGTTTTTCCTAAGGGTTTAAGGTTAGTTTATGGTTTAGGGTAGGGTTAGATTTTAGTGGGTTAAGGTTAAGTGGGTTTAGATTTTAGGGTAGGGTTTGTGGTAGGGTTTTAGGGAGTTTTGTGGGTGGGGTTTGGGTTTTAGCTTTTAGGGCTTTGGGTTTAAGGTTTATGGTTTAAGATTTAGGGTTTAGGGTTTAGGATTTAGGTTTGTTTAGGGTTGTTTTGTTTATTTAGTATTTTGTTTTGTACTTTCAATAGAGATCAAATTGATTCAACATTTTTCTTTTGATTTCATCAACCATGTAACACACAAGTTTTCTAAGGCAAGCAAACATATAAAAAATGAGGCATGAAAGCAAATCAAAACCCTAGATAACTAGTACCATCTCTTCTCAGAGACAAGCCATAAGTAGACGGATTGGTCATTTTTTCTTTTGCATAACCAGCTTGTCAAGTAGTGGATCCATCATCATATCCTTGATCTCTAACCACCACCACTATAACCTCCATCGCTTGCCTCCATAACCACCACTACTGACCACCTTCCATATCCACAAGCACCTCTAGATACCACCATCGTGATAATGGTACACCTTCTCCACTAGATCTAGATATGGTTGATGTATGTTCTTGCTATCAAGGTTTTGCCCATTCTCAGGATTTAGATTTATGTTTAGGTTTATTTTTTTATTTATTTAGTTACTTTAGCTTTAGGATTAAGGTTTATGATTTATGGTTTAGGGTTTAAGGTATTTAGGTTGAGTTTAGGGTTTTTTATTACCATAAAAGTAAAGATACAATGTCCTTAAAAGGGTAAAGCTTAGAAATCTACTGCTCACATACAAGAAACCTAAAGAGCTAAACCCCCATCTAAGTACATTTGAAGAAGAAAAGAAAACAAAGACCAAAAATAACATATAAAAAGCATAAGAGCGAAAGGACACAGAGTAAAACTAAAATAAAACATGAAAATGGAAGAAGGTTAAGTAAGCAGCAGTTCATGATTCCTTTGAGAAAGCAAGATATACAAGATCCACAACAACAACACAAGGGATGACTGGGAAATGACTAGTCCCTCTATAAAGTTCCAACCTATAAAAGAAATCTGAAAAAAATACTCTAAGGCAAAAGTCATAGCTAAAAAAGATAAGGATGAAGAGAGCAAAAGGATAGAGCTGAGAAAGAGAAGACTGACGCTCAGTTAAGATCATCTCAAGGGGAAAAAATACATATGAGCATCCAACGTTCATAAAGAAGTGTTACAATCATATATAAAGCTACCAACTAGAGAGAGGAGGTGAGTAACATCAAATCCAACATAGCCAGCATACATGATACCAGTAGCCAGCCCACAAAACAAAACCCACAATAGGCTTTGGTGATGGGACTATCAATCCCTTTTTTAAAATATGCTTTTTTAAGTATTTGAATACCACCAAAAAGTACATGTCTATATTTTTTGGGATGTGGTATTTTTTGTAAATCTTGATTTCGCATGATAAGATTATACAAAGGAATCTTTATACTTCCCTGTTCTTATGTTATTTCAATCAGATATTCGCCTTGGTGAATTGTATAATATACAGTGCTTTTCCAAGGTAGTATAGGCATATCAAAGTAGTCTTTAGTTCATAAAGATAATTTTTGTTTTCTAATCTTTTTATATTCTTCTTCTGAAAGGGTTAAATGTCTATTATATTCAAATTGGTCATCGATAATTGTATCCTCTTTAGAGATTTTTTCAATGTGTGTCATATAAGCAACTAATCCATGCTTAATACTCAGCTCATGACACGATGCATGGTGGCGACGGTCAGCACTCTTTACACATGTCTTGCTGTGAGGGTGTAACTTAAACATCACATCCCAAATGGCAACAACAACGCATGAACTAATATCATCAGCTGTCCGATCAAAGATCAGATGGCTAAGGATTCACCCACAATTTTAAAAGAGAAAATGATTTTTAAAATATGTTAAATAATCTTAGCCATTTATATAAAATGTATGAATGGATGGCTGAGATGAGCCAAGTTCTTCCCTAAGGATCAATGGAGACCAACCATGATCTAAGGGGAGATTCGAGCTCGATCTAGCATGGAATCATACAAAAATCAACCCACACCATCTAAGCATAATTACAAACCCATCCAATGGTGGATTTCACATGCCATGAATATTTCATTCACAAAGCTCCAACACCTCCTAAGCTAAGGGGTCAAAAAATTTACCTACGCTGGAGGGGATCACCTCGAGATCGATGATAGCTTCCGGTGGAGACAAAGCCTGCTGAAATTCATAGGCCTTGGGATTGAATTGATCAATGGGTAGACTAACACCACTTCACTTGGGCTTCAGATTTGATACAATTGAGCTCTTCCCTGGTGTGGGAACTTCAATCAGAGCTTGGGCAAGTTTGACTTGACCCTCTGATGGAGTGTGCAAGAGAAATTGGATGGAGATCAAGTATAGAAGAAGTTGGATAATGGATTGAGCTCCCCTATTTTGCACTATGCAAAACTAAGAAATAAAGAATTCAAATCCATCCTAAGAAGCTTGGGAATGCTCTGAGGTGGTCTCTCTGGGTTCCTAGGCTTTGATCGATAGTGAGTGAATTAAAATTTCATTGAATTAGGGGGAGTATATCTCCCCCTATGGAAATCAAATGGCCGACACCTCCTTTGCCATTTTGATCTAATTACTGAGATTAGGAGGGTTTTTTTGGATGTTAGATCTTTGTACATGGTCGATTTGAGGTGTGAGGTGGCAAACTCCCATGTGCATCAAATTGAGCTAGAGGGAATTTGAAAACTCAATTTCAAGCTATGTGGTTGGGTCTATATGGGCCAAATGGGCTGACCCAAACCATTGGGTTGGGTGCTCCACTCATCACTAAGTTCCCTTGAGCTTTTAGGAAATCCTAAAGTGATTGTGAAGAGGGTATGACCAAAATACCCATGGGCAAGGCCAAAATTTGTTATATGGACTAGGGGTAAAATGGCCATTTTGCTATTTTATTCAATTTGGATATGTTTGTTATATGGAGAAACTAGGTTTGCCCAAGTTTCATTAGATTTGGAATCCATTTGATAGGGTTTCGCTCATGCTGACCCATTTAGGTCAAAATAAGTTGTTGATCAAATTAGGTCAAACCAAGGGTCAAGTCATATGACCATTTGAAATTTTGAAATGTTTTGTGGTTTAATTTGGTATATATTTAGTTTTTTGGCTCATATGACTAAATTTAGGTCAGGTCAAGGTGTAGTTTAGGTTAGGTTAGTCATATGGAGTGGATTGGTATCTTTATTTCTAATCAATTTGGGTTAAGTTCAATTTTGGCTCAACATGACCCCTTTAAGTCATGTTGAGTCTAAGGTCAATTGGGCTAGTTGTCTAGCCAACGAGGATTTGGTCAAGTTCCATAAGTGATTTTGGATGGACTTGACCCATTAGTTCAATCAATTTGGCTTAGATCAAGTTTTGACACATTTTAACCCTTTAGGTAAAAATGGGTCAACTTGGGTAAAGTGGGCCAATTGGGCTAGGTTAGGCTCAAATGTTGGCTTGGTCAAGTTCAAATATTATGAGTGAACTTAGATCAATGGTTTCAATCAATTTGGCCAATGATGGATTTTGGCTATGTAAGATTTCATTTTAGGTTAAGTTTAATCAACTCTTAGGTTTAACTTTGACCCAATTTGATTGATTGATCATCCCATGATGAGAGGGATATATGAGTTTGGTTCAATCCAATTTGGTTAGGATCAAAAGTTGGCTCGTAAGGGTACTTTAGGTCACTTAGGGTCAAGTGAGATTAAGTGGGTCAAATGGCTTGGTCAAAGCTTGATTTGAAGTTAATTGATCTTGTATATAGACTCAAGAATGAAATATAAATATATTTACAAGTGATTTGAAGTCAAATGGGTTTTGATCCATTTGAAAATTTCATATTCAAAGGAAGAATATGAATGGGTTTTCGGTTTGATTGTTTGATTAAGGTTTGGATTTGTATATGAGCTCATGATTGTAGGATTGATTGTACCATGAGAGAAAATCAAGAGTTTGGCTTAATTTGAAAGTGATTTGGCTAAGTTCAAGATTTTGACTTGAAAAGCTTAGATTTTATTTTGAATGGATTTGAGTTTGATTTTTTGAATTGGTTTTGATTTTTTGAATTTATATTTCATTTTTATATGTGAATATAATGAGAATATAAATAGATCATGAGAAAATTTCAAGAATTTGAAGTTGTTTAATCATGATTTGGGT
Source organism: Cymbidium sinense (assembly GCA_021442155.1). Taxonomy (NCBI): domain Eukaryota; kingdom Viridiplantae; phylum Streptophyta; class Magnoliopsida; order Asparagales; family Orchidaceae; genus Cymbidium; species Cymbidium sinense. The sequence continues at coordinate 67,139 of JAKCPB010000379.1, forward strand.
TAAAGCCATTAAAGGGAATTTAAAGGATTTAAGGAAATTTTTAAATTGAAATTTAATTTTTTTTAATTATATTTGATTGATTTATATTTATATTTCATTTATATATGAGAATATAAAAGAGAATACAAATAAGTTTTGAGAAAATTCCATGGGTTTGAATAGGTTTGATCAACATTTAGGTTAAATCGATTAATGGGAAATTAAGGGATTTAAGAGAATTTCAAGGATTTTAAATTTGGAATTTAATTTGAGGGTTTGATTTGATTGATTTATATTGATATTTCATTTATATATGAGAATATAAATAAGTTTTGAGAATCTGGGTTTGAATAGGTTTGATCAAGATTTAGAGTTGATTTTGGCTAAGTCCTTTAATAAAAAATTAAAAAGACTTAAGGAAATTTTCATGAATTGATTTGGAATTTTGAATTTGATTTAATGGGTTTGAATTTATATTTCAGTTATAAATGTAAATATAAATGATAATATAAATGGATCATGAGAAAATATCAAATATTTGAATAAGTTTTGATCATAGTTTTGGCTAAGTCCTTAAGGGAGGCTTAAGGACTTAGGAAATTTGAACTTAGGAATTTTTGATAAATTTTGATCATGGGTTTCAATCATAGATTTCAATCATCGATTTGATTTGAGTTTGGAGAAAATCAAAAGGAATTCATTTGGGAGTTTGACTTGAAAGAAGGAAAGTGAGGAAAGGTTTAAGCTAAGGGTAGGAGGTTTTCTTAACACCCCTAAGGCATAATCTATTCCTATGGCTAACTCTTCTAAGTCTTCTAGGCTAGGGGAGTGTCTACCTAATCACTAGATGTGTCTTAAGACTAAGGAACTCTTATAGTCTAAGAGAAGTCCTATGTTTAAGATGGAGGTTTTGAGAGCTCATTCTAAAAATGATGTCAATAATCTGCTTCTACTACTAAAAGCTTCATCAATCATTAGAACCACTAGTCCTAAGCTCCAGTGAGGTATGCCATTGAAACTGACCTTTAGCATAAAATGGTTTGGTGATTTTTGTAGAAAAGTTGCATTTCATGAGATTTCCACCTTTGGATATCTTCGTTTTGCTTCCCTGATGGTGTGGAAATGATTTGATCTCCATTCGAGCTCAAGTGAGCTAAGATCAAGCAACAAATGATGGACGGTCTCTCTCTATCACCGCTCGGGAGGAGACAAATCATGGACCATCTATTTCGCATGATCAGAATGGATGGTCCTGATCAAACAATGCTAGATCAACCAAATTAATCATACTTAACCGCAGGTTTGATCGTGGCCATTCAATCTTTGATTGGACGACTCACTAGAAAGCGCATCCGCCTCCGGCTAACTCAGCTGTGTGATGTGATAACTTAAATAACCAATCCCATGGCACCATGTGGAAAGAACATCGTGTCAACATGTGACGTGGCACCGACAGGATTAGGGCTTCAATTAGGGTTAATTAATCCATTTTTAATGTTGAAACTTCCAAAATTTATAAGTAATTATAAACAAATCTAAAAAAACAAATGAGAGCTCATTCTAAAGGTATTTCAGAGAGGCATCCATTAAAATTATCTCTAATTAATTTTAAGTTCTAATTTTGGCTTAATTAAGATTTAATTAAAAACTTAATTAGCTCAATTACTCCTTAATTATTCATCAAATTGATTTCAAAATTTCTGAGGATGTTTAGGGAGATGATCTCTGCCTCTCCTATTTTTCTTGGAATTCATTGGTTATTTAATTAGGAAAATTTATTGATTAAGCCCCAATTACCTTCTTAACTTAATTAAGTGATAATTAAGTATATGAATAATAATTCATTAATTATTTGGACTCCTTAATTACTATCGAATAGTAAGGAGGCTTAGGGAACGAGATTGGGGCTTCTCCCTTCATATTTTCCCTAATTTTTCCTCTCTTTTCAACCAATAAAAAATACTAATTAATGATTAATTGATTAATCAATGACTTTATTGGCTAAATTAAAACTCAAATTATATGAATTCATGCTTGATTAAATGGATAACTAATGGAATTAGGTTGGGGCCTCTTTTCCAACCTTTTTCCCTTAAGTCCATCTCATTTTGAAAAGATAATCAAAAGTTGATAATTAAGAAATAGAAAAATGAATTAATGGATTAATCCTTTGATCTTTTAAATTTAAATTTTAATTAAATATAATTTCCCTAATTAATCCTTGGGTAGTTCTTTAGGTGTTCAATTACCTAAAGAGAGCTAATGAAATTATGGTTAGCTCACATGTATGAGAAAACCATAAAAGTAACTAAGTGAGTTCCTTAAGCTTAATTAATTAATGATTGTGGGCTAATTGCATTAGGCCCCTTTCATTTCATAGGAGCATTGCTATTTACTTTTCAATTTATTTGCATATCATATTAGCTCATAATTTTTTAATTAATTACCTTAAAGCAACATAGGTATGGGTTTAATTAATTGATTTAATCCATGCTTAACATAACCAATTCATAAAATCAACCTAATTTCTTTTCTTTAAATTAAATTAATTCACATATGGGGAATAGGATTAGGATTAACAAATATTTTCACATTTCTTAAATAAAATATAAAAAAATGGTATTAAGGAACTTTGGTTTGTTGTAAATGATGTTATTTAATATGATTGTCCTTAAGAATTAATTAGATTGAATGAAATTATGTGCTTATGTTCATTTATTTTTCTTCAATTATATTAAATTTTGTATGCCACTTGTAATCATTCATTCATCCTTTTCAAAAATTAATTAAATAAAATGACTTATTTTATGTCAAGTTGCATGTGTTGGCTTAAATTAAAAATATGTGTGGCTATTATCACTATTAAATAGAAAATTAATTTTTAAAGTATATAAATCAACTATAACACATAAAGTAATGATAATTGTGAGTATTTATAAGCTTGTATGTGCTTACAACTTAGAACATGTGATATGAAGTTCTCTTTTTCTTTAATCTTCATGAATTCACATAAGGATACGAATATTAATAGTTCATTTGAAAAGGACACAATACTTGCTTATGTATATCCATGTCAAAATTTAGATAGAATTTTAGCTCCCATGTATAAATAAATCAAAATATAATTCTTGTATGGTTTACATTCTTATAGTTTAGTTTTATTTTTATTTAATTTTTTAGGTTTAGGTTTTATTTTTTACTTTTAGTTTAGGTTTAGGTTCTTATTAATTTTTTTTTTTAGGTTTTAGGTTTTTATTTTAGGTTTATTTTTAGGTTTTATTTTTTAGTTTAGGTTTTGTTTATTTTTAGTTTATTTTATTTTATTTAGTTTATGTTTAAGTTTAGGTTTAGTTTATTTTAGGTTTAGGTTTAGGTTGTATTTATTTTGGATCAGTTTATTTTAGTTTAGGTTTAGGTTAGTTTTATTTTTATTTTCAGTTTAGGTTTTTTTTTTAGTTTAGGGTTTAGGTTTTATTTTTTATTTATTTTTAGGTTTTATTTTTAGGTTTATTTTTTAGGTTTATATTTTTATTTAGTTTTTATTTTAACTTATTTTAAGTTTATTTTATTTTTATTTTAGGTTTAGTTTTTATTTTATTTAGGTTTTTTATTTTTTTAGTTTAGTTTAAGTATTTATTTATTTTATTTTAGTTTAGTTTTTATTTTTTATTTTATTTTCATTTTTAGGTTTAGGTTTAGGTTAGGTTTAGCTTTAGGTTTTAGTTTTATTTTATTTTGGTTTAACCTTTTTTTTGGGTTTTATTTAGTTTAGGTTTAGGTTTTTAGCTTATTAGGGTTTAGGGTTTAGGGTTAGTTTAGGGTTTAGGGTTTATGGTTTATGGTTTGGGGTTTAGGTTTTAGGGTTTATGGTTTAAGGTTTTAAGGGTTTAGGATTTAGGGTTTAGGGTTTAGGTTTTAGGTTTAGGGTAGAGGTTTTAGTTTATTGTTGTGGGGTTTTTGGTTTTTTTTTTTAAATAAAGAACAAATTTAGATTCAACATTTCTTCTTTTTGATTTCATCAAGTAAGTAACACACCAAGTTTTTTAAGACATAAGCGGTGACATAGATTAAAAATGAGCACACATTGATCAAATGAAAAGCCCTAGATAACAAGAACAGTCTCTTCTGAAAAAGACATAGTTCCATAAGCAGTAGATCTAATCGGCTGTTCTTCAATTTCTCTAATTTCCATCAGAACCAGCCTAACCTCTTGAGTAGTGAGATCCACAATCATATCCCCAATCTCTCTCTCCAGCACCACCATAATTGTAACCTCTATCTGTCCTCCTGCTTCCATAACCACTAATGATCTGGCCACCATCTCCATATCCCCCATCTCCTCTAGATCCCCCACCACCACTGTGATAATCGTCACCTCCACCTTCACCTCCACCCAGGATCTGGTCTAGGATGTGATGTTCTGCCCTCAAGGTTACCCATTCTTAGGGTTTTAGTTTATTAGGTTTAGGGTTTATGTTTATTTTCTAGTTTATTTAGTTACTTTAGTTTAGTTTGTTTTGGGTTTAGGGTTATGGTTTAAAGTTTAGGGTTTAGGGTTTAGGGTTTTATGTTATGGTTTTAGGTTTATGGTTTAGGATTAAGATTTAGATTTAGTGCTTTAGTTTTGATTTAGGATTTTTGGGTTAGTTGGGTAGGTTTAGAGTTGAGGTTTAGAGATTTAGGGTTAGTTTTGAGTTTAGGGTTTAGAGTTTGGTTTAAGTTTTTGTTTTAGGGTTTTAGGATTTAGGGTTTAGAGTTTAGGGTTTTAGTTTGGTCAAGGTGGTTTAGGTTTAGATTTGAGTTTAGGATTTTGGGTTAGTTTTGTTTTAGGGTTTAGGGTTATGGTCTTTTTTTTAAATTTTTTTATTTTTTAAAATTAAGTAAATCAGTAGTAGGTTTAGGTTTATTTAGTTTATTTTCTATTTTTTTAATTTAATTTATTTTTTATTTATTTTTAGGTTTATTTAGTATAGTTTATTTATTTTAGTTTAGGTTTTTAATTTAGTTTATATTTTAGGTTTAGGTTTAGGTTTATGTATATTTTTAGGTTTAGGTTTTTATTTTATTTTTTTTAGGTTTAGGTTTTAGGATTTTATTTTAGGTTTATTTTTAGATTTTATTTTTTAGTTTATGTTTTCATTTATTTATAGTTTATTTTATTTTATTTAGTTTATGTTTAGGTTTAGGTTTTATTTATTTTTAGTTTATTTTTTAGTTTATGGTTAGGTTTATTTTACTTTTATTTTAGGTTTAGGGTTTTTTTTTAGTTTAGGGTTTAGGTTTTTTTTATTTTATTTTTAGGTTTATATTTTAAGTTTAGGTTTTTATTTAGTTTATATTTTATTTTATTTTAGGTTTATTTTATTTTTATTTTAGGTTTAGTTTTATTTTATTTAGGTTTTTATTTATTTTATTATAATTATTTTTATTTTTATTTAAATTTTTTTTAAGGTTTAGGTTTGAGTTTTAGTTTTAATTTATTATATTTTTTATTTTATTTATGTTTTAGTATTTTTATTTATTTAGTTTTTATGTTTTATTTAGTTTAGGTTTAGGTTTTTAGGGGTTTAGGGTTTTTTCAGGGAAATTAGGAGAATTTAAATCATGATTAAACCACTTCAAATTCTTGAAATTTTCTCATGATCAATTTATATTCTCATTTATATTCACATATATAAATGAAATATAAATTCAAACAATCAAAACAAATTCCAAAAATCAAACTCAAATCACTCAAAATCAAATCTAAGTCTTTCAAGTCAAAATCTTGAACTTAGAAAATCACTTTCAAATCAAGCCAAACTTGATTTTCTCTCATGGTTCAATCAAACCTACAATCATGAGCTCATATATATCCAAACTTCAATCATTCAATCAAAACCTAAATCAAAAACTAAAACCCAAACCCCTTCATATTCTTCCTTTGAATATGAAATTTTCAAATGGATCAAAATCCATTTAACCTCAAACCACTTATAAATGGATTCATATTTCAATCATAAGTCCATATACAAGATCAACCAACTTCAAATCAAGCTTTGACCAAAATAATTTGACCCACTTAGGCTTACTTGACCCAAAGTGACCTAAAGTACCTTTATGAGCCAACTTTTGATCCTAACCAAATTGGATTGAACCAAACTCATATATCCCTCTCATCATGATCAACAATCATCATGGGATGATCAATCAATCAAATTGGGTCAAACCAAGTCAAACCTAAGGGTTGACCAAGTCAACACTTAACCTAAAATGAAACCTTACATAGCCAAATTCCACCATAGGCCAAATTGATTGAAACCATTGATCTAAGTTCACTCATGACCTATGTTTGAACTTGACCAAGCCAACATTTGAGCCTAACCTAGCCCAATTGGCCACTTGACCTAAGTTGACCCATTTTGACCTAAAGGGTCAAAATGTGTCAAAACTTGATCTAAGCCAAATTGATTGAAACCAATGGGTCAAGTCCATTCCAAATCACTTGTGGAACTTGACCAAAGCCTCAATTGGCCAACTAGACCCAACCTAGCCCAATTGACCTAACATGACCTAAAGGGGTCATGTTGAGCCAAAATTGAACTTAACCCAAATTGATTGGAAACAAAGATACCAATCCACTCCATATGACTAACAAACCTAAACCTACCCTTGACCTACCTCAAATAGGTCAAATGGGTCAAATAGGTCAACTTGACCCATTTGACCTAAATGAAGTCATATGAGCCAAAACCAAATCTATACCAAATTGAATCAAACCAAAGCCACCAAAATATTTCAAATGGTCATATGAACTTGACCCAACCCTTGGTTTGACCCAATTTGACCAATTGGTCAACTTGACCCATTTTGACCTAAATGGGTCAACATGAGCCAAACCTATCAAATGGATTCCAAATAAATGAAATCTTGCCAAACCTAGTTTCTCCACATACCCAACATGTCCAAAGTAGAAAAATAGCAAAATGACCATTCTACCCCTAGGCCATAGAACAAATTTTGGCCTAGCCCATGGGTATTTTGGTCATACCCTCTTCAAAATCACTTGAGGCTTTCCTAAAAGCTCAAGGGGACTTAGTGATGAGTGGTGCACCCAACCCAATGGGTTTGGGTCCCACCATAGACCAAACCGATCACTTAGCCTAAAATTAAAATTTCAAATTCCCTCTTAAGCTCAATTCAAGCACATGGGAAGTTGGCAATCCATTCCTTGGATCAAATCGACCATGTGCACACTCAAAATAGCCTAATCAACCTCTCCAATCTCATCAATTGGATCAAAATGGCAAAGGAGGCTACCGCCTATTTTCCAAGGGGAGATATACTCCTAATTCAATAAAATTATCATTCACTCTCATTGAAGCCTAGGAACCCGTGAAAACCATCTCGATCCCCAAGCTTCTTAGAGATTTGAATTCATTTCTCGCTTTGCACAATATGAAAATAGGGAGGTCAAGTGAATAGCTAACTTCTTTACACCCATTTGAATCCAATTACTCTACACTCCATCGAGGGTCAAGTTGAACCAAGCTCTCCAAAAAGTTTTAGAGGCAAGATCAATTGGATCAAAGAAGCAAGGAGGAGTTGGTCCACCCATTGATCCACTCAACCCAAGGCCAAGAATTTCAATAGGCTTCTCCACGGATGATGCTACCTCATCGATCTCGAGCGGGTGATCACCACCTGAGGTATGGAATTTTTATCACTAAACTCAATGTGGTGTGAGCTTTGTGAAAGAAATTTTCATCATCAAATCCATTGGATTTGCCGCTATTTCTCTTAGATGGTGTGGGTTATTTGTGTTGATTCCATTCTAGATTGACCTTGATCTTCCCTTGATCATGGATGGTCTTTGTTTGTCAAGGGAAGAACTTGGCTCATCTGCCATCCATCCACATTTTAGATGGACGAGATTGTTTAATAGATCTCATTTATCCTTTTAAACCAGGGAGATCCTTAGCTATCCGATATTTGATTGATGATCGAATTTAAGCATGCAATCAGCTTTTGTGAGGTGACAACTTCTCACGCAAGACATGTAAAGCCACGATCGCCACACATCACGCATGGTGGATTAATCAAGGATGAATTAAATGCATTAATTAATTCCTAATTAATTTAGAGAACTTCTAAAATTCATAATCCCCTCTAGAAGAATAAGAAAAATAAAAGGAAAAATTCTATGGAAATCATCTAGAATATTTTAAAAATGATTTCAGTGGATTTTGACTTACTCTTTCTCTAATTCTTTGGAAATTTTAATTAGCTAATTATTCATTAATTAGGTCATCAATTTACCTCAAATTTATGGGGTTCATTTTAGGGGATTACCTCTACCTCCCCAAATTTTCTTGAGATTTATTGAGGGCTCAATTGGGGAAATTGCTATTTCATTCCTTAATTACCTCTTTCATGCAATTAAAGGTAATTAAGGTGTGATTAGTGGATTTACCCTATGTTTAGAGTTGATTAAGGTCAGATCTAGTAAGTAAGAGGTTTATGGAATAATTTTGGGGCATTTCCTCTAAGCTATTCCCTAAACCCCCTCTTCTCTCCTTAATCTCATCTTAATTAAGGGTTAATTCATTAATTATCCCCTTAATCAATTTCTAAAAATTCTAAAAAAGTTCCAGAACTTAATTAATCTACCTTGGGTAGATGCTTAGGTGTTTAATAGCCAAAGTTCAATTAAGGAAATCAAAATCCAATTCACATGTGTGAAAGGGTGTTTTAAAATTACTTAAGCTAAACCTTTAGCTTAATTAACTTTAATTGAGCCAAATTGCATTTTCATTATTAGGTGCATTGCAAATTTAAATTCTTTGTGGGTTTTATGTCATCTCATTGGCTCATAATTATTTAGTTAATTATTCTAAGGTGGTGTAGGTAAGGGTTAATTAAGCTACTTAATTCAGACCTTAACCAAACCAATGCCTAAAAATGGATCTAACCATCTAAAAATTAAACAAAAATACAAAACACATGTGGGAATGGGTTAGGAACAACAAACTCATCTCACCTTTAAAAATTAAATCAAACTTCAAACTAAACAAAATTACTTTGAAATTAACTTTTGATTTATTATAAATTTTCTTTATTCTATAAGAATGTCTTTAGATTTAAGTGAAGTGAGTTTGTTTACGCTATCATTGCTTTTATCTTTCCCAACATGTTAAGTTGTATGCCATGTGATTCATGCATTCATAATTTCATATTTTCAAATTTTAAAATGAAATTGTTTACTTTATGTCAAATGTGTGGCTAAAGTAAAATATGAGTGGCTATTATCACTATCCAAATTATTTTCAAAACTTATAAATGAAATATCAAATCTGAAAGTATTCTACTTATACTTTAATTATAAGCTTGCATGTGAAACATTATAAGGTATGCTTAGTATAGTTTCCTTTCTTTCTATGATGGCATAATATTGAATAGAATTTTGGTGAGATATAAGGTTCATTTGAAAAGAACCTAACACTCACCTAATTTCATATCTTATTCATCCATATGCTACCATCTAAGAAGGTTTACCTACACTTACATACATAAATTGCATAAATAAAATAAATCTATTAAATAACTTTTGCATCTTCCTTTTCTATTTCATTTCTTTTATATTCATGTTTGTATTTAAGGAAAGTGGTATATTAGTCTGACAACCCGAGGTTGCAAGATTTAATTCTAAGTAGGTCTTGTACCTTACACCTGGTTAACAATGGCATGTACTCACTTATGCCTTTCTTACTTTCATGTATGTATGTGAAAATTTTGGATAAGGAAAACCTTTTCTACTTAAGAAAATCATGCATATTCAACTTCTAAATTTTCTTAAATGGATTACTTAGCATACATAAAGTGTGTTAACTACTCTCCTTTGCATGTATAGATTTTCTCAGGGTCCATCCATATGCATGTTATATATGTTGGGAATGAAGTGAAGTAATATGTGTTATGTGAACTTTGATTCATTTTATTTAATCTTAAAATGTCTTTCTTTTAGAATAGGTTTGAGAGTTTATCTAAACTTAGGATTAATTAAAAGATCTAATCAAAACATTAACCTAAAAACTAAAATGTGAATCTACTTTAGAAAATTACTTAGTTAGAGAAGGAGAGAGTTCTCTCTCTCTTTCCTCTCTTATAACTTAGTAATTAATTGTAGGTTTCACTTAAACCAAATCAAAAAATGAAATAAAACTAAACCAAAACACTTAAACAACTTAAATAAAACCCTCCTCCAAGTTGAACATGTTCTTCACACTTAGAAAATTTAAACCTAAAGTCATAGCTTATCATACCACATAAATCTTCAAAGAACACACATTAGCCTAAGTCACCACATCTAGCCTTAGGTTAGGTCGGTGCATGGTTTGATATTTGTTTTTTTGTGATATATGTTGTAGACTGATGTTAGGGTGTATGATCATAGAATGAATGGTAGGAGATGCTTAGTCTAACTATTCTTTTCTTCAAGGATTGTGCTTAAGGGGCGCTATCATAAATATAAATATAAATGCTTTTGCTTGCAGGTGCTTTATATCCCTAAGCATAATCCATAGGCCAGGTAGACTTAGTCACCCATGTGTAGGGTGATAAGTCCAATATACTTGTTTAAGATTTGTGTGGTGTGATTTTGCTAACCTTTGTTTTGCAGGTGTTGGTTAGATTTCCACTTTTCCTTTTCATGTAAAAATTTGTATAAATAGGATTTTGGAATAATTGTTATGGGGATTAGGATGAACATTGGTCATAAGATCCCATCTTATGCACCATGTGAAGCCTTGGAGCATCCTCCTTCCAACCATCCAAAAGAGGAACCAAAAGAAGAAAGAAGAAAAGAAGAAAGAATGGAGAAAGAAGAAAGAAGAATAAAGCTTGAAGACCACCATAATGATGAATTCCTTTGCTTAATTGTAATTTAATTCATTTGTAATCTGGGTTGTGTAAGGGTAGTGCTCGGCTACTCATATTTGATATTTTTGGATTTGTGCGGTGGTGCCCAACCACAACGGCCATTTATTCTTTTTGTGATTAGCTTTATAAATTGATTGATGATTTGTTTAGCTTTTGCATTAAGTGGAATGATTTTCCTAGTTTCTTCCTTGCTTTATGTATGGCCTGGATGTGGATTAGGCTCTTAGGGAAAAATAAATCTTTACCCAACTTAACAACTCAAAATAAAATTAAACAAATCATAACCTCTAAAGCTTAGATTAAAATCAAGATAAAAGAATTAGCAACCCTTTGGCTGGATGAGCATTTCCTTATAATATCATGCACAAATGCATCTTATTTCACTCTTGATTGGATGGCTTCCACCTTTGCCAGAGAACCTAGCTTGACCTATGAGGGCCGTGGAGGAAACTCTCCTCCTCCCTTCTCACTGATTTTGGCCAATAATTTGATTTCTCATGCATTAGTCATTAAAAATCTTATTAGCTTGAGTCAAAAATAATTGTCCAAAACTAAAAAAAATGAAATTTGAATTTCATTAGATTTAGGTCATTTGAAGCATGTCCCTTTACATGATCTAATCTCTTAGGGAGTGAGTTTAAGGACTTAGTCTCTTTCTAATAAATAATAGTCTAGCTATCTTGCATAAGCATAAATACTTGCCTACATGTATTTAAAATCGTAGGTGGAGTCAGTTGGTGGCCACCCCAGGCGGTTGTAAGTCCAACCTGTCGGGTGGGCTATCCTTAATTATGGAGGCAAACCAATTATCCATTTTGCCTTAGATTTAGGTTATGCTTTTGGCCCTCACCGAAGCTCCCTAGATTTAGGTTTGAGGTTAGCTTCACCTCAGGGCCATAAGCATAATTCTCACCTCTTAGCATTTTTTAATCTTGTGTTATGGAATTCAAGTCCCAAAATTCTAATGAAAATTAATACTCAAATAAACTAAATCAATTTCTAAATATAAAGCCCAATTATAGATAGTTTGAGATGCTCGCTAGTTTCCTAGCATCATGAGTACCTCCTACTTATTTCCATTTTGGCTTCATAATAACCTTCTTTTGATCAATCTCATTTCGATCTTCAAAAACATAAACTAATCGATTGATAGTCCTTCCCTATTGAAATATTCAGAGATAATGATCATTTACCTTAATCGATAGTTTTCTTAAGGGATCTCATCCCTTAGGATGTAATTAACTATGGGGGCTTGCCCTTGTAGGAAACTTAACAAACCTGATTTAAAATAAACTACTACTTTTCCATGTAAAGTAGGAAGAATCTAGTATATGTAGACCATCATCTTTAGGAGTCCTTATTAAGGTGATTGGTTCCATTAAAGGATAGTGACTTCTATCTTTCAAGATAGTACACTATCACTTGATGATATATCTGATCACCTGAATAAGTACATCTGTGGATCTGCGTGGTGTCTTACCAAAACAAATTTCTATAAGTGTTTCTTTCATTTCTCAAACATTTGAAGGTGACTCTATAGAAAATTTTAACTCCACAAGATGCAGATGATTTAGTGAAAGCATAAGAGACTTACATCCTGTAAAGACCAATTGTGTGGTAATCTATTAGCAAGATAAGGATTGAACCCAACTAGTGCTGACTATTGAGTGAATACCATTGTGGGACTTAGATCAACTCAAAGATAGTCAAGATTAATTTTTTAAATTTGTTTATTTTGATGACCATCCTATAGTTTGAATGAATGCATGAGTAGGGCCAAGGACTAGACCTAACGCATTTATTAATTCAAAGAGATAGTCTAACAATCACAAGGTACAACTATCCAACCAAAGGGGTTCCTTCGCTTGGACAAGTCTTAAGAAGAAAGTATGGACTCATATCTTCTAAATAAGTGAACCACTGATGATCATTGCTTTGGGCAACAAATCGAACCCACCTGTGACTATTGAGTGAATGCACTGGGACTTACATCAACTCAAGGATAGATTGATTTTCATTTTTAAATTGGTTTGTTTTGATTATGATGGATCCTATGGGATGAATGAGAGGCTATGGAGGCCTGACTAACTCGATTTATTAATTCAAAGGGAGTACCAACCATATGGTGGAATCTCCAACCAAAGGGTGCTTGGAATGGCCAAGTCTTAAAGAAGAAAGCATGTGGACTCATCTTCTAGAAACAAGGAACCATTAGGATGATCGGTTGCTTTGGGAAATAAATCGAACCCGACCTAGTGTTGACTATTGAGTGAATGCCGTTGTGTGACTTATATCAGCTCAAGGATAGTCAAGACTGAATTTCATTTCTTTATTTTCTTTGATGGATTTTACTGGTTTACGATGGATCATAGTAAGAAGGAGCTTATATCAGCTTAGAACTATCTCAGATTTACTGAACAAAAGGGAGTAGGTTTTCACCGATAGGAGAACTATCCAATCAAAAGAGTACCTTTTAGTTTGCAATGATCAATTTAAGGGAAGAAAGCTCATGGAATCACATCTTCCACTAAGAAAGACCACTGGGATGATCGATTGCTTTGGGAAACAAATCAATCTTAACCTAGGGCTGACCGTTGGTTTGCGATAATCATGCTAGAAATAATGCATCATAGTCTTACATCTTTCAAAATAGGATGACTGCCGGGGTAACCTGTTTATGGAAAAATAGAATGAACTTGACCTAAGGGTGACTACAGAGTGAGTGCTGACCCAGGGACTTATCTCAACTTAGATGGTCAAGCAATTCCTATAGGGAGTTCTGCTGATATTGCCCTAAAGATAGGATGTCTGCTTGGGAAAAGGGGCCCTTTGGGTGCTTGAATTCCTAATCCATAAGGGAATTAATTTCATTTATTTTATTTAGTTTGTTTTAGCTTGGACCATGTTAGTTTGTGAGGGATAAAACTGAGAAGGAGCTTATACTAGCCTAGACCTATCTCAGATTTACTGAACTAAGGGAGAATCTGTGGATCCGTTGAACAAATTCTCCAACCATAGGGGTGGCTACTAGAAAAGGAGAACTATCTAATCCAAAAGTATCCTGGGTAGAATCTAAATGGGGTCGCAATGGACTTCATCCATATAGAGTGCCCACAGGGGATGGGGCTACTAAGGGCTTAATCCAACACCATGGAGAAGATGACATGGCTAGTCATATATCTAATAGGTATTCAGTGTCCAACTCAAGGAGAAAGCACGGGGACTCATATCTGCCAAGAGTGGTATGTCCACCGGGTGAGTCGATATCATATAGCAACCCTGGTTTGCAACACCGCCTAGAAGAAAGCTCGGGGCTCACATCCTCCTCTGTAGACCGACAGGGATATTTATCTTCGCCAAAAAAAGTAGTCAAGAGGAAAGGAGCCTCTTGGGGACTTATCTTAAACCTCAAGTATTCTTGACTTAGTTAGAACATGATGGCTAGTTCAAGAAGAAAACACAGGGATCACATCTTCATAAACAAAGTCAACATGAGGTAGCTTACTGGTTGGGCAGTGAAGACTACTATACTAATAAGGCGCTTGTTGGTTTATAATGGTCAAGTTAGGAAGAAAGCTCGAGAACTCATATCCTCCAACCAGTGACCATTAAGGTGCCATACTAGCAAGGTAGTATATAAACCTGACCTAGAGTAGCTAATGAGTGAGGGCCATAGGGTGCTTGCTCCCACATCAAAATAGCTCAAGATAAAAGATTTATATTTATTATTGTGCATGTGTTAAAAGGAATAGGATGCCTCTGGGGGACTCTTACACCTACCTTAAACACACTAAGAGTTTTGATGAAATGATGCCATGGATGGCAAAAAGGATTCCCACTAAGAAAGGAGGTCACTTTGGTTCTCTCACACCTATCATAGTTATGGTAATCAAAATAGGATGCCTCTCGGGTTCTCTCACACCTATTCTAAAAGCATCAGGAGATTATGTTTGTGTTGTAAAAGAGGGATAAGATGCCACTAGGGGACTCTTAAAACTAACCTAAACACATCATGATGGATTCACAAGACAAGCAAACAAAGCTTTGAAAGAAGAGAAGATTTGATGAATGGAATCAGATTTTGTTCTTTTTATTAATGATTATTTTCAAACATGATTTGTTTCATGGGTAATATTTCTTTAGATAGAGTCCATTAATTGGAAGCATCAGGTGTTCCCATTTATAATCAATAAGCTAATAAGATCCTCCTTGGTAGGCCTTCTTTATGACATAGGGCCCTTACCAAGTAGGTTCAAACTTGCCTCCCATCTTTCGATGGGTAACAATTGGTTTTCTTAGGACTAACACAAGTTCTCCTACTCGAAAAGACTGAGGGAGGACTAGCTTATTATGATCTTGAATCATTTTAGCCTTGTAGAACTCGAGGTTCTAGTATACCCATAGGAGACTCTCCTCCAAACCTTTGAGCTCTTCTAATAGCAACTTTGCATTCTTCTCTATAGTGATCTTGTTACCCAATGCTATCCTTAGTGACGGGAGTTGAACTTCTAAAATTAGAACGGGTTCAGACCCATACACTAAGGAAAATGGGGTAGACTGAGTTAGAGTTCAGTATGTGGTGCGGTAGGCCCACAAGGCTTCCACCAACTACTCGTTCCACTATCATTTGTTATCATAAAGAGTCTTCTTCAGTATCCAGATGAGAGGTTTAGTAAATACTTATGCTAAGCCATTTGCTCTACGGTAGTAGATGGTGGAGTATCTCTAATCTATACCATGTCTTCTGACAAAGCTATTGATCATCGTGCTTTTGAATGCAGTACCATTATTGGAGATAATTTATCGAGGTACCCCAAACTTATATACAATATGGTTCCTAAAAAACTAAAGCACATGTAGAGCTGTGACCTCTTTGAGTGAGATGGCTTCTGCCCACATGGAAAAGTAGTCAGCGGTAGCTAAGATAAATCGATACCCTTTGGAGGAAGGAGGATCAATCGTGCTCACAATGTCGGTACC
Organism: Cymbidium sinense; assembly: GCA_021442155.1. NCBI lineage: Eukaryota > Viridiplantae > Streptophyta > Magnoliopsida > Asparagales > Orchidaceae > Cymbidium > Cymbidium sinense. The sequence goes on from JAKCPB010000379.1 coordinate 83,015, forward strand.
CCAACACTCAGATGGATATTAGGCCAATGTAGGGTGTAGAATGTTGGGTGGTTGGTGGAGGACCACACCGTGCACCTGACACTGATGGCATCTCCTAGCTACATCTATGCAGTCTATAATCATCAAAGGCTAATAGCATCCTAGTTGCTTGATCTTCATCTTCATCTATAGACCAAATTGATGTGCTTCGCATAGACCTAAATGTACCTTGATTACAATGCCATGGGATTCATATTTGTCTAAACAACATAACCATATTTGGTCAAAAGACTGCCAGTATAGGGTGCCATCAACAAGAGCATAAGAGAGAGCTCTCTATTTCACCTGATGGGCTTGTGACCTTTCTTGAGGTAGTTTGCTGGTGTTCAAGTAATCTATGAATGGTTACCTCCAATCAAGCTCCTTATACATTTTAACAATGGCAACCTCCCCTTCAAGAGAAAGTCTCTTGATGATTTCAACATCAATAATAGATAGGACTTGTCTATTTTGGACCCTTATTGAAATGGACTTATCTTCTGGACATGCCAACTCTTTAAAAAGTTCGGCCAAGGCATCTGCTACTACGTTCTCTACTCAGTGAACCTTGTAGATGGTGACTTCAAGAATTTGAGCCAATAACTTCATGTTATACTCATAGTAATGATGAAGCTTGGGTTTGAGGACCTGGTAGGACCCGATAATCTGGTTGATGACCAACTGAGAATCTCCAAAGATGTTAATGCTCTTGACACTAATAGTAATGGCTAACTCTGCATCTAATCAAATACTTATCTTCATTATTAGTGAGGGGTTGGAAAGATAGTATGAGAATCTCATCACATCACGAGTGGAGAGAACTATTCCTACCCCTACCTTTCCTGAGAGAATACATTGTAATGCTTCCCCTTTATGAAATAAAGCTGCACCATCAAAATACATCCCCCATTGGCAGTTTCCAGCCTCCCCTAAGTTCATGATTTGTTCATCAGGGAGATCATTACTAAGTGGAGAATCAGTAGGAAGTAGGTGTGCTGCTTAGAAATTTGCTTGTGCTTTTCCTTTTACCACACGAAGGGGTATGAATGTGATATCAAACTATGAGAGAATCATGGACGATGCCAAACATATGGATAGCATTGGCCATGTCATGAGATGCTGCAGTGAATTTATTCTAGAGACTAAGTTCACCTTATGAGAAAGTATATAGTGTCATAGTTTTTGGGAAGCAAAGATCAAAGCTAGGCAATATTTCTCAATAGGTGGATAGTTTACTTCAGTAGGAATCAAATGATAGCTGAGGTAGTAGAAAGCACTTTCCTTCCCTTCATCGTTAGCTTGGGCCAACAGAGCATCGAGAGAGTCGTCCAATGCAGCAGTGCAGAGGATGAGTGGCTTACCTGGGAGAGGGCTAGAACCGGCAGCCTTCACTATGCTTCGTTCAGTTACGTATTGCTGACTCTGAACTTATCCCACATCAAAGGTTTGATGTGGAGTGGTTGTGCTCAGTCTACAGAAGAAGGCCTTCATCTATGAAGGTGATCCCTTTGAGCTACTTTGTATAATGTGCTTCCTTTATGGTGGTGGTAAGAATATTTGATTAAGGAGAGCCTTGATTAGGATTCCCTCATCTCTTTAGATAAGATAAGGGGGTATGCTTAGCTTAGATGGCAACTTTCTTAGATGAGAAAGGATGTTGTAGTCCACCTTGGGCTGGTCCTCCACAATCATATCTAAGGGTGGAGCATCTGTAGAGGGCTTTCGATCTTCTATAAAGACTTATTTCCTTCTATCTTAAGATTTTTCCCGGAAGTAGAACTGCAGTATGGAGGTTGACTTCGGTGATCTCTTGTGGCAGGGTAATGGAAGGTTCTACCTGCACATCAGGCTCACTACAACTTCTCCTATGGGACCCTCAGAATCAGATGATTCCAAGTCTATCTCAAGAGGAGAACCCATAGTATTGTAAAAAATCCAACTCATTAGAAAAGAGAAATATCAGATTATTATAGTTATTTTGACTAAAGAGTTATCATTAGGAATAGAAGAAGACAACCCATCAGTGACAGATGTAATTCAAATTAACTTTATTCTTCAATTTCTTGGAATTGTTTGGAGGTACAAAGTAGAAATTAAGTAAAGTGAGTGGGGTAAGGGATTTGATTACAAGAGTTCTACTAGTAGAAGAAAAAGAAGAGCTAGCTGAGGTAGAAGAAGTCACCGGTGTGGAAGCTATAAGTGTAGGTTGGAGGCTGGACAGGGTTATTGGTTGCCTAATGGGCTATCCACATCTTCCACACTTACTAGCTCCTCTTTCTTAAAGTTGGCCGGCAACTTGCAAACCTTCTTTAGTGTTGGGGGTTTGACTCACCTAAAGGAAAGCTTCTTGATCTTAGATGATCTTCTTTGAGGTTTTAGATAAAGAAATATCACAACCTTTTTTAGTTTTAGTAGGATCACATGTATCCCCAAGGATTACCCTGATGGAACTGGATGGTTGTTCCACAAGGTATTCTTTTGGGATAACTATAGCTTCATTCTTGAAACTTTGTTCAAGCCAGTCCTTGAATGTGAAGCAATCCTCCAAAATGTGCCTAGCATATGGTGGTAAGGGAAAAAGTTTGGATCATGACTTTTGCCTACTTCCTTTGGTATCCTAGGCTTGGGTAGCTGAAAATCAAGTTTCTTTAAAAGATTCTTAAATATTTTCCAGATTACCTCCCTCTTTAAAGAATAAGTTTTGTTTAACTTATCTAAAAGAGTAGGTGGACCATAGCTACCTAGTGGTGGGTATGAGTGCTGCTGCTAGTGGTGGTATGGATGAGGCAGTGGTTGTGTTGGCCTTGGAGGCTATGATGGAGGTTGATAGGGCTACCTCGGTGGTGGCAAAGGAGGTGGAGGTTGCTGAGGTCATGTTCTCTCAGGCTGATCTCTATCTGGTTGCTTCCCCTTATCAACCGCTATGATTATTCCTAATCTCTTTTCATAGACCTTTTGTGGCTTCTACTTAGGCAACTAATCTTGAAAAGACAACTATTTAGTCTCTCCTTATACACTAGCCACATTGTTGATTAGCTTCTTGAATGTCTTGATAGTGAAGCCATTAAGCATGAAGGCGACCGGGCCATAGATATTCTTCAAAAGAATCTCAATGGCATCGCTCGATATGTTGTTTGCACTTCATACTGTTATGTTAGAATATAATCAACAAGGGACTCACTGGGGTGCTATTATGCTACAACGAGATCACTTAACAAACCTCTTGATGAAGAGTTGCTCTAACTCAACAAATATCTTTACTGAAACATTGGGCATTGCATACAAGAGCAATCATACATAATGAAAAGGTGGAATAGCAAAACATTTACCCGGCATTGCAATAGCTAGCCACGAAATGTATATATCTTGCCTTGGGTTTCCATTGCCATCAAAGCTTTTGAAGAAGGCATGAAACCCTTGGGATATTGGATATCATCAAATTCCTCTGGTGGTCTACCCTTTGGCGATGATCCATCTGGATTGAGCCACGCTTCCTTCACTTGCTACTCAACCATGGATTTCATGTCTTTTCTTGTATGGAGGTACTTTTCACTACCTTCCTATACATGCTAATGCTACCTTCCTTAATGGGAGGTAAATTCTTGACGGGGTCCAAGACATACACTAACTCAGTAGATGTTGTATAGTAGGATAAACTAATGGGGCTTATTTTTGAAGCACTCAGCTACTAACAAGACATCTAATTGTCATTCCATCATATTTATCTCATTCTTGACTTAACTAATGTTGAAGGTGTTGGGCTAATGTTGCGGTGTCTTCGATCAACCTCATCATTTTTTGCTTATTGTCCCGAGAAGAGATCCTCTAGTGTTCACCATGTGTAGACTCCAGAATCTCCCAAGAAGTCATCTTTGTTGGGATTGAAGCTGATTTTCTCTTCATGGCCTTTGATGGAACTAGGGATGCTATGACCTTATTGGAGGATGAGGGTAAAGCGGTGGTGACCACTGTGACCTCATGCACAGAGCGCGCCCTCCATGGTGACTAGTCCCAGTAAGATACTTGTCGGTATGGTGACATATGTGGCGTCGAGCTACAAAATCAATAAGAGGCTGAAATCCTGTGGATGAACCTCGCCTCTCACTACGGTGATGTGAGTATATGGGCCTCTCGGGCCCATTCACGAAATATGTTTCCCCACTTCAAGGATAATGGTCGAGATTAAGCGATCTCCGGACTCTGATCCATAGCTATGCCTACGACACAGATAGATCCCGCGATGTATCTCCGCTCCTAGTGCTACTAGGCGATCTTTACTAGAGGAGGTGATGGCAATCCTCTAACATTCTCTCACAGAGAGAGAGGATGGAACTAGTTGCTATAACCTGGTGAAGTGATATTTGGGAACTCACCAATAGCGAATGGGTTGCTTCCATTATCTCCTAGATCGTGTGGTACCACTTGATCATGCGATTTTATTCTGTGTTGTGTCAGTAGGATGGGAGGAGTGAGAGCTAGACCCATTCTCAAAAGTAGAGGACCACGAGACCATGGGAGCCTTACCCTTAGAGTACAGAGATGAGAGGGGTGCTAGCCCTCAGGGGCGACGAGAAACCATGGGGAATAATGAAACCAGAGATAACACTATTAGTACTACGGGTTACCACGGTTGAAGCACATGGGCTGCCTTCCTCTTCAGTAGAGTCAGTAGATCAATCTTGATGATGGACCCCAACACCATGGTCCTCTTGACTATCTTGAGGGAGTCCCTCACTAACCCTCACTCCTTGAGATCCCTACCAAAGTGGATGGGATGTGTATGGTCCAGTTGGGGAAGTTGGCTTGGTCCAAAGACAAATCCATACCATGGGGAAAGTGATAATGAACTTACATTAGTGAACCATCTCGAATAACTTGTAAAAGGCGAACTGTCAGCATACTATAATTGATTGTAAGAATCTGTAATAGGAAATGAGTTTGTATTAGATTTATCTTTATAGAATTTTGAATTTTGAATTTAAAATTTGATCCCACATCCAACAACTTGGAAGTGTGTTAAGTGGGTTGAAATAGATTTGAGAAGATTTGATTGAAATAGGAATTTGAATATGAATCCAAATTCAACAAATTTAGGTTTGTTGAAAGATGGATTCATATATTTTGAAAGGATTCCAGTAGGTTCATGTTTGTTTGAATTTAGATTTTCTTTTGATTTGAGGACCCTTCCTTTAACCAATTTGGGTAAAGTAAGGGTCAATTGAATTTTTCTTGTTTAGTGATTTTGGAAATTTACTTAGCAAATTTGGGTATGCTAAGCGAAGTGGTTGAAAGTGGTTGTTTCTTTTTTTGTGAATAGTTTTTTGATTTTTTTTGAAAATTTGGAATTCCCACTTAGCAAATTTAGGTATGCTAAGTGAAGAACCCAAGTTTGTTTTGTTTGATTTTTTGAAAATAGGATTCTTAGCAAATTTAAGTATGCTAAGAAGGTCCTAAGTGTTTCATTTGTTTGTTAAATGTTTTGATTTTTTTTTGAAAGAATAGGATCCTTAGCAAATTTAGGTATGTTAAGGAAGTCCTAAGTTTTTCATTTTTATTTTTCTTTGATTGAAAGTGGAGACTTTACTTTAGCAAATATGGTATTCTAAGGATGAAGTCCCACTTAATTTTGTGAAATGGAAATTCCACTTAGCAAATATGGGTATGATAAATGAAATTCCATATAATGTGTTCAAATTTTTGATTTGTTTTGGTTTTGAAATGGAAACTTCTCCTTAGAAAATTTTGTATGCTAGGGAATGAAGTTCCAAAAGGTGCTTGAATATTTTGGTTTTGACTTGGAGACTTCACTTAGCAAATTTGTTATGCTAAGGATGAATTTCCAAATATGTTTGAATTTTTTTTTGGATTTGGAAACCTCATTTAGCAAATTTGTGTATGCTAAATGAAGTTCCAAAATGTGTTTGAAAATTTTTATTTTTGGATTTGGAGACTTCAGTTAGCAAATTTGAGTATGCTAAATGAAATTCCAAATATATTATTTTGACTTTGGGTTTGGAGACTTCACACAAATTTTATTATGCTAAATGAAGTTCCAAATATGTTTGAAAATTTTGATTTTTTTTGGAGACTTAACTTAGAAAATTTGAGTATGCTAAATGAAGTTCAAAATATGTTTGAAATTTTATGATTTTGGATATGGAGACTTCACTTAACAAATTTGGGTATGTTAGATGAAGTTCCAAAAATATGTGAACAAATTTTGATTTTGAAATTTAAAAACTTCAAAGAATTTGAGTATGCTAAATGATGTTCCAAAATGTGTTTGATTTTTTTTGAATTTGGATTTGGAAACTTTACCTAGCAAATTTGAGTATGCTAAATGAAGTTCCAAAATGTGTTTGAAAATTTTGATTTTGGATTTGGAAACTTTACTTAGCAAATTTGAGTATGGTAAATGGAGTTCAAATGTATTTGAAAATTTTAAAATATGATTGTTGATTTTGATTTTGAATTTGGAAACTTACTTAGCAAATTTGATTATGCTAAAAAGTTCCAAATGTGTTTTAAATTTTTTTGAATATATGATTGTTAATTTTGATTTTTGAAAAGAGGACTTCCATTCAACAAATTTGGGTATGTAGGAAGGAGATCAATTTTACTTTTGAAATGTGAAAATTTTATTTTGTGTATGATTATTGATTTTTGAAAAAGGAATTCCAACTTAATCATTATGTGAGATATGTTTAAGTGGGATTTACAAATGATATTATTTTATTTAGGAAATGAAATCTTTATTTAATAAATTTAGGTATATTAAATGAAGATGTTCATATGTGCTTTTGAAAATATTAATTTTATTTGAAAATGAAACTTTCATTCAATAAGTATGAGTGTATTGAATGGAAAGGTTCATGTGTGCTTTTTGAAACCTTTATTTTTGATTTTGATTTTGATTTTTGGAAAGATGATTAATCACTTTATTTTAAAAATGAAATCTTCATCAAAGTGAATTGAAAGAAGATGTTCATTTGTGCTTTTATAAATGATTGTTAGTTTTATTCTTTTGAAAATCTCTACATGTAACAATTATGAGAATTGTTAAATGTGGGTAATAAATTTTTTATGGAAAATACTTTATTAAGTGCATTTTTGAAAAGCAAAGTTCTTATGGAAAATTATTTTGTCTTTATTATTTTAGAATGAACCTTTCCTCATGAAAATGATAAGGAGGAAGTCTTTAAGTGCTTTTTTATTTAGGATCTTTTTATTATTTTTACCCATTGGAAAACCCGACGGGGGTTCTAAGACTAACAAAGAGTGAGGCCCTAAAACCTAAAGATGTTGGCTAACTCCACTTAAGAATGAAATAAACTAAGTTCCAATGGAAAGAAAGATAGTCTAAGATTCATACCAAAGTAGAAATCCACTCTCTAAGACAATAATCATTTACCAAAGATGAGAGAGGAACCATCCCAGGGAGTCTAGAAAAATCTATGGAGAAAAATATTTATATGGTAACCTTTAAATGTGGTGAAAGACAAGAATATAAAATCCATCTTTTGGGATGTCACACTAGATGTGCTTATTAGATGATTGGGTACATCATCGAGGAAATACTATACTATCTCAAAATATAAAGTCACTTGTGTTAATGGACCTAATCACCTCAATAAGGAATTCTAAGGATGATGGGTCAGCATATGTACCAGAGATTCTTCCCCTACTTTACATGGAAAAAGTAAAGCAGGATTTATTTTAAACTGAGTTCGTTAAGTTCCCTACAAGGGCAATCCCCATAGTTAATTACATTATAAGGGATGGGATCCTTTAGGAATACTCTCGATTAAGGAAAATGATTGTTGTCTTCAAAGATTTCAATAGGAAAGGACTATCAATCAATTGTTTCTTTTTTAAAGATCAAATGGGATTGATCAAAGAGAGGGAGTTAATATTGAAGCTAAAAAATGATAAGTAGGAAATGCTCATGATTCTAGGAAACCTAGCGAGCATCTCAAATTATCCTATAGTTGGGGTTTACATTTTAGAAATTGATTTAATTTGAGTTATATTTTTCATTATAAATTTAGGACTTATGATTCCTTAACACAAGATTAAAGAAATGGCTAAGAGGTGAGGAATTATGCTTATGGCCCACATAGTGGAGAAGCAATCTCATAACCTAAATCTAGGGAGCTTTGGCGAGGGCCGAAAGCACAACATAAATCTAAGGCAAAATGGGTATTTTGTTTGCCTCCACAAGAGAGGACAAACCACCCTACTACTTGGACTTACATCCACCTGGGGGTGTATGCCAACTAACTCCTCCTACAATTTTAAATACATGTAGGCAAGTCTTATGCTTATGCAAGATAGTTAGGCTGTTATTTATTTAGAAAGAGACTAAGTCCTTAAACTCACTCCCTAAAGGCTAGATCATGTTAGGACATGCTTGACCTAAATCTAATGCAATTCAAATTTTATTTTATTTTTTAATTATTTTTGGATAATAGGATTCATATATAATGCATGAGAAATAGATTATTGGCCAAAATTAGCGAGAAGGGAGGAGGTGTGTTTCCACCATGGCTTTCAAAGATCAAGCTAAGTTTCTCTGGAAAAAGTGGTAGCCTTCCAATCAAGAGTGAAATAAAATGTGGTTGTGCATGATATTATAAAAGAAATCATCCATAAGGGGTTGCTAATTCTTTTATCTTGATTTTTAACCTAAGCTTTAGGTGAGGTTATGAATTCTTTATTTTTAATTTTGAGTTATTAGATTTGATAACAAATTTATTTTTCCTAAAGAGCCTAATCCACATCCAAGCCATACATAAAGCAAGAAAGAAACTAAGAAAAGATGCCACTTAATGCAAAAGCTAAACAAATCCTCTATCAATTTATAAAGCTAATCAAAAAAAAGAAAAGAGGTTGTGGTGAAACCCACAAACCCAAAATAACAAATTGGGTAGCAGAGCTCTACCTTATACAACAGATTACAAATGATTTAAATTATAATTAAGCAAGGAATTCATTATTATGGGGTCTTCAAGCTTCATTTATTCTTTCTTCTTTTCTTCTTTCTTCTTCTTTTCTTCTTTCTTATTTGGTTCCCTCTTTTAGATAGTTTGAAGGTGGATGCTTCAAGGATTTACATGGTGCATAAGATAAGATCTTATGACCAATGCTCATCTGAATCCCCATAACAATCATTCCAAAATCCTAATTGTGCAAATTTATATGAAAAGGAAAAGAATGGAAATCTAACTAACACTTGCAAAATAGAGATTAGCTAAAACAAACCACACAAATCCCAAGCATGTATATTGGATTTATCACCCCACACATAGGTGATTAAGTCCACCTAGTCAATTGGATTATGCTTGGGGTATAAGCACACCAAGCAAAAGCATTTATATTTTTATCATAGCTCACCTTAAGCATAATCCCACCAGAAAATAATGTTTATACTAAGATAGAGTCCATTCATTCTATGAGCATACATCTTAACATCCCTAAAAATATATCACAAAATAGATCAAACATCAAACCATACACCGCCCTAACCTAAAGCTAGAAGTGGTGACTTAGGCTAATGTGTGTGCTTCGAAGGGTTGTGTGGTATGTTTAGCTATGGCTTTAAGTTAGAATTTTCTAAGTGTGAAAACATGTTCAACTTAGAGGAGGGTATCGTTTAAGTTGTTGAAATATTTTGGGTTGATTTTATTTCATGTTTTGATTAGGTTCAAGTGAATCCTACAATTAATTACTAAGTTATAAAGAGGGAAAGAGATGAAAACTTCTCTTTCCTTCCTACTAAGTAATTTCTAAAGTAGATTCACATTTTTTTCTATTTAGTGAATGTTTTGATTAAGTCTTTTAATTAATCCCAAGTTTGGATGAATTCTAAACAAACCTATTCATAAAATAAAGAAATTTTTAGATTAAATAAAATGAACTAAATTGACAAAATATACATCACTTCATTCCTTTCCCAACATATATAACATGCATATGAATGAGTCCTAAGAAGATCTATACACACAAATGAGAATGTTTAACACACTTTATGATGCATGCTAAGCAATTCACTTAAGGAAATTTGGAAGTTTAAGATGCATGATTTTCATTAAGTAGAAAAGGGTTTCTTATCCAATTTTTACATGCACACATGAAAGTGAGAAAGGACATAAGTGAATGTGATTTGTTAACCAAAGGTGTAAGGTACAAGACCTACTTAGGGCTACTTAAAATCTCATAACCTTCAGGTTGTCCAGACTAATATTCCATTTTCCTTAAATACAAATATGTATAAAAAAAGAATGAATGGAAAAGAAAGAATGCAAAAATTGTATTAATTGATTCATTTTGTTTATGCAATTTATGTATGCAAGCATAGGTAATCTTCTCAAGTGATAGCATAGGAATGAATAGGATATGGAATTAGGCATATGTTGGGTTCTTTTCAAATAAACTATACATCTTACCAACTCCTATTCAAAATTATACTAAGAAAAAAGAGAAGGGAAATCTATGCTAAGCACATCCTTATATTCTCTCACAAGCAAGCTTATAATTAAAATATAAGTAGCGTACTTTCAGTTTTAGGAATTTAATTTATATGATTTAAAAATAATTTGAATTTAATAGTGATAATAGCCATTCATATCTCTACTTTAGCCAACACATGCAAATTTGACATAAAGTAAACAATTTAATTTTTGAATTTGATTTTGAAAAATATGGATGCATGAAACAATATGACATACACATTTAACATGTTGGAGAAAGAGCTAAATTAATGAAAGCATGTAAAAATATTCACTTTAATTAAATCCTAAAGACATTCTTATGAAATGGGAAGGCTTAAAATAAATCAAAGTTTATTCAATGTGATTTTTGTTTGATTTAGAATTTGATTTAATTTTGAAAATGTGAATTGCATCTGCTATTCCTAACCCATTCCACATGTGTTTGATATTTTTGTTTAATTTTTAGATAATTAGATTCATTTTAAATTTTAATTAGGTTAAGGTATGCATTAAACAAGTTAATTAATCCTTATCTACACCACCTTAGCATAGTTAACCAAGTAATTATGAGCCAATGAGATGGCATAAAAACTCACAAGGAATTTAAACTTGCAATGTACCAAGAAGAAAAGAGCCTAATGTAATTTGGCTCATAATTAATGGTTAATTAAGCTAAGGGGTTTAACTTAAGTAATTTCAAAACACCCCTTCACACATATGAATTGGGTTTTGATTTCCTTAATTGAACTTAGGCTCTTAAACACCTAAAAATCTACCCAAAGTAGATTAATTAAGTTCTAGAAGATTTTAGAATTTTTAGAAATTAATTAAGAAGGTAATTAATGAATTAACCCTTAATTAAGAGAGGATTAAGGAAAAAAAAAGGGGCTTAGGGAATAGCTTAGGGGAAACATCCCAAAATTATTTCTTAAGCCTCTTATTCACTAGATCTAACCTTAGTCAACCTTAATAATGGATTAAAACAATAATCCAACCTTAATTATCCAAAATTCCATTAAATGAGTAATTAAGAAATACACTTGCAATTCCCCCAATTAAGCCTTAAATAAATCCCAAGAAAATTAGGAGAGGTAGAGGTCATCCCCTAAAACATACCCAAGAAGTTTGGGATTAATCAGATGATTAATTAAGAAGTAATCAATAAAATAAAATTTTCATTAAAACCCAAAATCATAAAAAAGTATTATTCAAAATCCATTGAAATTATGTTTAAAATATTTTACATTGAATTATTTTTACAAAGAAATTTACCTCATGTTTTTCTGAATTTTATTGAAGGAGAAATGAATTTTTGAAGGTTAGGAGATTAATTAAATTTAATTAAATCCAAAACTAATCCCTTCAGCTAACATCGCAACACATGGTGATGGCGGTCAGTGTGCTTTACACATGTTGCATCTTGAACTATCCACTTAAGTGTCGCATCACAAACGCGTGGGGGATGTGGTTTGATCGTATTGACAAGGATTGAACGCTGTTCATCCCATGATTTCTAAAGGGATAAATCATTTCATTAATCTTGGCCATCCACATGGACAGATGGCAAAGATTTCCCTAGTTCTTCCCTAAGGCTCAACAAAGATCATCCATGATCTAAAGGAAGATCCAAGCTTGATTGAGCTCAGATTGGAATGAGATTGTACCCACACCATCTAAGTACAATTACAAACCTATCCAATAGTGGATTTTACATGCCATGAAAACTGCTTTCACAAAAGACCAACACCTCCTAAGCTAAGTGGTCATAAAATTCCATACCTCACCGGTGCTTGAGCTCAATGAGGTAGCTTTGTCTAGTGGAGACAAAAACCTGTTGAAAGTTTTAAGCCTTGGGGTTGAGTAGATCTCCCTATGGACCAACACCACTTGCTCCCCTTTGCAGCTTTGATCCAATTCACCTCCTCCTTGCTTTGGGAACTTGAGAGAATGCTTAGATGCACTCGACATGATCCCCTGAGGGAGTGTGCAAGAGGAATTGAAGTGAATTTGAGTGAAGAGGAAGTTGAGGATTCAATGGAGCTTCCATGTTTTCCATGGAAGAAAACTAAGAAATTCTCTTTTCAAATCCCTCTTAGAAAGATTGAGATTGCTCTTTGATGTTTCCTAACAGTCACTAAGGCTTAATCGAATGTGTGGATGATCAATTCAAATAGAATTAGAAGGAGTATATCTCTCCCAATGACAATCGGACTGTCGAGCCTTAGCTTGCCATTTTGATCCAATTGAACATATGGGAGGGGTTGTTTGATTTGTTTGGAGTTGGCAAATGGTTGGCTTGAGGTCTTGAGTGGATTTGTAACCTTCTATGTACTTCATTTGGTGGAAGGAGGATTTTGAAATGGCCAATTTGAGCTAGGGGTCTGCTTTGGCCTTGGGTCCATTTGACCTGACCCAAACCTATTGGGTTTGGTGAACCACTCTTCATTAGGTCCACTTGAGCTATTAGGAAGGTGTCAAGTTGATATAAAGAGGGCTTGACCAAATTACCCATGAATTAGACCAAAATTTGTTCTATGGCATTGGGGTGGAATGGTCATTTTGCTCATTTTCAATTTCAATATGTTGGTATGTGGAGAAACTAGGTTTGGCCAAGTTTCATGTGATTTTGAGTTCATTTGAAAGTTTTGACTTATGTTGACCCATTTAAAAAAATCAACTTGGGTCAAGTTGACCAATTGGTCAAATTAGGTCAAACCAAGGGTGGGTCAAGTTCATATGACCATTTGAAATGTTATATGGTGGTCTGATTCAATTTGGATTAGTTTTGAATTTGGCTCATATGACTTCATTTAGGTCAAATGGGTCAAGTTGACCAATTTGACCCATTTGACCTAATTTGAGCTAGTCATGGGTAGGCTTAGGTCTAGTTGGTAATGTGGAGTGGATTGGTATCTTTATTACTAATAAATTTTGGTTAAGTTTGAATTTGGCTCAACATGACCCCTTTAGTCAAGTTGGGTCTAAGGTCAATTGGGGTAGTTAGTCTAGTTGGCCAATTGAGGCTTTGGTTAAGTTCAACAAGTGATTTGGAATGAACTTGACTCATTGGTTTGAATCAATTTGGCTTAGATCAAGTTTTGACACATTTTGACTTTTTAGGTCAAGTTGGGTCAACTTGGGTCAAGTGGCCAATTGGGCAAGATTAAGCTCAAATGTTGACTTGGTCAAGTTCAAACATAGGTCATGAATTAACTTAGATCAATGGTTTCAATTAAGTTTGCCTATGGTGGATTTTGGTAATGTTAGGTTTCATTTTGGCTAAGTATTGACTTGGTCAACCCTTTGGTTTGGCTTGGTTTGATCCAATTTGGTTGATTGATCATCCCATGATGACTGTTGATCATGATGAGAGGCAATGGTGAGTTTGATTCAATACAATTTGGTTAGGATTAGAATTTGGCTGATAGGGGTGCTTTAGGTCACTTTGGGTCAAGTGAGCTTAAGTTGGTCAAATGGCTTGGTCAAAGCTTGATTTGAGTTTCATTGAACTTGTATATGGACTTATGATTCAAATATAAATCAATTTGCAAGTGGTTTGAAGTCAAATGGGTTATGATCCCTCTGACAATTTCATATTCAAAGGGAGAATATGAATGCACTTGGGGTTTAATTTTTGAATTGATTTTTGATTGGGTGATTGAAGTTTGTATTTATATATGGATTCATGAATATAGGGTTGATTGAATCATGAAGAAAATTAAGAGTTTGGCTTGAGATTTGAAGTTGATTTGGCTAATATCAAGATTTTGACTTGAAAGTCTTAGGTTGGATTTTGAGTGGATTGAGTTTAATTTTTTTTGGAAGTGGTTTTGATTGTTTAAATTTATATTTTATTTATATATGTGAAAAAATGAAAATATAAATAGATCATGAGAAAAATTCAAAGATTTGAAGTGATTTGATCATGATTTCTGCTAAGCCCATTAAAAGGGTTTAAAGGACTTAGGAAAATTTTGGAGTTTTGAGCTTGAATTTTTAAATTGTTTTGATTGATTTATATTTATATTTCATTTATATATGTGAATATAAATGATAATATAAATAAATTATGAGAAAATCCCATGAATTTGAGTTGATTTGATCACGATTTTGGCTAAGTCCATGAAGGAAGACTTAAAGGACTTAGAAATTTTGGAGTAGGAATTTAATTTGAGAATTTGATTTTATTGATTTATATTTATATTTTATTTCTATATATGAATATAAATGAGAATATAAATTAGTTATGAGAAAATTTCGTTAATTTGAATTTATTTATTCTTGATTTAGGCTAAGTCCATGAAGGAAGACTTAAAGGACTTAAGAAATTCCATGAATTGATTTTGAATTTTTAGTTTAGTTTGATTGGTTTGAATTTATATTTCATTTATATTTGTGAATATAAATGAGAATATAAATGGATCATGAGAAAATCTCAAGGATTTTATTTTGTTTAAATCATGATTTAGGCTAAGTCCATTAAGGGAAACTTAATGGACTTGGAAAAATTTGGACTTAAGAATTTCATTCCTGGGATTCAGTCATGGATTTCAATTATGAATTTCAATCAGATGAAGTTGATTTGAGTTTGGAGAAAATCAAATAAGATTGATTTGGAGTTTGACTTGAAGAAGGAAGGTGAGGAATGGTTCCTAACCACTATTGTGTCTTCTAACACTAAGAACTCTTAAAGTCTAAGAGGTGTCCTATGCCCAAAAAATGAGGTCAACAATAATCATCCGAGGAGGATTTAGCAACATTAGTCACAAATTTGAGAGAAATCTCTTGATTAGAAATGAGTTCACCTTCTTCCAAGACATTAGAATTTATTAAAGCCAAATGAGCATCAGGAATAGCAAGAGAGGGAGCAAAAACATATTTATTTAGAGGCAAGTGTGAACACCAAGCCCTTCCTCTTTATGACCCAAATTATTAGACAAAGCCAAATCATTATGAGAATTTAAATCATCTTGAATCTGGAAAATAGAATCAATTTTTTCAACCTGATTATCATGAGGTGTTAAAGCCATATTCTCCATTGAATTTAAATGATGAATAACATTAATATCCTCATTTATATTCTCAATCAAAGCATCATTTTCACCAATCAAAGCCGACAAGGATGTAGGGATTGAATTGGAGGAAATAAAATCGTCATCCAAAAATTTATAAAAATTATTATTGTTCAGATTAGAAGCCTTTAATTGCACAGAGAAGTAAGAGGTAAAACAACCTTATTAGTAACATTCAAAAATTCTTATTTTTCTGAAGTAGCTTTTAATATTTAAGTGATCGACCTAGGGTTAAATATAGAAGTTTCTTTCATAGGATTTTCTTTTTAGGTATGGATGAAGAATGAAACATTCAGAATTATAATTCCCATTGATTTTACAGTGAGAACAAAAGATAGGGAAATTTTCAAATTCATTTCTTTGCATATAACCATACTTTTTAGATCCCAGCTAGATTTCTTTGAGGTGTTTCTTGGTAATGTCTAATTCAACAAGGATTCTAGCAACTAAAAGATGAGATTTTGTAGTCATTGCCTGATCAATTTGCAACGATTAACCAAATAAAGCACCCATAATGAAAAGGAATTGATGGTTAATAAAATGAATTCACATATTGGGAAGATAAATCCAAACTGGAATGTCTTTAAATGATTTCAAAATAGTTAAATCCAAGTTACTTGATGACCTAGTAAGATCCATAGGATCCTTTAGTTTTCCCAAGGAATAATCTGGGAAGGCGCCAAGCCATGATGTCACTCTAATGAAGACATGAAATAGGCCAACATATGTCGATTCAAGAAGGAATCTAGTGAGAATCACACAAAATAGCCATCAAGAAGTGGCCAAAAAGCTAAAAATGAGAGGGGGAAAGGGAAATCGCCAAAGCACGAGGACGAGGGCTCGACCAACAATTTTTTTTAGGTTTTTTAGTTTTAGCTTGGGGTTTAGGTTTGATTTTGTTTAGAGTTTAGGTTTAGTTTAGGTTTAGATAAGTTTAGGTAGGTTTAGGTTTAGGCTTTATGTTTAGATTTAGGGGCAGGATTTGTGTTTAGGCTAGGATTTCTCAGTCATTTTAGTAGTAGGTAGGGGGCCTAGGTTTAGGCTGGCCTAGGCCCAGCTCAAGGCCTAGGGCCTAGGCTCAGGGGCCCAGGCCAGGCTCAGCTCAGGGCTCAGATTCAGGCCTGGGCCCAGGGCCTAAGGCCCAGAGCCCAGGGCTCAGGGCCCAGGCTCAGTGGTTAGGGTCTAACCCCAGGGCCCAGCCTGGTGCCCAGGCCTAGCCTGAGCCCAGGCTCAGCTCAGGCTCATGGCCTAGGCCCAGGCTCAAGCCTGGCTCAGTGATCAGGCCCAGGCCTGCTCAGGGCCCAGGCTCAGCCTGGCTCCAGATCTAGGGCCAGTAGTCAGGCCCAGTTAACTAGGCCTGGGCCCAGGTTAGCCTCAGGCCCAGCCCAGGAGTCCAACAGGTCCAAGCCCAGCCTGGCTCCAGAGTCAGCAGGCCCAGCCTTAAGGCCCAGGGCTCAGCTCAGCCTGTGATCATGCCTGTGGCCAGCCAGGGCCCAGGGTCTTAGCCTCAGAGCCCAGACTCAGGGCTCATTTAGGCCCAGGGCCTGTGGCCTAGCAGGGCCCAGGCTCAGCCTGGGCCCGGGCCCAGGCCCAGCTCAGGGCCTGGCCCAGGCTCAGCCCAGCCCAGGCCGGGCTCAGCTCAGCTCAGCCTCAGCCTGGCCCAAGCCTGGCCAGCCCAGGCCCAGGCCTGGGCCAGGCCCAGCCCCAGGGCCTGGGGCCTAGCTCAGAGCCTGGCAGAGCTCAGATTAGCCCAGGTGGGCCCAGGGCCTCAGCTCAGCCCAGCCCAGGCTCAGCCTGGGAGTGATCAGCCCAGGCTCAGGGCCCAGCTCAGTTAGGTAGCTCAGCCTAGGGCTCAACATTTAGGGCCCAGGTTTGGATGGTGGGGTCAGTTGAGGATCAGGCCCACATTTAGAATGGGTTTATGTGGTTTATGATTTTAGAGTTTAGGATTTTTATGGAGTTTGGGGAGGTTATAGTTTTGGTGGAGGGTTTAGGTTTAGTGTTTATGGTTTAGTGTTTATGGTTTAAGGTTTATGTTTTAGGGTTTTAGGGTTTAGGGTTTAGGGTTTAAGGATTAATGTTTAAGGTTTATGGTTTTTAGGGTTTAGTGTTTAGGGTTTAGGGTTTAAGGTTTTTTTTATAGCAAAGAAGAAATTCATATTAAACATTTCTTCCTTTTGATTTAACCAACCAAGTAGTGCACCAAGTTTTTAAGACATAACCGACATAGATAAAAAAATGAGCACGAGAGCAAATAAAAAAACCCTAGATAATTGGAACTTTCTATCAGTAAAGACACAATTCCATAAGCAAGTAGTCGACGAATCATCCATTTCAGTTCATCGTAACCACCACCACCTCGGGGGGATCCGCCATCATATCCCTGATCCATCCCTCCATGACCACCATAGTTTTAACCTCCGTCACTCTTCCTGTCTCCATAACCACCACTGCTCTGACCACCACCTCAATATCCACTAGCATCTATAGATCCCCCACCACCACTATGAAAACTGCCGCCTCCACCTTCGCCTCCACCGCCAGATCTAGACTGAGCCTAGTTGACGTTGATGTTCCTACCATCAAGGTTCTTCCCATTATTAGGGTTTAGGTTTAGGTTTAGGATAAGGTTTATTAGGTTTTAGGGTTTAGATTTACTTTTATATTTATTTAGTTTCTTTAGGTTTAGGTTTCGGGTTAAGGGTTTAAGGTTTAGGATTATGGTTTGGGGCTTAGGGTTTAGGGTTTAGGTTTAGGTCAGGTTTTAGGGTTTAGGTAGTGGGGTGGTTAGGGCTTGGGTTTAGTGTCTGGGGTTTTCAGTGTTTAGGCTTGTGGTTTGTGGGTTTTTATGGTTTAGTGATTAGTGGTTAGTGTTTAGGATTTAGGGTTTAGGGTCACCTAAGGTTCTCTAGTTTTGGTTTGTGGGTTTAGGTAGGGTTTAAGGTTTTTTAGGGTTTGCTCTGGCTGCCTAGTTTAGGGTTTAGAATTTAGGGTTTAGGGTTTAGGGTTTTATTTACTTATTTATTTATTTTTATTTTTTTAAATTAAGTAAACCTG
This sequence comes from Cymbidium sinense, assembly GCA_021442155.1. NCBI lineage: Eukaryota > Viridiplantae > Streptophyta > Magnoliopsida > Asparagales > Orchidaceae > Cymbidium > Cymbidium sinense. The sequence goes on from JAKCPB010000379.1 coordinate 101,652, forward strand.
TAGGTTTAGGTTTCTTTAGTTTATTAAGTTTATTTATTTATTTATTTTAGTTTAATTTATTTTTTAAATTTATTGAGGTTCAATTTTATTTTTATTTAGTTTAGTTTATTTATTTTAAGTTTATTTATTTTAGTTTAGATTTTTTTATTTTTTAGGTTTAGTTTAGGTTTAGTTTATTTTTTTAGTTTAGTTTTATTTTTATTTTATTTTAGGTTTAAGTTTTATTTTAATTTTGTTTAGGTTTAGATTTTTTATATTATTTTTAAGTTGAAGTTTTAGATTTTATTTTAGGTTTATTTTATGTTTTTATTTTTTACTTTAGGTTTGATTTTTTTTATTTTATTTTATTTTATTTAGTTTAGGTTTAGGTTTAGGTTTAGTTTATTTTATTTTAGTTTATTTTATTTTAGTTTAGTTTATTTTAATTTTGGTTTAGGTTTATGTTTTGTTTTTAGTTTAGGGTTTAGGTTTTGGTGTTTATTTAGTTCTTCTATTCTTATTTTAAGTTTATTTTATTTTTATTTTAGGTATAGTTTTATTTTATTTTAGGTTTTTATTTTTAGTTTAATTTAGGTTTTATTTATTTTATTTTACATGTTTTTTTTAGGTTTAGGTTTAGGTTTTAGTTTTGGTATTTATTTTATCTTATTTATTTTATTTTATTTTGGTTAAGGTTTTTTATTTATTTTATTTCTACTTTTTTATTTTTGGTTTAGCTTTTTTTATTTTTTAGTTTGGGTTTAGGGTTTAGGGTATGTTTAGGGTTTAGGGTTTAAGGTTTAGTGTTTAGTGTTTAGGGTTAAGGGTTTAGGGTTTTAGGGTTTGGAGTAAAGCGTTTAGGGTTTAGGGTTTAGGGTTTTTAGGGTTTATGATTCAGGGTTTGGGTTTTAGGTTTAGGGTTCAAGTTTTACTTTAGGGTTTTGGGTTTTGTTTTTTTTTTTAAAAAAAGAAAACAAATTTAGATTCAATATTTCTTCTTTTTGATTTCATCAACCAAGTAACACACCAAGTTTTCTACGACACAAGCGACAACATAGATAAAAAATGAGTATGCATAGAGAAAATAAAAAACCTTAGATAACTAGAACCGTCTCAACTATAAAGATAGTTCAATAAGCAATAGGTTGGATCCACCATTCTTTAGTTTCTCCAGTTCCCATCAGCACCACCCCAGCCTCTTGATTTGCGGAATCCACTATCGTATCCCCGATCTCTCCCTCTGCCACCACCACAGCTGTAACCTCCATCGCTCCTCTCACCTCTATAACCACCACTACTCTGACCACCACGTTCATATCCACCTAGTACCTCCACATCCCCCACCACCACTATGATAAACGCCACACGCCTTCACCTCCACGCAAGATCAGAGCTAGATAGTGATTTCTTCCCGTCATGGTTTTTCCCATTCTTTGGGTTTAAGTTTAGGTTTAGGTTTATTAGGTTTTAGGGTTTAGGTTTCTTTTTTTAATTTATTTAGTTACTTCAGGTTTAGGTTTAAAGTTTTGGGTTTAGGGTTAGGGTTTAGGTTTTAGAGTATAGGATTTAAAATATTAGGGTTTATGATTTTAAGGTTTAAATTTTAGGGTTAGGGTTTAAGGTTTGGCTTAGGGTTTGTTATTTAGTTTTATGGTTTTGGTTGGGTTTAGTTTAGTTTTTAGGGTTATAGCCTAAGATTTAGAGAGGCTTATGGTTTGGGTTTTGAGTTTAGTCCAGTTTTGGAGTGGCTAGAGTTTGGGGTTTGTGGTTGTTTAGGGTTTAGAGTTGGATTTTAGGGTCAGGTTTAGCTTATGGTTCATGTGGGTAGATTTATGGTTTAAGCCTAGGGATAGTTTAAAGTTTAGGCTTTTGGGTTTAGGGTTTATCATTTTTTAGGGTTTAGCATTTAAGATTTATTGTCTTAAAGTTTTAGGGTTTAGGGTTTAAGGTTTAGGATTTTTTAGGGTTTGGGGTTTAGGGTTGTTGGCTTAGGGTTTAGGGTTTAGGGTTTAGCATTTATAGTTTAGGGTTCATGGCTTAGGATTTATGGTTTAGGGATTTTAGGGTTTAAGGTTTAGAGTTCAGGGTTTAGGGTTTTCATATTTTTTTTAAAAAAATTACTAAACCGGTATGTGTAGGTTTACTTAGTTTATTTTGTTTATTTAGTCTAGTTTTTATTTATTTTAGTTTATTTTGTTTTTATTTTTATTTAGGATTATTTTTATTTTTATTTATTTTAGTTTATTTATATTGCATTTTCTTATTTTAGTTTAGGTTATTTTATTTCAGTTTATTTTTAGGTTTAGGTTTAGTTTTAGGTTTATTTTTTAGTTTAGTTTTGTTTTTATTTTATTTTTTAGGTTTAGGTTTTACTTTTTATTTATTTTTGGTTTAGGTTTTAGGTTGTTATTTTAGGTTTTTTTTAGGTTTTATTTTTTAGTTTAGGCTTAAGTTTATTTTTAGTTTATTTTATTTTATTTAGTTTAGGTTTAGTTTAGGTTTATTTATTTTATTTTATTTTATTTTTTTAGGTTTTAGGTTTATTTTATTATATATTTTAAGTTTTTTTTTTTAGTCTGTTTTGGTGTTATTATTTATTTATTATTTAAGTAAATTTTTAGGTTTAGTTTTTAGTTTTCGGTTTTTATTTAGCTTTTATTTTAGTTTATCATAGGTTTAATTTATTTTTATTTTAGGTTTAGTTTTTATTTTATTTAGGTTTCTTATTTTTAGGTTTATTTTATTTTTATAGTTTAGGTTTAATTTTATTTTATCTTTAGTTTTTATTTTATTTTATTTTATTTTTAGGTTTAGGTTTAAGTTAGATTAGGTTTTATTTTATCTTATCTTCCATTTAGGTTTAGGTTAGGGCCTAGGGTCAGGTTTGAACTCAGGTTAGTGTTAGGTTTAGGATTTAGGCCCAGGGTTTTTTTAGTAGGGTCAAGGTTTTTTTAACCAAGCTTAGGGTTTAGGGTAGGGTTTAGGTAGGGTTTAGTTTGGGTTTTAGGGTCAGGTAAGTTTAGGGTTTAGCATTTAGGGTTTAGGGTTAGGGTTTTTTTTAGTTTTCTCATTTTTTTAAAATTAAGTAAAATGGTAGGTTTATGTTTATTTAATTTTTATTAATTTATTTTAGTTTATTTTATTTTATTTATTTAGGTTTATTTAATATTTTTATTTTTATTTAGTTTAGTTGTGTTTTATTTTAGTTTATTTTTTTAGGTTTCTTTTTAGTTTAATTTTACTTTATTTTATTTTTAGGTTTAGGTTTTATTTTTTAATTTTAGGTTTAGGTTTAGCTTTTTTTATTTTATTTTTAGTTTAGGTTTTAGGTTTTATTTTAGTTTATTTTTGGTTTTATTTTTTAGAGGTTTAGTTTATTTTAGTTTAGTTTTATTAGGTTTAGGTTTAGGTTTTATTTATTTTAGTTTATTTTATTTTAGTTTAGGTTTAGGTTTAATTTATTTTATTTTAGCTTTAGTTTTTTTTTTTGATTAGATTTAGGTTTTATTTTATTTATATTTAGGTTTTATTTTTAGGTTTATTTTAGTGTAGATTTTATTTAGTTTTTATTTTATTTTATTTTAGGCTCTTTATTTTTATTTTAGGTTTAGTTTTATTTTATTTAAGTTTTTATTTTAGGTTAGGTGTATTTATTTTATTTTAATTTAGTCATTTAATTTTGTTTTTGGTTTTTAGGTTTAGGTTTAGTTTAAGTTTATGTTTTATTTTATTTTATTTATTTATTTTATTTTTTTATTTTATTTATTTTAGGTTTATATAGTTAAGTTTAGGTTTGCTTTTTGGGTTTGGTTTTGGGTGTTTTGATTTAGGTTTATGTTTTAGTTTAGGGTTTAGGTTTTATTTTTATATTTTATTATTTTTTATTATTTTTTGTTTTATTTTATTTTATTTTATTTTATTTTTCGGTTTTTTTTATTTTATTTTTTTATTTTTGTTTTTTTTTGTTTTTTTTTATTTATTTTTTTTGGGTTTAGTTTAGGGTTTAGTATTTTAGGGTTTAGGGTTTAGGGTGTTTAGGTTTAGGATTTAAGGTTTAGGTTTTAGGTTTAGGATTCATATTTTAGTTTAGGGTTTAGGGTTTTTGAGTTTTTTTAGCAGAGAATAAAATCATATTCAACATGAACCCTAGATAGTACCCATAGAGCAAATCAAAAACCCTAGATAACTAGAACTCTATTATAAAGACAGTTTCAAGTAGCGATCAATCGCCCATTTTTCTTTATCCACCCATCAAAACCACCCCAGACTCTCAAGTAGTAGGATCCACCATCATATCCCCAATCTCTCCCTTCGCCACCACCATGGCAGTAACCTCCGTTGCTCCTCCCGCCTCCATAACCACCACTGCTCCGACCACCACCTCTATATCCAAAGACCTCCGATCTCCCACCACCACGGATAACCTCCGCCTCCTTCACCTCCACTGCTAGATCGGGAGAGCCTAGATGGATATTCTATCGCCAATGTTCGCCCATTCTTTAGGCTTTGTGGGTTTAGGATTTAGTTTTAGGTTTAGGTTTTGGGTTTAGGGTTTAGGGTTTAGGGTTTAGGGTAGGGTTTAGGTAGGTTTAGGTTTAGGGTTTAGGGTAGGGTAGTGGTAGGTTTGGGTCAGGGTTGTATGTAGGGTTTAGGGTAGGTTTTAGGTTTTTGTGGTTTAGGGTTATAGGGTTTAGAATTTGGGATTTAGGGTGGATTTATGCCATTTAGGGCTTTTTTAAGTTTTTTTAATTTAGTTTAGATATTTTATTCATTTCAAGTTTCATTTTTTTAGTTTATCATTTAGGTTTTATTTTGTTTATTTTTGTTGTTTATTTTTAGGTTTATTTTAGGTTTAAGTTTTATTTTGTTTTTATTTCATTTTATTTTATGTTTAGTCTATTTTATTTAGGTCTATTTAGGTGTATTTTGTACTTAGTTTTAGTTTTATTTTTTTATTATATCTTAGTTTAGGTTTAAATCAGGTTTTAGGAAGTTTATTTTTATCTTTAAAATTATTTAGGTGGTCTCTTTTATTTTATTTTAGGTTTTATTTAGTTTAGGTTTAGGTTTTCAGGTTTTTTTTAGGATTTAGTTTAGGTTTAGTTTGGGTTTAGGGTATGTTTCTTTATTTTACTTAGGTTTATGTTTATTTTATATTATTTATTTTAAGTTTAGATTATTTTTTTTAGGATTTAAGTTTTATTTTTTATTTTTAGGTTTGGGTTTAGGTTTTGGTTTAGGTTTAGTTTATTTTAAGTTTAGGTTTAGGTTTTATTTATTCCTGTTGGTTTATTTTAGTTAAGGTTTAGTTTATTTTATTTTATTTTAGGTTTAGGTTTTTTTGTTTAGTTTAGGATTTAATTTTATTTATTTTAGGTTTATTTTTTTAGGTTTAAGGTTTATTTTATTTTATTTTATTTTAAGTTTAGTTTTTAATTTAGATTTTATTTTTTTTTAGTTTAGTTTAGGTTTTAATTTATTTTATTTTAGTTTATTTTTTAGTTTTATTTTTATTTTATTTTCTTTAGGTTTAAGTTTAGTTTAGTTTAGGTATATTTTAGTTTAGATTTTATTTTATTTCATTTTATTTTTTATTTTTAGTTTAGGTTTTATTATTTATTTATTTTATGTTTTATTTAGGTCATGTTTAGGTTTCTATCTTTTTAGGGTTTAGGGTTAATTGAGGGTTTAGGGTTTAGGGTTTATGGTTTAGTGTTTTAGGGTTTAGGGTTTTAGGTTTTAAGGGTTTAGGGTTTAGGATTTAGGGTTTATGGTTTGGCATTAAGTCAGGGTTGTTTTAGTTTAGAGTTTAGGGCTTTTAGTTTTTTTTAAAGAGAACAAATTTAGATTCAACATTTCTTCTTTTCGAATTCATCAACCAAGTAACACACCAAGTTTTCTAAGACACAAGCGACGACATAGATAAAAAGTGAGCACGCATAAAGCAAATCAAAAACCATAGATAACTAGAACCATCTCTATTGTAAAGATATAGTTCCATAAGCAGCAAAACGGATCAACCATTTTTTGATTTCTCTAGTTCCCATCAGAATCACCCTGGCCTCTCGAGTATCGAGAACCACCATCATATCCCTCTACCACCACCGTGACTATAACCTCCATTGTTCTGTCGCCTCCAAAACCACCACTTCCCCGACCACCACCTCTATATCCACCGACTCAGATCCCCCATCACCACTTTATTTGCCTTCACCTCCATAGATTTAGATTTACTTTAAGACGTTTCAAGGTTTTGCCTATTCTTAGGGTTTATGTTAATTAGGTTTATTTTTGAAATTTATTTAGTTACTTTAGGTTTAAGTTTAGGGTTTGTGGATTATGGTTGGGTTTGGGTTTAGAGTTGTGGTTTTAGGTTTATGCTTTAAGGTTTGGGTTAGTTAGCAGGGATTGTGGGTTTTAGGTTTTAGGATTTAGGTTTGGGTTTAGGGTTTAGGATTTAGTGTTGCTTTAGGTTTTGAGGGTTTATGGTTAGTTTAGTTTGGGTTTAGTGTTTTGATTTAGGTTCAGGTTTAAGGTTTAGGATTTAGTTTTTCAGGGTTATATTTAGGCTTAGGTTTTGGGTAGTAGGTTTAGGGCCCTTTTTTGTGCCTAGTGTAGGATTTAGTGTTTATGGTTTATGATTGAGTTTAGGTTTTATAGTTTAGGGTAAGGTTTAGGGAGGTTTTAGGTCCAGGGTTTTTTACTTTAGAGTTGGTTTTTAGGTTCTTTTAATTAGAACAATGATCAACATTTCTTTTCAATTTTAGTTTAGGTTATGGTTGCCCATTCTTAGGTTTAGGTTTAGGTCAGGTTTTAGGCACCAGTCATTTTTTTAATTATTTAGTAACCTGTTAGTAGGTTTGGGGTTTAGGTTTTAGGGTATAGTGTGGGCAGGGTTAGGGTAAGGTAGGGTTTTAGAGTATGCTTTAGGATTGGGGTGGATTGTGGGTTGGGTTTGGGTTTTTCAGTGGTTTGGCTTAGGGTTTATGGTTTAAGTTATTTTAAAAAATATTAAGTAAAACCAGTAGATTTAGTTAACTTTATTTAGTTTATTTTATTTATTTTAGTTTATTATTTTTTTTTTTTTTTAGTTTTTATTTTGTTTATTTTTGTGATTTTTTAGTTTTAGTTTATTTTTTTGAGTTTTATTTTATTTTATTTTTAGGTTTATGTTTATTTTTTATTTTAGGTTTAGTTTAGGTTTTTATTCTATTTTTAGGTTTTGGTTTTACATTTTTTATTTTAGGTTTACTTAAGGTTTTTATTATTATTTTTAGGTTAAGTTTTTTTTAGTTTATTTTATTTTATTTAGTTTTAGGTTATTTATTTTATTTAGTTTAGGTTTAGCTTAATTTATTTTAGTTTAGTTTATTTTAGTTTAGGTTTATGTTTATTTTATTTTATTTATTTTATTTTTATTTTAGGTTTATTTTTATTTTTTAATTTAGCGTTTAGGTTTAATTTTTTATTTATTTTTAAGTTTTTTTTTGTTTATTTTTAGGTTTAGGTTTTATTTAATTTTTTTATTTATTTTAGGTTTATTTTTTTTATTTTATGTTTAGTTTTAATTTATTGAAGTTTTTATTCTAGTTTATTTTATTTTAGTTGGTTTTAGGTTTAGGTTTAGGTTTTCATTTATGTATTTTTTTATTTTATATCTTTTATTTTATTTAGGTTTAGTTTCTTTTATTTATTTTATTTTAGGTTTTATTTAGTTTAGGTTTAGGTTTTAGGTTTTTGGAGGGTTTAGGGTTTTGGGTTTGTTTAGGGTTTAGGGTTTATATAAGAGAATGGCCTAATTTAGAAAGACTAGCTCGAGGATCCCACCTTATCACCTTTTAATCATCAATCATGGTGATAATTTCACAAGACTGGAAGAAAGAAGTCTGTGAAGGATCCAAACTAGTGTTGCCTAGAGGAACCACAACATCAAAAGGTGCAATAAGACCAACATGGGCAAGAGCACCAACTTTGTATTTTGCAACCTCTTCGCTGACTTCTTTAAGATCACCTTTCATAAAAATCATCTCAAGGTTGTGGATTATGCTTTGGGGTTTAGTTTAGGGTTTAAGATTATTTTAGGTTTAGGGTTTATGGGTTTAGAGTTTGAGTAGGTGTAGGTAGGTTTATGATTTAGTTTAGGGTTTAGGTTTTTTTTAAAAAAAAAAAAGTTTTAGTTTATTTATTTTTAATATTTTTCTTTATTTTAGTTTATATAATTTTATTTTTTAGGTTTATTTTATTTTTATTTAGTTTAGTTTATTTATTTTAGTTTAGGGTTTTATATGGTTTTAGGTTTGATTTCTTTAGTGTTTATTTTATTTAATTTTATGTTTAGGTTTATTTTATTTATAAGTTTAGGTTTAGGTTTTATTTTATTTTTTATTTAGGTTTTAGGTTTTAGTTTATTTTAGGTTTTATTTTTTATTTTAGGTTTAGTTTTATTTTATTTATTTTAAGTTTAGGTTTATTTAATTTTAGTTTAGTTTTTTAGTTTAGGTTTAGGTTTATTTTATTTTATTTTAGGTTATTTTTTTAGTTTAGGTTTAGGTTTTATTTTATTTATTTTAGGTTTCTTTAGGTTTAGGTTTTATTTAGTTTTATTTTATTTTATTTAAGTTTATTTTATTTTTATTTTACATATAGTTTTATTTTATTTAAATTTTTTTATTCTTAGGTTTATTTTATTTTATTTAGTTTAGGGTTTAGGTTTTTTTAAACTAAAAGGAAGAATTAAAAAAAATACAAGAAGACCATATTGAGACTAAACTCAAAGAAATATGCTCAAATGAGCTATAGAAAAATCCTAAATAGTTTAGTCCCTAAACTAATTCATTAAAGGGCAATAAAGAAAAAAACAAAGATGAAATTAAAAAAGCCAAGCAAAAGACAGCAAAGGGGAAGAATCCACAGAGCTCCAAAAGAACCTCAAAAGTGATGAAGATCCATAAGAAATGGAAACCTACAACCTGTAACTGAAGACAACTCCAGCCATCTAAGAAAAAAGAGACCATCAGTAAGACTTTAGCTCCCTCCAAGAAGAAGAAGAGACCAACTAAAAAAAAGAGAACCTCAGAACCGCAAGAAATCTCACCAAGGAGATTAGAAAACATAAAGAGAAAAAAAACTCAAGCTCAGATATGAGGAAAGAAGGATAATCACAATAATGAGGAGCATCAAATCCTAAGTGTATCCAACTTCAAAGAAGGGTTACAAATAGGAAAAGTCACCAACCACAAAAATATCAAAGAAAAAATCCATCATGTCATCATAGTCATCTCAGTTGAAGAAAAATACTAACCTATCATATTAGCCACCCAGCCAAAGAAAAAGTGAAGCTAAGGAAATAGAAAGAGAGAGGAGAGCAACATATAAAATTAACATAAGGCAATGCCAACAAAATAAAATATGAACACCTCTTAAAAAAGAGGGAGAAAAGAAGCTTAGAGCCCAATAAAAAAAAGGAAAAGAGCCCTCAAAGATAAAGCCAACAGAGCGCAAAACAACACCAATCCAAAACCACCAAGGCATCAACCAAAGGAAATGAAATAATCAACAGAGCAACCACAAAATAGAGCACCCAAGAAAAATAGCCCATGCAAGAGAAAGAGAACCAAACAAACAAATATAAAAAAAGAAGAAGGACATCAAAAGCTAGAATAAACAACTAAAGATACAGCCAACCAATGGACAAACCACATGCCAAGGACAAAAACCCAACCTACAACCAACATAGAGAGCAAAAGCTCCAACCAAAGAAAGGCAAGCCAATAGGAACAAAGACCAAAGAAAACCAACTAGCCAAAGGGCATCAAAAAGAACTCAAGAATAGAAGCTGTATGAGGAAAATTAGCCAAGAAGCCAATACTCCAGCTAGCAAAAAAAGACATAGTAAAAGCTCAACCAACAGAGAAAAATCCAGCGAAAAGCAAAAACCTCCCAAGGGATTATTTCCAAGAAGCTTTAGAATGAGTAACCCTCGGCAAGTGAGGAGGGGCATAAATCTAAACACTTTGTTTCTTTTTCTTCTTGTAAATAGTTTTATAACCATGCCCTTTCTTCAAAAAATCTCCATCCAAAAATGAAGCAATATTGTTATAAAAGGCATGAGGATCAACATAAGCTATCAATTTCAAAGAAGATATCATCCACAACATTAGACAAAGAAAATCGAAATAGTATGCATTTCAAAATCAAGTGAAAGGAGCGTAAAATTATTAAGAACATAATTATTAATATTTTCACCTTCCAACAAAATCTGATGAGTCTCTTCCCTATCTTCATTCATAAAAGAAGCAAGAGAAGCATAATCCAGATTTTCAGCATAATCTTCATGTAAGGGATTAAAATAAGATTCAAATCCCTTAGAACCACATAGCATATTACCAGAATTATAAACATAATTACCAGCCATAGAAAAACCATCATTTTGAAACAAAACATAACTATTCACAATGAGAGAATTATCACAAGTATCTAAATCATATTTTAAAAAAAAATCACCAATATTAACAAGATTGTTAGGACCAAAAGTTAAAATATTAGAAATAAGAACATTTTTTCACCACCATTCTCAATCAAAGAAAGAAAAGAAATAGTCTCTTTCCCATGATCTAAAGCAGACATAGGAGAAAAGATAAAACATCCAACTGATTGGAAGAAATGATGTTAGCCAACATCTTTAGGTTTTAGGGCCTCACTCTTTGTTAGTCTTAGAACCCCCATCGGGTTCTCCAATGGGTAAAAATAATAAAAAGATCCTAAATAAAAAAAGCACTTAAAGACTTCCTCCTTATCATTTTCATGTTGAGGAAAGGTTCATTCTAAAATAATAAAGACAAAATAAATTTTCCATAAGAACTTTGCTTTTCAAAAATGCACTTAATAAAGTATTTTCCAAAAAAAATTTATTACCCACATTTAACAATTCTCATAATTGTTACATGTAGGGATTTTCAAAAGAATAAAACTATCAATCATTTCTAAAAGCACAAATGAGCATCTTCTTTCAATTTACTTTGATGAAGATTTCATTTTAAAATAAAATGAATAATCATCTTCCGAAATCAAAATCAAAATCAAATAAAGTTTTCATAATGCACACATGAACCTTTCCATTCAAAACACTCATACATATCAAATGGAAGTTTCATTTTGAAATAAAATTAATATTTTCAAAAGCACATATGAACATCTTCATTTAATATACCAAATTTATTAAATAAAGATTTCATTTCCTATTAAACATATCCCACATAACATTGTTGGAATTCCTTTTTCAAAAATCAATAATCACACACAAAATAAAATTTTCACATTTCAAAAATAAAATTGATCTCCCTTCCTACATACCCAAATTTGTTGAATGGAAGTCCTCTTTTCAAAAATCAAAAATTAACAATCATATATTCAAAAAAAATTTAAAACACATTTGGAACTATTTTTAGCATAATCAAATTTGCTAAGTAAAGTTTCCAAATTCAAAATCAAAAATCAACAATCATATTTTAAAATTTTCAAATACATTTGGAACTCCATTTACCATACTCAAATTTGCTAAGTAAAGTTTCCAAATCCAAAATCAAAAATTTTCAAACACATTTTGGAACTTCATTTAGCATACTGAAATTTGCTAGGTAAAGTTTCCTAATCCAAATTCAAAAAAAAAAAATCAAACACATTTTGGAACATCATTTAGCATACTCAAATTTGCTACGTGAAGTTTTTAAATTTCAAAATCAAAATTTGTTCACATATTTTTGGAACTTCATCTAGCATACCCAAATTTATTAAGTGAAGTCTCCATATCCAAAATCATAAAATTTCAAACATATTTTGAACTTCATTTAGCATACTCAAATTTGCTAAGTTAAGTCTCCAAATCCAAAATCAAAAATTTTCAAACATATTTGGAACTTCATTTAGCATAATAAAATTTGTTAAGTGAAGTCTCCAAACCCAAAGTAAAAAATTTTTGAACATATTTGGAATTTCATTTAGCATACTCAAATTTGCTAACTGAAGTCTCCAAATCCAAAAATCAAAATTTTCAAACACATTTTGGAACTTCATTTAGCATACACAAATTTGCTAAATGAGGTTTCCAAATCCAAAAATAAAAATTCAAACATATTTGGAAATTCATCCTTAGCATAACAAATTTGCTAAGTGAAGTCTCCGAAGTCAAAACCAAAAATATTCAAGCACCTTTTGGAACTTCATTCCCTAGCATACAAAATTTTCTAAGGAGAAGTTTCCATTTCCAAAACCAAAACAAATCAAAAATTTTGAACACATTATATGGAATTTCATTTATCATACCTATATTTGCTAAGTGGAATTTCCATTTCACAAAATTAAGTGGGACTTCATCCTTAGAATACCATATTTGCTAAAGTAAAGTCTCCACTTTCAATCAAATCAAAATAAAAATGAAACACTTAGGACTTCCTTAGCATACCTAAATTTGCTAAGGATCCTATTCTTTCAAAAAAAAATCAAAACATTTAACAAACAAATGAAACACTTAGGACCTTCTTAGCATACTTAAATTTGCTAAGAATCCTATTTTCAAAAAATCAAACAAAACAAACTTGGGTTCTTCACTTAGCATACCTAAATTTGCTAAGTGGGAATTCCAAATTTCCAAAAAAATCAAAACTATTCACAAAAAAAAGAAACAACCACTTTCAGCCACTTCACTTAGCATACCCAAATTTTCTAAGTAAATTTCCAAAATCACTAAACAAGAACAAATTCAATTGACCCTTACTTTAACATACCCAAATTGGTTAAAGGAAGGGGTCCTCAAATCAAAAGAAAATCTAAATTCAAACAAACATGAACCTACGGAGGCATCCTTCTCAAAATATATGAATCCATCTTTCAACAAATCTAAATTTGTTGAATTTGGATTCATATTCAAATTTTCTCTTTCAATCAAATTTTCTCAAATCTATTTCAACCCCACTTAACACTTCCGAGTTGTTGGATGTGGGATCAAATTTTAAATTCAAAATTCAAAAATTCTATAAAGATAGAAATCGATACAAACTCATTTCCTATTATGATTCTTACCCAATTATAGTATAGTGACAGCTTCGCTCTTTATAGTTATTCTGAGATGGCCGATTCACAGAAGTTCATTATCACTTTCCCCCATGGTATGGATTTATCTTTGGACCAAGCCAACTTCCCCCAACTGGACCATACACATCTGATCCACTTTGGTAAGGGATATGAAGGAGTGAGGGTTATGAGTGAGGGGACTCCCCTCAAGATAGTCAAGAGGACCATGGTGTTGGCGGCCATCATCAAGATTGATCTACTCCAACTCGATGTCTTCTAAGAGGAAGGCGTGGCCCACGTGCTTCAACTGGTAGTACCAAGAGTACTCAATGTGTTATCTATGGTTTCATTATTCCCCATGGTTTCGTGCCGGTGGTGGGCACTCTCTCTCATCTGCATTCCTGGGTAAGGCTCCCATGGTCCCGCCTCCCTACTTTTGAGAATGGGTCTAGCTCTCACTCCTCCCATCCTACTTAGACACAACACAGGAATAAAAATCGCATGATCAAGTGGTACCACACAAGGATTGCTAGGGAGATAATGGAAGCAACCCATTCAGCTATTGAAGAGTTCCTAGATATCACTTCACCATTGGTTATAGCAAACTAGTTCCATCCTCTCTCTAAGTCAGACAGAGAGAATGTTAAGAGGATTCGCTCATCACCTCCTCTAGTGGTGCGACGCCTAGTAGTTACTAGAGCAGACAATGGCCGCTTGGGATCTATCTTGTGTCAGGTAGGCATAGCTTATGGATGTTTAGAGTCTGGAGATCAGTTTGATCTCTGATCCATTATCCCCGACAGTGTGGGGAAACATATTCACCAGGAATGGGCCCGAGAGGCCAATATAGCTCACATCACCGATGGGAGAAGGCGGAGGTTCATCCACTTGGCGGCTTCAATACTTATTGATTTTGTAGCTCGGCGCGCTTCATATGCCGACCATACTGACAATATCTTGCTTACTGGGACTAGTCACCATAGGAGGGCAGCTCTTGTGCATAGAGGTTCAGTGGTGTCTCCACCCACTGCTCTACCCCTCATCCTCCATTACCAGTCTAGGTCATAGCATCCCTAGTTCCATCAAAGGCCATGAAGGCCATGTCCAGGGAGAAGCACACCTTGTTGGTGATCCGACTACGGCCGAGGGATCCTACCCCTTCTACACTGCCTATTGTGGTAGGGCTCAGCTCTCCTGCTCGATCTTCTACCCTAGTGGTGGTGCGAAAGGAGTGGCGACCCTGAAGCATCGTGGTCATCCCTTCACCAACTCCACCAGTACAGCTAGATGTTGAGATGTTGACAGTTATTTCAGATATTGTAGATGATAGTCCAGCAACACCATTGATAGTGAAACATCCTAGGATTGTTACACCTCTCATAGCTAGTGGCAATCAGGAGTGTCACTCATCTAGTGAGTACAGTCCACATAGGACTGACTCTCCAGTGACAGGCAAGGTTCGGTGCCTCTTAGTGCACGATATTGATCACACCGGTTAGGCTAGATTATTTGTACCTACTCAAATGGATCATTATTTAGTTAAGATAGTGGCACATTATTTCATGGAAAAGAAGGAGGTCTTGGGGTATGATTGGTCAGATGAAGAGAAAATCAGCTTCAATCCCAATGAAGATGACTTCTTGGGAGACTCTGCTGGAGTCTACATGGTAGACACTAGAGGATCTCTTCTCAGGGGACAATAAGCCATGAAAATGATGAGGTTGATCGAGAAGACATCAGCCCAACACCTTCAACATTAGTTAAGTCAGAAGAATGAGCAGATAAATATGATGGAATGATAATTAGATGTCTTGTTAGTAGCAGTTTGAGTGCTTCAAAAATAAGCTCCATTAGTTTATCCTACTATAGTCGACATCAGTCAGCCTGAGTTAGTGTTTGTCTTGGACCCAGTCAAGAATTTACCTCCCATTGAAAAGGTGGGATTAGCATGTATAGGAAGGTAGTGAAAAGTACCTCCATACAAGAAAAAGACATGAAATCCATGGTTGAGTAGCTAGTGAAGGAAGCGTTGGCTCAATCCTGAGATGGATCATCGGTTCCAAAGGGTAGACCCTGCCTAGAGGAATTTGATGATATCCAATATCCCAAGGGTTTCGTTCTACCTTCTTTCAAATGCTTTGATGGCAATGGAAACCCAAGGCAGTATATAGCACATTTCAGGGCTAGCTATTGCAACACCGGTGGTAGCGATGCTTTGCTATTCCACCTTTTCATTAGTAGCCTAACGGGTATTACTTTCAATTAGTATGCTGAACTGCCCAATGTTTCAGTAAAGATATTTGTTGAGTTAGAGCAGCTCTTCATCAAGAGGTTTGTTAAGTGATCTCGTTGTAGCATAATAGCACCCCAGTGAGTCCCTTGTTGATTATATTCTCTAATAACGTAACCTGAGTATGAAGTGCGAACAACAGCTATCTGAGCAGTATGCCATTGAGATTCTTTTGAAGAATATCTATGGCCCAGTTGCCTTCATGCTTAATGGCTTCACTATCAAGACATTCGAGAAGCTAATCAACAATGTGGCTAGTGTATAAGGAGAGACTAAATAGTTGTCTTTTCAAGATTAGTTGCCTAAGTAGAAGCCACAAAAGGTCTATGAAAAGAGATTAGGAACAATCACAGTGGTTGATAAGGCGAAGCAACCAGATAGAGATCAGCCTGAAAGAACATGACCTCAGCAACCTCCACCTCCTTTGCCACCATCGAGCTAGCCCTATCAACCTCCATCGCAGCCTCCATGGCCAACACAACCACTGCCTCATCCATACCACCACTAGCAGCAGCACTCATACCCACCACTAGGTAGCTATGGTCCACCTACTCTTTTAGATAACTTAAATAAAACTTATTCTTTTAAGAGACAGGTAATCAGGAAAATTTTTAAGAATCTTTTAAAGAAACCTAATTTTCAGCTACCCGAGCCTAGGATACCAGAGGAAGTAGGCAAAAGTCATGATCCAAACTTTTGCCCTTACCACCATATGCTAGGCACATTTTGGAGGATTGCTTCACATTCAAGGACTGGCTTGAACAAAGTTTCAAGATTGAAGCTGTAGTTATCCCAAAAGAATACCTTGTGGAACAACCATCCAGTTCCATCAGGGTAATCCTTGGGGATACATGTGATCCTTCTAAAACTAAAAAAGGTTGTGATATTTCTTTATCTAAAACCTCAAAGAAGACCATCTAAGATCAAGAAGCTTTCCTTTTAGGTGCCTAAGTCAGCTCAAAATCCCCAACACCAAAGAAGGTTTGCAAGTTGCCAGTGCCAACTTTAAGAAAGAGGAGCTCAGTAGTAGTAGCAAGAAGATGTGTCAGCCCGGGATAGCCCATTAGGCAACCAATGTCACCCAACTCACTACGACTTCCAGGTGACTTCTTCTACCTCAGCTAGCTCTTCTTTTTCCTCTACTAGTAGAACTCTTGTATTGACAGATAATGGAATCAAATCCCTTACCCCACTCACTTTACTTTATTTCTACTTTGTACCTCCAAACAATTCCAAGAAATTGAAGAATAAAGTTAATTTGAATTACATCCGTGTCACTTTTGATGGGTTGTCTTCTTCTATTCCTAATGATAACTCTTTTAGTCAAAATAACTTATTACATCACAAAACAAAACACAACATCAACCATACAATCAACACATCGACCAAACCTAATTCTAAGGTCGGTGACCTAGTATTCTAGTGTGTGAAAAAAGGGTTTGTGTGACAAGACATTACTAGGCTTCTTTAGTTAAGTTTCATTTTGAGTTTTGAATTTGTTTAAAATTTTCCTTTAGTGGTTTCAATTTAAATGATTTAATGATTTATTTTCCATTTTTATTTCACTTTTATTTGGTTAAAGTGATATTTAGATTTTCAAGAATGAAGAGTAGAATGAATTCCATTTTGGATGGAACTCACCATATTCTACATCTAACTCCTAAGAGTCTAACTAAGGTCCTAAGTATCTTAATTAGCCCATTTGAATTTATGTGATTGATTTTATTTGATTAATGTTTGTTTGATTTAAATTAGATTTTTAAAATTTGAGTTTACATAATCTTCATTTATTTTGATTGATTAATTTTGGATTAGATATTTTGATTTAATTAAATTTTGATAATATCCTTAATATAATGAAGTTTAAGTTTATTTAATTTCATATATTGATTGATTAATTTTGGATTAGATGTTTTGATTTAATTAAATTTTGATAATTCAATATCTTTAATATCTAATGCTTTTCTTTTTTTGGTTTTAATTTCATATGATTATTGTCATTTCAATGTTTGTTTAAATTCATTGATTTTTATTATTTTATTTGAGTTTGATTTGGATTGGTGAATGTATTTTAATTTACTTATGATTTATTTGAAGTTTAATGTGTTCTTTCATTTGAATTCTAATTAAGGGTTTAACTTATTAAATTTAGCCATCTAGTTTATATAAATGATTATCTCTTTAGCTTAATGATTATTCTCTTATCTTAGTTCAATAGGTTTTTTTTTTGGATTTATTTTGTTTAACTTATTTTGGTATTGATTGAAATTTGGAGTAATTGGATATGATTTAATAAATTTTGAGTTTATATTTAATTTTATGTTTATTTGATTTGATTATGATATTTAGAATATGAATTATACAAGTTTGCTCATATTTTTCTTGACTTTAATTATCTATGTCCCAAGGGATGTGAGTTTATATATATATATATATATATATATATATATTATATATATATGATTTGAATTAGTTAAGAATTCCTCCAAAATTTTATATGAATAACTAATCAAATAAAGCTTAGCCAATTGTAATAGTTGAGTTAATTATAATTAAGGATATGTCACATAACTAAATTTTTTTTTTGATTTTAGAATCAACATATAACAATAAGAGATTAAATTGATTTTATAATTAACTTTCATAAATTATGTTCAAACAACTTTTTATATTTGATTATAATATTTATAATACTATTGGTTTAGTTAATTTTTTTCTCTTTTTATACTAAGTTTTACTTAGATTTTATGATAATTTAATTTGCACTTTTTTTGTTTGATCACATATTATTTCTTTTTTTTTTTTTTTTGGAATTCTAAAGATTGATTAACTCCTTTTTTTAGATTCTATTGAATTTAATAATAATAATAATAATAAAATAAGGTGGATTAATCATTTTCATTCAATCAAAAGTCAAATGTCCCACGAGTTAATCATGGCTTGATAGATGAAATCAAATCACTACGCCTTTTGATTTAATCAAAACTATTCATTTCAAACACATAAAATAAATAGTTTTGCTTTTGTCTCTAAACTCTCACCAAAAGGATTAAAGTTGGATCTAAGGTTGGATCTCATTCAACACATATAAGATCCCTAAGGCTTTCTAAGCGTTTAAGAATTATACCTCACTAGAGCTAATGTCTAGTGGATTCATGAAGGTGGCTTCATTTAGAAAGAAAGCCCTATTGAGATGCTTGTTGGGTTGGATCAATACTTAGCTAGCATTCCTTTTCTTTGCTCATATGGTTCACTTTAAATGCTTCCTCGATTGAAGATAGTGTTCATTGAATTGGTCAATTTGAGCACTTTCTTTGAGACACGAGGGGTTTACGGATGTTTCTAGGCTTGCCTCCTCACAAGTATCCCATAAGCTCACTCCACTACTTACGAGCTTCATCATTCTCATGGACAAAATAGTTAGAAGCAAGGCTGGAAGAAATATCTCCCTTACGCTTGGGTTGTGTAGAGAAGAGTAGTTCAAATGGAGGCCAATGGAAAGGAAACGGATGGAGAATTGGAGGTAGTGGAATGCAGGCTAGAAGAAGGAAAGGAGGTTCAACATATAGAGAGATTAAAGTTACGATGGTATTTTTGTAAGGAAATATGGAGAAGATCAAGTGTTGGCTCTAATAGAGGAAGAGGCGAGAGGAGAGGCTCGATGCTATAGCATGATCTTGTTGAACTAAAATGAGAGGAGAAGAATGCTATAGCGAAAAGTTTAAAGAGGACTAGATTTTGCATTGAGTTGGACGATGAATATTCTCACAGGTTATAGTGCCTCTTGACCTATGGGCTTGGGGATGAAGCTTTCCTATGGATAAGAGTGTCAGGCATGAGTCTCTGGCTTGGTCTGCTCGCACAAGTAAAAGAGAGGGAGGTGTGTGGCTAGCCTTTGAATCGATTAGAGGGGAGGAAGTATCAAATCGGAAAGAGGATGAGATGTTGCTCGCATGCAACTGATATGGAGAGTGAAGACGGATGAACAAAGGGACTCCAATCCCATGTGGCTAGCCTTGATCGATGGAATGAGATCTGATGGCTTTGACTACTCTTGCATGAAGGAAGATCAGAGAGGTCAGCTTCTCTTAAAAAATGGCAAGGATGAGAGGCTACTATAAGGAGAAAAAGCTCCACTTTCTCTCTTGTTACATGTTCATGGGGATGAAAATGGAGGAGGAGATGGTATTCACAGAAACATGGAAAAGAGTCTCGACCATGATTGATGTTTTATATTTTTATTTTTTTTGTCAGGATGTATGGAGAGAGAGAGAGAGAGAGAGAGAGAGATGGCTTGTGCTCCAAGCGGGTAAGATAAGATATTTTATTTTATTTTATTTTTTTAAAGCTAGTAGGTTTTCATTTGAATTGAAAATAAAAATTTATTTGAGATTCACGTGAAAAAAAAAAGACTTGATGCTTTTGCTAGCATTAATAAAAGATGTCCAAATTTATTATTATTTTATTTTAATTTTTAACGGATAAATAAATGAGAATGATAACATACATTCTTGATAAATATATATATTTTTTGTCTTGGTGTCACATGACTATGGATGGAAATTTTTTTGTTATTGTGTTTTTTTATACACTTATTTCTTTTTTTTTTTTAAATCTTCATAATTTTTAATAGTTTTGATATTATAGTTTTAATTTAACTGATGTTTATAAGTTATCTATACCATAATTAATTATTATTTGAATTCTATATTTATTATTTATTTAGTAGTTAATTATTTTGATTTAATTTTAATCAAATTTATATTTGATGTTCAAATTTAATTATATTTCTATTTCAATTATACAATGACAATGTTGTTTGTTTTTTGTTATATGATTGATTTTCTAATTTTGATAGTTTGATTTGCTTGCTAATTATATTTTGTTTCACTTGGGCTTAATTGATTTAAATGATCAATTTGGCTCAATTATGGTGTGTTTGGGTTACACTCAAGTTCGATTAAGTGTTTAAGATGATTTGGAGTAATTGATCTCACTTGATTTGATGTAGATTTAGATTTAAGCCCATTTTGACCAAAATTGGGGCTTAATAGGCGACATTGAACATATTTGGTTAAATGATCAAATTTATTAAATTAAACCCAATGGTTAGCTAAATTTTATCTAATTATAAATTTAAAATGATTTTGGATGTTTGATTTGAATTAATTTTCAATTTAATTTGAATTTAGATTTAATAGCATCCATCTGGGTCTACTTGCGTTAGGTGGCCAAATCAACCCATTTGGATCTTCATTAAATTTATATTTGTTTAGTTTTAGACTCAAACATGTTCATTTGATAATTTTGAGTCTTTGGAGTGGCTCAATTTGATCAAATTTTAATTTGTTGACTTTTGTCTTAGTGGAGCCCATGTGGGTCAACTCTAGGTCAAATGACCTATTTGCTATTTTGTGTCCCATCTTGATTTCTTTTTTAATCTATTTATGTTTATGCATTGATTTCATGTTTTTGATTCAATTTAATTTAGTTTAATTTTGATTTAATTTAATTTTATTTGGACTTAGGTGATTTGGAGCTTATTTGTATATTTTGGGTCAAATGGGTTATGTTAGGTTTGACCTTAGCTTGATTGATTTGATTGTAGATTTTAGTATGGCTTCAAGTGATGATCAAAGGATTGATTAATTTCTGAGAAAATCAATTGAGTTAGGTTTGATTTGGATGAGAGTTTAAGTCCATGAAATTGGCTTCAGGGTTTGGATATAGATTTTATTTGATTTTGATTTAGGTTTGGATCATGATTTAAAGTTTAGTTTAAGTTTCAATTTGATAAATTGATTAAAGGTTTGAATTGATCTTAGAGAAAATCTATTGAATTTGGATTGATTTGGATTTAGCTAAGGCTAAGTCTATAAGATAAATCATAGGGCTTAGGAAGGATTTTGATTTTGGATTCAATCATTTGATTTGGATTTGAATTTAGATTTCTATATTTGAATTGAATTTGAGTTTTGGTTTGAGAAGGTGAACAAAGGTCAGATTTAGGCTATAGAGTAGGTGAGTCTCCTTAATCCTTATGGCATAGCCTAATCTATGGTTAACCCTCAAAGTCTTTAGGCTTAGGTTAAGTGTTCACCTAATTTCTAGAAGTGTCTTATGATTAAAGAAGTCTTTGTGTTTAGAAGACTCATAGGACTAAGAAAAAGAGTTTAAGAACTCACTCCAAAAGTGAGGTCAACAAAAGGATCCCTAATAGGGGTGGTGTAACTGACAAGGCACACCGCACATATCGGCGTTGACTGAGATGATCAACAACATCCAAAAGATTGCAAGTACTGATGAAAATGATCTATGCCAAAGTTTAAAAGGTAGATAGAATCACGATCTTAGTGCAATGCAACTCAACTTATGCCAAGGGCATAAGAGAGCAAACTAGATTTGGTTGGAATTTCATGTTAAGGACATGAAGGAAGATCCACTAAAGGATCACACATGCATTGGGCATGACATGTGAGAGGTTTATGCTGAGGGTATAAAAGGAGAAATCCATTGAGGATTGAGTATATGAACCTTCCACTTGGGAAGCAGGTTCAAGCTATCCACTGGACATATGGATTTGAGTTTGATTATGAATATGATTTGTTTTATTGTGTCTCCGCTAGGGATAAGAATATGTAACCCACTGGGGATCAAGATCGAATTAATTTTAATTTATTTTATTTTAATTGATATGGGTGCATATCCAGGGATATGGATTTGAATCTGCTAGGGATTGAGAATGTGAACCTTCCACTAGGGAAGTAGGTTCGGGCTATCTGCTAGGGATAAGAGTTTGATTAGATTTCTTATGGCTCCACTAGGGAGAATGATTTTGAATTGAGGGTACATCCACTGGGGACATAAGCCTGGTTGAATTTGTTAGATTTAGATTTTGATTTAGGCTCCACTAAGGAGACTAATCTGATTTGCGCCTCACTGGGGTGAAGTTTGGTTTGTTTGATATGTTTAATTTGACTCCACTAGGAATGTTGGTTTTAAATTTGGTTACATAAAGGAAAATGTGAGAGTGGTCAGGCTTCTCTTGAAAAATGGTGAGGTTGAGAGGCTCTGTACGCAAGGGAGAAAGAGGTCCACTTTCTCTTTTATTCCCGTCCAGTTCATAGAGATGAAAATGTAGGAGGAGATGGTATTCGACAACAAAAACATGGAAAGGAGTCTCACATGATTGTTATTTTTTTTACTCAGGGATGGGAGGCTCTGTATGGAGAGATAGAGAGAGAGAGAGAGAGAGAGAGAGAGAGAGAGAGAGAGAGATGGCTCGCATGCTCCAAGTGGGTAAGATAAGATATTTTATTTTATTTTAAATCTAGAGAGCAGTTTTCATTTGAATAGAAAATAAAAAAATTTATTTGAGATTCATGTGAAATAAGAAGAGACTTGATGCTTTTGCTAGCTTTATTAAAGAGTGATGTCCAAATTTATTATTATTTTATTTTATTTTTTTAACGATAAATGGTATGAGAATGATAGCATACATGAATGATATATATACATATATATATATATATATATATATATATATATATATATATATATATATATATTCTCTTGGTGTCACGTGACTAAGGATGGAATTTTTTTGTTATTGTTTTTTTAGACTTATTCTTTTTTTATTTATAAATCTTCACAATTTTTAATAATTTTGATATTATAGTTTTAATTTAACTAAAGTTTATAAATTATATATACTATAATTAATGATTATTCAAATTGTATATTTATTATTTATTTAGTAGTTAATTATTATGATCTTATTTTAATAAATTTATATTTGATGTTCAAATTTAATTATATATCTATTTTAATTATAAAATGACAATGTTGATAGTTTTTTTAACTATATGATTGATTTTCTAATTTTTATAGTTTGATTAGCTTGCTAATTATATTTTATTTCAGTTGGGCTTCATTGATTCAAATGATCAATTTGGCTCAATTATTGTGTGTTTGGGTTACACTCATGTTTGATTAAGTGTTTAAGATGATTTGGAGTAATTGATCTCACTTGATTTGATGTAGATTTAGATTTAAGCCCATTTTGACCAAAATTGGGCTTAATGGGCCATTGGACTTATTTGAGTTGAATGATCAAATTTATTAAATTAAACCCAATGGTTGGCTAAATTTTATCTAATTATAAATTTAATATGATTCTGGATTTTTGATTTGAATTAATTTTCTATTTAATTTGAATTTAGATTTAATTGGCTCATTTGGTCTACTTGGGTTAGGTGGCCAAATCAACACAATTGGTTCTTCATTAAATTTAGATTTGTTTAGTTTTAGACTCAAAAATGTTCATTTGATGATTTTGAGTCTTTGGAGTGTCTCAATTTGATCAAATTTTAACTTGTTGACTTTGTCTTAGTGGAGCCCACATGGGTCAACTCTAGGTGAAATTACCTATTTGCTATTTTATGTCCCTTCTTGATTTCATTTTTAGTTTATTTGTGCTTATGCATTTATTTCATGTTTTTGATTCAATTTAATTTAGTTTACTTTTGATTTAATTTGATTTATTTGGACTTAAGTGATTTGGAGCTTACTTGAATATTTTGGGTCAAAAGGGTGAGGTTAGGTTTGATCTTCACTTGATTGATTTGATTGTAGATTTTGGTATGGCTTGAAGTGATGATTGAAGGATTGATTAATTGATGAAAAAATCAATTATGTTAAGTTTGATTTGGATGAGATTTGGCTAAGTCGATGAAATTGGCTTAAGAGTTTTGATTTGGATTTTATTTGATTTGGATTTTGGTTTGAGTCATGATTTGAAGTTGAGTTTGAGTTTTGATAAATTGATCAAAGGTTTGAATTGATCTTTGAGAAAATCAATTGAATTTGAATTTATTTGGATTTGGCTAAGGCTAAGTCCATAAGATAAATCATAGAGCTTAGGAAGGATTTTAATTTTGGATTGATAATGGGATTATCATTTGATTTGGATTTGGATTTGATATTTGAATTGAATTTGAGGTTTGGTTTGAGAAGGTGAACATAACAAATTTAGGCAATAGAGTGGGTGAGTCTCCTTAATCCCTAAGTCATAGCATAATCCTATGGTTAACCCTCTAAGTCTTTAGGCTTAGGTTAAGTGTTCATCTAATTTTTAGAAGTGTTTTGTGACTAAGGATGTATTATTGTCTAGAAGAATCATAAGCCTAAGAAGAAGAGGTTGAGAAATCACTCCAAAAGTGAGGTTAACAAAAGGACCCACAATAGGTGTTCTGTAACTAACAAGGCACACTGCACATATTGGCGTTGACTTAGATGATCAACAACATCCAAAGGATTGCAAATACTAATGAAAATGATCTATGTCTAAGTCTGAAAGGTAGATAGAATCTTGATCTTAGTGCAATGCAACTCAACTTATGCTAATGGCATAAGAGAACAAAGTAGATTTGGTTTGAATTTTATGTTAAGGACATGAAGGAGATCCGCTAAGTGATCACAAATGCATTGGGCATGACATGTGAGAGGTTTATGCTGAGGGCATAAAAGGAGAAATCCACTAAGGATTGAGTATATGAACCTTCAACTAGGGAAGCGGTTCAAAGCTATCTGGGATATGGATTTGAGTTTGAGTGTGAATATGATTAGTTTTGGTGTGTCTCCACTGAGGATAAGAATCTATAATCCATTGAGGATCAAGATTGAATTAATTTTAATTTATTTTATTTTAATTGATGTTGAGGCATATCTGCTAAGGATATGGATTTGAATCTGCTAGGGATTGAGAATGTGAACGTTCCACAAGGGAAGCAAGTTTGGGCTACTCACTGAGGATAAGTGTTTGATAGGATTTCTTATGGCTCTACTAGGGAGAATGATTTTGAATTGAGTGTTCATCCGCTAGGGACATAAGCCTGGTTGAATTTATTAGATTTAGATTTTGATTTAGGCTCTACCACGGAGACTAATCTGATTTGCACCTTGCTAGGTTGAAGTTTAGTTTGTTCGATATGTTTAATTTGACTCTACTAGGAAGGTTGGTTTTGAATTTGGTTTGTTATCCTTGTCTGTGTGTGATGGACCCACTTTGAAGGAGCCTTAGATGCTTTATCCTATTTTAGATTTACATATCCAAAGGGGTAGTCCACCTGCCATAGGGTAGGGCTATCCGACCTAAGTGTTGCCTTTGATTGTGCAACAACTTGGAAGAAAGTGTAGTAGACTTATGTCTTCCAAAGTAGGGATAGTCATGGGGTGATCATTGATGGCACAACAATCAAACAACCTAAGGCAATTACTGATAGAGTGCCATTGAGGATCTTACCTCAACTCAAGAGTAGTCTTGATGATTAATTTGATTTATATTGATTTGATTTGATTTAATTTAATTTGGTGTGTTAAGTTGTTGACCCTATTGGTGTGCGATGGACCCACTGAGAAGGGGCTATGTCGGCCTTTCCCTATCTCAGATTTACAAGTCCAAAGGGGTAGTCTACCAGACGGGTAGGACTATCCGACTAGGGTTACCTTCCGTGTGAAGGGTTGTGCTAAAAGAAGTATCAAACTTACATCTTTCAAAATGGGGAACAATCATTGTGGAGACTTGATGATGGCACAACAAATCAAACCTGACCTAAGGTGACTACTGAGTGAATGTCACTGAAGACTTATGTCAGCTTAATAGTAGTTAGGATTAATTTGATTTGATAGATTCCATCATTGTGCAATGGACTTCATTGAGAAGGGGCTCTATCGGCCTTGGCCTATCTCAGATTTATCGATCCAAAGGGGTAGTCTACCGGCTGAAGAGTAAGACTATCCAACCTAAGGGGTGCCTTTCGGTGTGTAATGACTATACCATGAAGAAAGCATAGTAGACTTACATCTTCCTAAGCAGGGACCAGCCACTAGGGTGACCCATTGATGTACAACAAATCGAACCCAACCTAGGGCTGCCCATTGATGTGCAACAATCATGCTAGAAAGAATGTGTTGTAGACTTTACATCTTCCAAAGAGAGAGACGGGAGGTAACTATCGGTGGCAAAATATATTGAACCTAACCTAAAGGCGACTACTAAGATAGTGTTGTGGGGGACATATCTCAACTCAAGAGTAGTTAGGTGATTCCTATAGGGAGTTTTGCTAACACTGCTCTTATTGACTTCATTTTTGAAGGGATTTCTCAACTTTTTCATCATAGATCTAGGACTCTTGTAGACACTAAGAGCTCCTTAGTCTTAAGGCACTTCTAGTGATTAGGTGAACACTTAACCTAAGCCTTGATACTTATAAGGGTTAGCCATAGGAATAGGTTATGCCTTAGGGACTTAGGAAGACTTACCTACCTATAGCCTAAACCCAATCTATGATTTCCTCCTTAAACCAAAGCTCAAATTCAACTCAAATACCAAATCTAAATCCAAATTCCAAAGCAAATGATTGAAACCCATAATCAAATCCAAAATCAAAACCCTTCCATTGATTTCATCTTATGAACTTAGCCTTAACCAAATTCAATTAATTTTCTCTAAGATCAATTCAATCTGTCAATCATTTATCAAATCCAAATCCAAATTCCAAACTAAATGATTAGAACCCATGATCAAATCCAAAATTAAAATCCTTCTCAAAGCCTTATATTGGAATTCCATAAACCTAGTTAAATCTCCTCCCAATTTAACCCATATTTGATTGATCTATTAATGAATCATTTATATCTTCATTTATACTCACAAAAATAAATGAGATATAAACTCAAATAGCCAAAACTAAATCAATGTAAATCAAACCAAGCCAAATCCCCTCTTAAGCCTTATGGACCTATCTCCATAAGCTTTGTTAAATCTCATACAAATCAACCCAAAATCAATTGATTTCTTTTTAAACCTATTACTCCATCATTTATACTCATAATTTTAAATGAAACCCACCTTCCAATGACCAAAAATAAATCAAACTAAATAAATTCCCTACTTAAGCCCTTTTGACCGACATCCTTAAGCTTGGTAAACTTTGCTTCCAAACCACTCCAAACTCAAATGATTTTCTCATGAATCATTTATATCTTCATTTATATTCTTAAATATAAATTAAATATAAATTCAAATAGGAAAAACCAAATCCAAAATTAAGTCAAAACCCAATTTATACCTTTTAAGCCAATTTCTTGGACTTAACCTAATCCTATCCAAATCAAGGAAAAACTAATGGATTTTCTCTTAAATCAATCATTCCTTCAATCATCTATCTAAATATAAATGAAAACTACAATCATCAAGCCAAATCAAAATAAACTCAAGTCAAATCCAACCTAGCCCATTTGACTTGAAATATTCAAATGAACCAAAACTCATTTGAACCCAAACCAATTGCAATTGAATATAGAAGTCAAAGTCAAATCCATATATAAACTCAATTAAATTAAACTCAACTCAAAATCAAGCCAACTAAACATAATTAGCTCACTTGACCCAAAGTGGCCAATTTGGCCTACATGAACCAAAATCCAATTCAATTCAAATCAAAGTGAATTAAGCCAATCCAAACTTCATGTCATGATTGTTGATCATCCTAGGTTAATCAATTGGCATGAATTGGGTCAAACCAAGTCAACCTAGCCTGTTGACCAAGTCAACCCTTTAATCCATATGAACTCAAACTAGCCAAATTACAACTTAAACCAAATTGATTACAACCAATGGCTCAAGTTCATTCCAAATTCATTATTGAAGTTGACCAAAGCCATAAATGAGCCCAATTAGACTAGTTGGTCAACTTAACCCAACATAGCCCAAATTGACCTAAAGGATCAAATTGGCCAAAATTCAAATTAAATCCAAATTGATTCAAACCAAAGCCTATAATTATTTTCAAATAACCAATTGAACTTGAACCAACACCCAACCCAAGCCAATTTGGTCAAATTGGTCAACTTGACCCATTTGAACTATATAAATCCAAAAGAGCTAAAATCAAATCCAAAGAAAATTTAACCAAACCAATGACACAAATACACTCCAAATGGTCCTGAGAACTTGACCCAACCCTTAGTTTGACCAAATTAGACCAATTGGTCAACTTGACCCAACCTAACCCAATTTGACCTAAATAGGTCAAATTAAGCCAAATCAAACCAAATGAACTCCAAATTACTCAAAATTTGGGCTAACCCACTTTTGACTCATCTCAAATCTACCCAAATCAAATCCATTTCCAAATGACCAAGATACCATTGGGCAAGGGCATCACATGAGGCAAATCACTTGAGGGAATGGTCATTTCTCTTCCTTGGCAACTTGTCAGCCATCCATTGGGCAACTTGGCCACCAAGGACACAGGTTAATTTGAGCCAAGGGTGGTTGGGTCTGCCATGATAATGGGGAGGTGAAATTACCTCTCCATTCCTATTGGAACACTTGGAAAGCCATAACACACCCACCACTCCCATGGTAGCCACTCTCACACCCTCCTCCACTCAAGTGAAGCTAGTTAAGGTGATTCCCTACCCAAATTGAGCTCTCCATGATAGCCATTTGATCAAAATAGCTAAATAAAGCTAGCCATCTAATCGAAGGAATGAGAGGGTATACCCTCCTTATTCTCACTCAAATCTAGAGACACACTCGATTCAAACCTTACAGCCAGAGACGCACACACTAGAGTGATTTCCAAGGTTTCTCGAGCTCCCCAACTATTCCTCTATCAATTTTATGAAAAATTGAAATAGGGGATCCCCAATCCAATTGCCATTTGCTCAAACCTCCATCAAAGTGCAATTAACCTTGCACACCATCCTTGAGCGGTCAAGAATGAATCATCTCCCAAGCTTCCCGATGGAGGAGGGTCGAGCTGATCAGTCACTTCCATCCCACCTTGGCCTTCCAAGCAATCAACTCAAATCAAAGCTTGTGCCACCCAATAGGCTTTATTTCTACTAAACAAACTTCCTCAATCTTTGGAACCAGGTCCCAGCTCAGTGAGGTATGCCATTGAAACTAACCTTTAGCTTAAAATGGTTTGGAGCTTTTTGAAGAAAAATTACATGTCATGAGATTTCCACCTTTAGATATCTTCATTTTGCTTCCTTAATCATGTGGAATCGATTTGATCTCCATTCAAGCTTGAGTAAGCTCAGATCGAGCAATGAACGATGGACGGTCTCTGTCTCTCACCACTCGGGAGGAGACAGGACATGGACCATCTATTCTGCATGATCAGAATGGATGGTCCTGATCAAATCATGCTAGATCAACCAAATTAATCCTACTTAACTATGGGTTTGGTCGTGGTCATCCAATCTTTGATCAAACGGCTCATGAGAAAGTGCGTCCACCTCTGGCTAACTCAGCTATGCGATGTGATAACTTAAATAACTAATCTCATTGTGCCATGTGGAAAGCATGCCGTGTCAGCATGCCACATTGCACCGATAGGATTAGGGCTTCAATTAGGGTTAAATAATCCATTTTTATTGCTAAAATTTCCAAAATTCATAACTAATTATAGAAAATATGAAAAATACAAATGAGGGCTCATTCAAAATTTATTTTAGAGAGGAATCCATTAAAATTAACCTTAATTAATTTTGAATTGTAATTTTGGCTTAATTAAGGTTTAATTAAAAACTTAATTAGCTTAATTACTCCTTGATTAATCATCTAATTGATTTCAAATTTTTTGAGGATGTTTAGGGAGATGACCTCTACTTCACCTATTTTTCTTGGAATATATTGGTTGGTTGATTAGGGAAATAGATTGATTAATCCCAAATTACCTTCTTAACTTAATTAATTGATAATTAAATATATGATAGTAATTAATTCATTATTTGGACTCCTTAATTACTGTTGAACAGTAACCAAGCTTAGGGAATGAGATTGGGGCTTCTCCCCTAATCCTTTCCCTAATTTTCCCTCTTTCATCCAAAAAATATTAATTAATGATTAGTTAATTAATCAATGACTTAATTAGCTAAATTAAAACTCAACTTATATGAATTCATGCTTGATTAAATGGATAACTTATGGAATTAGGTTGGGACCTCTTTTCAAACCTTTTCTCTTAAGTCCATCTCATTTTGAAAAGATAATCAAAAGTTGATAATTAAGAAGAAAATGAATTAATGGACTAATCCTCTGATCAATTAAATTATAATTTTAATTAAATCTAATTTCCCTAATTAATCCTTGGGTAGTTCTTTAACTGTTCAATAACCTAAACAGAGCTAATGAAATTATGGTTAGCTCACATGTGTGAGAAAACCATAAAAGTAATTAAGTGAGTTCCTAAAGCTTAATTAATTAATGATTGTGAGCTAATTAATTAAGCCCCTTTGATGCCATAGGAGCATTGCTATTTACTTTTCAATTTATTTGCATATCATATTAGCTCATAATTTTTTTTAATTAATTACCTTTAGGTAACATAGGTAAGGGTTTAATTAATTGATTTAATCCATGCTTAACTTAACCAATTCATAAAATAAACCTAATTACTTTTCATTAAATCAAATTAACTCACATATGGGGAATGGGATTAGGATTATCAAATCTTTCTCACATTTCTTAAATCAAATAAAACATGAAAATGGCATTAAGGAACTTTGGTTTGTTTTAAATGACCTTGTTTAATATGATTATCCTTAGGAATTAATTAGATTGAATGAAATTATGTGCTTATGTTCTTTTATTTCTCTTCAATTGTATTAAATGTTGTATGCCACTTGTAATCATGCATTCATCCTTTTCAAAAATTAGTCAAATAATATGACTTCTTTTATGTCAAGTTGCATATGTTGGCTTAAATTAAAAATATGTTTGGCTATTATCACTATTAAATAGAAAATTAAATTTAAAAGTATATATAACATAGAGTAATGATAATTATGAGTATTTATAAGCTTGTATGTGGTTACAACTTAGAACATGTTGAAGTTCTCTCTTCTCTAATCTTCATGAATTCACATAAGGATATGAATATTAATAAGTGTATAGTTCATTTGAAAAAGACACAACACTTGCTTGGGTTTATTCTTATGTATATCCATGTTAAAATTTAGATAGAATTTTAGCTCACATGTATAAAAAAATCAAAATATAATTCTTACTTGGTTTACATTCTTATAGTTGCTTGTACACTCATGAGTATTTAAGAATAGCTGGTATATTTAGTCTGGACACCCGAGGATGCATGGCTTTAAGTAGCCCTAAGGAAGTTCTTACCTCAGTCTCTTGATCAAACAATGGTGAAGTACTTGCTTATAACTTTTATACACTTGTGTGTGCATTTGTCTAATGAGTGAAAAGCTCACCATATTCCATATGCATAATTCAAAACAAAAAAAATATAATTTTTTGCATGATTTTCATTCTTATAGTTGTTTATACATCCACATGTATTTGAGAATAGGGGTATATCTAGCCGGACACACGGGATGCATAGCTTTAAGTAGCCCCAAGGAGGTTCCTACCTCATTCACATGGTCAAACAATGGCGAAGTACTTTCTTAGAAATTTCATACATTTGAATGTGTATTTAGCTAATGAATGAGAATCCTCTTTTTTAAAAAAATCATTCATGCATCCCACATTTAAGTGTGCCAAAAACATATTGTATGCATAGATATGTTTAGGACTTAATCATATGCATGCTACATATGATGGGAAAAAATGAACAAACATGTGTTGTGTAATAGTAATTAGCTCTAATTAATCTTAGGATGCCTTTCTTATTGAATAATATTATTTAAAGAGAAATAAACTTAGGATTAATTAAAATATGTAATAAGTCATTCATTTAAAAGAATTGATTAATTAGTATGCTTTTGATGTGGCTTAAGGTAGGGATAAAAGAGGGTGATCCTCTCCCTTTTTTTTCTCTTTATAACACTTAGCTATTAAGTGTAAACCAAGTGAAATAAAAGAAAACATTAAGTAAAACTTATAAACCAATTAAGCCACTTAATTTGAAATCATCCTTTCTCACTCAAAAAATTATAATAAAGCCTAGTTAAGACATACCACATAAGCTTTAATAGACACACCTTAGATTAAGTCACCACTTTTATCCTTATGTTAGAGCAATGCATGGTTTGATGTATGTTTGGTTTTATGATGTATTATTGTAGAATGGATCTTAGGGTATATGCTTCATAGACTAGATGTTAGGCCGTGATTAGCCTAATTATGTTTTCTATAAGAGATTGTGCTTAAGGGATGCTTAAAATAAATATAAAAGCTCTCTTTTGTAGGTTGCTTAACCCATAAGCATAATCTAAATTAGGACATGTGGACTTGGTTACCCTTGTGCAGGGTGCTAAGTCCAAATTATACATATAACTGCTTGGTTTGTATGGTGTGTTTAGCTAATACTTGTCTTGCAGGTATAGTTAGATTTTGTTTTTTTTATATTTTAATGTAATTTTGCATTAGGAATAAAGATTATTGTTATGGGGGATTAGGATGAGTGGAGGCTAGAAGGCTTTGTCTTGGGAGGCCCCCGTGATGCGTTTGAAGTAAGCAAATCCAATAGTGGAATGAAAGAGACATGAAGAATGAAGAAATGAAGACCTCCATAGCATTTATTTATTTGTAATTGTAATTATTCTTTCATATATTGGGTTTTATAAGGGTAGAGCTCAGCTACCCATTTCTCTTACTAGGTTGTACGATGGTACCTGACAGCACCGGCCTATTTTCTTTTACGTTGGGTTTATAAATTATTTGATATTTTGTTTACAATTGCAAAATAGAAATGACATGTCCCTTTCTAGTTTCTTCATATATGGTGAATTAATGTGTGGCTTGGATTTAGTTAGGCTCTTAGGGAAAATTAATTTTTCTACCCCAACTATAACTCATAACCTCATTTAAAGCCTAGGTATTAAATCAAGATAACTAAAAGATTTTACCCCCTTAGCGGATGTTGTATGCTTAATATCATGCATGTCATCTTATTTTTTTTAAGAGAAGGTTTCCATTCTTGCACGATAGGGAAGGCTTGACCTTTGAGGGTCTCCCGTGATGAAAATACCTCTTTCTCTCTGATTTAGCCAATAACCTCATTTTATAATGCATTTAGATATATAAAAATCCTATAGCCTTTGTCAAATTGAAGAGTCCAAAATTAAATAAAAATTAAAAAGGTTTACATTAAAGTCATTATTCATACCACTCATGCTCTAGTCTCTTAGGGAGTGAGTTTAAGCACTTTAGTTTCTTTCTAAAAATGACATCCTAGCCATCTTGCAAAACATATGACTTGACCAC
The DNA here is from genome assembly GCA_021442155.1 of Cymbidium sinense. Classification (NCBI taxonomy): domain Eukaryota; kingdom Viridiplantae; phylum Streptophyta; class Magnoliopsida; order Asparagales; family Orchidaceae; genus Cymbidium; species Cymbidium sinense. The sequence goes on from JAKCPB010000379.1 coordinate 135,236, forward strand.
ATGGTTTTAAGGCATAGGTGGAGTTAGTTGGCTTCCACTCCAGGCAATTATAAGTCTAACAGTTGGGTAGTTTTTCCTCTCTTGTGGAGGTAAACCATATACCCATCTTTTCTTAGATTTAGGATGTGCTTTGGCCCTCGCTAAAGCTCCCTAGATTTATGATCGAGGTTCTTTTCCCTCAGGCATAAGTCTTCACCTCATAGGATTTTCCATAATCTTGTATTGTGAGATTATAAGTCTTAGATTTCTAATAAATTTCAACTCAAACATGTAATCCTCCTCAAATTCAAACATATAAAGCCCAATCATAAGATAGGCTAGAATGCTCACTAGGTGTCCTACTATCATGGGCATTCCCTACTCATCTCCTTTGGCTTCAACAATAAGTCTCTCCTTTTTGATCTATCCCATTTGATTTTCTAACATAGCCAATTTATTGATAGTCTTATCTTTGAAACTATGGAGACAATAATTACCTACTTTAATCTAGAGTATTCCTAAGAAATTCACTTTTCTTAGGATGCAATTCACAATGGGGGCTTGCCCGCTTAGGGAACTTTAGAACTTGGCTTAAAAAAAAGGCTTAAATAACATTTAGTTTTATTTATTTTAGTTCAATTTATTTTTATTTGGGTTTTATTTCATTTAGGGTTTAGGTTATATTTTTTTATTTATTTTAAGGTTTTTTTTAGGTTTAAGTTTTTTATTTAGTTTTTATTATATTTTATGTTTATTTTATTTTTATTTTAGGTTTAATTTTTATTTTATTTAATTTTTTTTTTTTTTATTTTAGTTTAGGTTTTTATTTATTTTATTTTAGTTTAATTTTTATTTTTTTTATTTTTTTAGGTTTAGGTTTAAGTTTAGGTTTTAGTTTAAGTTTTTATTTTATTTTATTTTTTTATTTTATTTTGGTTTAGGTTTTTTATTTATTTTATTTTTTGTTTTTATTTAGTTTAAGTTTATGTTTTTAACTTTTTATGATTTAGGGTTTAGGGTTTAGGATTTAGGGTCCAACATTTGGGGTTTAGGGTTTAGAGTTTAGGGTTTAGGGTTTATAGTTTATGGTTTAGGTTTTAGGGTTTAGGGTTTAGGGTTTTAGGGTTTAGGGTTTATGGTTTAGGGTTTAGTGATTTTAGGGTTTAGGGTTTAGTGTTTAGGCTTTAGGTTTAGGGGTTTTAGGGTTTTAGTTATAGGATTTAGGGTTAGCTTAGGGTTTAGGGTTAGTTTAGGATTTAGGGTTTAGGTCTAGGTCTGGGTCTAGGTTTAGGTTTTATTTATTTTATTTTAGTTTATTTTTATTTAGGTTTAGGTTTATCTTATTTTTATTTTAAGTTTAGGTTTTTTTTATTTATGGTTTAGATTTTACTTTTTATTTATTTATAGGTTTCATTTTTAGGTTTATTTTTTAGGATTAAGTTTTTATTTAGGTTTTTATTTTATTTTATTTTAGGTTTATTTTATTTTATTTAGATTTATTTTATTTGGTTTTATGCTTAGTTTAGTTTAAGATTTTATTTATTTTATTTTATTTTAGTTTAGTTTTTTTTTCTTTTTTGGTTTAAGTTTAGGTTTAGATTTAGGTTTAAGTTTTAATTTAGACTTTTATTTTATTTTGTTTTTTATTTTATTTTGGTTTAGGTTTTTCATTTTTTTAATTTTAAGTTTTATTTAGTTTAGGTTTAAGTTTTTAGCTTTCTAGGGTTTAGGGTTAGTTTAAGGTTTAGAGTTTAGGATTTAGGGTTTAGGGTTTAGGGTTTAGAGTTTAGGTTTAGGGCTTAAGTTTTAGGGTTTTGGGTTTAGGGTTTTATGGTTTAGGGTTTAAGGTTTAGGGTTTAGGTTTTAGGTTTAGGGTTCAGGTTTTAGTTTAGGGTTTAGGGTTTTATTTTTTCTAACTGAGAAGAAATTCAGATTCAACATTTCTTTTTTCAATTTCATCAACCAAGTAACACACAAGTTTTGTAAACACAGCAACATTAATAATAAATGAGCATGCATAGAGAAAATCAAAACCCTAGATAATTAGAATTGTCTCTCTTAAGACACATTTCCATAACATTGGATAGTCATATTTAGTTTTCTAGTTCCCATCAAAACCAAGACCTCTCAGTAGCGATCCACCATCATATCCGATCTCTCCTCGCCACCACCAGGATATAACCTCTCGCTCTTCTGCCTCCACAACCACCATTGCTGACCACCACCTCCATATCCATCACTTGCAAATCCCCCACCACCCAGTGATAATTTTACTCCTTACACTTGCAGATCTAGACTAAGTCTTGTTGATGGTGATGTTCCTGTCATTAAGGTTCTATCAATTCTTAAGGTTTAATTTTAGGTTTAGGTTTAAGGGTTTTGATTTATTATTTAAATTATTTAGTTACTTTATGTTTAGGTTTAGGTATTGGGGTTTAGGGTTTAGGGTTTAGGGTTTAAGGTTTATTGTTTTACGGTTTATGCTTTTAGAATTTAGGGTTTAGGGTAAAGGTTCATGTTTTAGGATTTATGGTTTAGTGTTTAAGCTTTAGATTTAAGGGTTCTCAGGGTTAGTTTAGGGTTTAGAATTTAGGGTTTAGGGTTTAGGGTTAGGATTTAAGGGTTAGGGTTTAGGGTCAATTTAGTGTTTAGGGTTTAGGTTTTAGTGTTTGGGATTTAAGGTTTAGGTTTAGGGTTTAAGGTTTGGGATTACAATTTAGGGTTTAGGGTTTAGGGTTTAGGGTTTAAGGTTTATGGTTTAGGGTTTAGGTTTTAGGTTTAGGGTTTAGGCTTTTATTTAGGGTTTAGGGTTTTTGGTATTTTTTTAATAGAGAATAAAGGGTTTAGGGTTTTAGAGTTTACGATTTAGGGTTTAGGTTTTAGGGTTTAGGGCTTGGGTTTAAGGTTTAGGGTTTAGAGTTTAGTGTTTAGGGTTTGTTTAAAGTTTAAGGTCTAGGGTTTAGGGTTTCAATTTAGGGTTTAGGGTTTATGATTTTAGAGTTTAGGTTTATTTAGGTTTTATAGTTTAGGGTTTAGGATTTAGGGTTTAGGGTTTAGGGTTTAGGGTTGTAGGATAGTTTAGGGTTTAGGGTTTAGCATTTATGCTTTAGGGTTTGTTTAGGGTTTAGTGTTTTTAGCATTTAGGATATAAGGTTTAAGGTTAGCTTATGGTTTAAGGTTAGTTTAGGACTTAGCGTTTATGGTCAGTTTAGGGTTTAGGTTTAGGTTTCTTAGGTTTATTTATTTTAGTTTATCTTTAGGTTTAATTTATTTTATTTTAGCTTTAGGTTTTTTTTTTTTTTTTTAGTTTAGGGTTTTTTATTTTTCTTTATTTATAGATTTTATTTTTAGGTTTATTTTTTTTTAGGTTTAGTTTTTTATTTAGTTTTTATTTTATTTTATTCTTATTTTAGGGTTAGTTTTTATTATATTTTGGTTTTTTATTTTTTAGTTTAGTTTAAGTTTCATTTTATTTTATTTTAGTTAAGTTTTTATTTTTTAATTTATTTTAATTTTATGTTTAAGTTTAGGTTTTGGTTTTGGTTTTGGTTTTTATTTTATTTTGTTTATTTTATTTTATTTTGCTTTAAATTTTATTTATTTATTTTAATTTTAAGTTTTATTTAGATTAGGTTTAGGTTTCTAGCTTTTTAGGGTTTAGGGTTTAGGGTTTAGGGTTTAGGGTTAGTTTAGGGTTTAGGATTTAGGGTTTAGGGTTTGGGGTTTGGGGTTTAGTGTTTAGGGTTTAGGGTTTAGTGTTCATGTTTTAGTTTGGAGTTCAGGGTTTTTATTTTTTTAATAGAGATCAAATTCAGATTCAACATTTCTTCTTTTCGATTTCATCAACCAAGTAACAAACCAAGTTTTCTAAGACACAAGTGACAACATAGATAAAAAATGAGCACGCATAGAGCAAATTAAAAAACCCTAGATAACTAAAACTATCTCTATTATAAAGATAGTCCCATAAATAGCAGATCGAATCAGCCGTTCTTCAGGTTTTCCATTTTCCATCAGAACCACCCCGGCCTCTTGAGTAGCGGGATCCACCACCATATCCCTGATCTCTCCCTCTGCCACCACCACAGTTGTAACCTCTGTGCTCCCCACATAACCACCTGCTTTGACCACCACCTCCATATCCACCAAGAAATCCCCCCACCACCGATAACCGCTTTTGCCATCACCTTAGATCTAGACTAAGTTTGGTTGGCGATTCTGCCATTACAGTTACAATTCTTAGGGTTTAGAGTTTAGGGTTTGGGTTTAGTATTTAGGGTTTAGGGTTTTAGGGTTTATACTTTTAGGGTTTAGGGTTTAGGTTTAAGGATTAAGGTTCAGGGTTAAGGTTTAGGGTTTAGGTTTTGGTTTATGCTTTTTTTTAGGTTTAGGTTTAGGTTTAAGTTTTTTTTTTTAGTTTAGTTTTATTTTTATTTTGTTTTTTAGGTTTAGGATTTATTTTTTATTATTAGGTTTAGGTTTATGTTTTTATTTTATTTTTTTTTGGTTTTGGTTTTAGGTTGTTATTTTAGGTTTATTTTTAGGTTTTATTTTTTAGTTTAGGTTTAGCTTTTTGTTTTATTTTATTTTATTTAGTTTAGGCTTAGGTTTTGGTTTAAGTTTAGTTAATTTTAGGTTTAGGTTTTATTTATTTTAGTTTAGGTTATTTTTAGTTTAGGTTTATGTTTATTTTATTTCATTTTTAGGTTTTTAGGTTTTTAGGTTTTTAGGGTTTAGGGTTTAGGGTTTGGGGTGTACACTTTTGGTATTAGTGTTGTAGGTTTTATGGTTTAGGGTTTGGGGTTTAGGGTTTAGTGTTTAGGGTTTAGTGTTTAGGGTTTAGAGTTTAGGGTTTAGGGTTTTTGGTTTTAAGGTTTAGGGTTTAGGGGTTATTTAGGATTTTTTTTTAATTTTTCTATTTTCTTAATTTTTTTTAAATTTTTAGGTTTAGGTTTATTTTATTTTATTTTATTTTATTTATTTAATTTTATTTTAATTTTAGTTCATTTAGTTTATGTATTTTAGTTTTATTTATTTTAGTTTAGGTTTAGGTTAGGATTATTTTTTGTTTAGTTTTATTTTAAGTTTGGTTTTATTTTTATTTTAGTTTAGGTTTAGGTTTTATTTTATTTTTTAGGTTTATGTTTTAGGTTTTATTTTAGGTTTATTTTTTAGGTTTTATTTTCTAATTTGGGTTTAAGTTTATTTTAGTTTATTTATTTTATTTGTTTGGTTTAGGTTTAGGTTTTTTTTGTTTATTTTAGGTTTTGGTTTTATTTGTTTTAGTTTAGATTATTTTAGTTTAGGTTTATGTTTATTTTACTTTTATTTTAAGTTTATGTTTTTTCTTAGTTTAGGGTTTAGCTTTATTTTTATATTTATTTTTAGGTTTTATTTTTAAGTTTAGGATTTTATTTAGTTTTTATTTAATTTATATTTTTTGGTTTTATTTTAGGATTAGCCTTTATTTTATTTAGGTATTTTAGTTTTTTTATTTTAGTTTAAATTTTTATTTATTTTATTTGTTTAGTTTTTATTTTTTTTTTATTTTTTTAGGTTTAGGTTTAGGTTTAGTTTAGGTTTTATTTTATTTTTTTTATTTTATTTTGTATTTTATTTTGGGTTAGGTTTATTATTTATTTTATTTTGGATTTTTATAGCTTAGGTTTAGGGTTTAGGGTTAGTTAGGGTTTAGGTGTGGGTTTTGGTTTATGGATTAGGGTTTAGGGTTTAAGTTTTAGGGTTTAGGTTTAGGATAATTTTAGGGTTTAGGATTTAGGTTTAGGGTTTAGGTTTTGGTAGGGTTAGTTTTAGTTTAGGGCTTAGGTTTTAGTTTTTTATTTTTTTTAATAGAACAAATTTAGATTCAACATTTTTTTTTTTGATTTCATAGTTTGTTTTTAGATGATAGATAAATGAGCACACATAGAAAAATTAAAGTTATAACTAGAATCATCTCTTTATAAAATGGGTTTATTTTAGTCCATAAATTTACCACCACTTTATATCCACCTAGATCCCCACCACCATTACGATTATTATTAGATTGGTTTATGATGTTTAGTAGGTTCTTATTCTTAGGTTTAGGTTTAGATTTACGTTTATTATGTTTTAGGGTTTAGGTTTATTTTTTAATTTATTTAGTTACTTTAGGTTTAGGTTTAAGATTTGGGGATTAGGGTTTAGTGTTTAGGGTTTAGGGTCAGGGTTTATGATTTAGGGTTTAGGTTAGGTTTAGGTTTAAGGTTTATTTAGGATTTGGATTTAGTGTTTAGGGTTTAAGATTTAGGGTTAGGGTTTAGGGTTTAGGATTTTTTTGATTTAGGGTTTGTGTTTAGGTTTAGGGTTATAAGTTTAGGGTTTAGTGTTTGTTTTAGGTTTAGGGTTTAGGATTTAGGGTTTAGTGTTTTATTTAAACTCATATGTTTAAATTTATTTATTTTATTTAGTTTATTTTAATTTATTTTAGTTTATTTTAATTTTTTATTTTTATTTAATTTTATTTATTTATTTTAGATTAGATTTTTTATTTTAGTTTAATTTTTACATTTAAGTTTAGGTTTAGGTTTATTTTTTAGTTGAGTTTTTTTTAGGTTTAGATTTTATTTTTTATTTTTAAGTTTAGGTTTAGGTTTTTATTTTATTTTTCCAAGTTTTGGTTTTAGGTTTATATTTTAGGTTTATTTTTAATTTTTAATTTTTTAGTTTTGGTTTATTTTTATTTTTAATTTATTTTATTTTATTTAGTTTAAGCTTAGTTTATTTTAGGTTTAAGTTTAGGTTTTATTTATTTTATTTTAGTTTATTTTATTTTAGGTTTTTTATTTATTTTATTTTATTTTATTTATTTTATTTTGGTTTAGATTTTTTTTTTAGTTTAGGTTTAGGTTTTATTTTTTTTAGGTTTAGGTTTTATTTAGTTTTATTTTATTTTATTCTTAGGTTTATTTTATTTTATTTTAATTTAATTTTTTTGGTTTAGGTTTTGGTTTAGTTTAGGCATTTATTTTATTTTATTTAGGTTTAGGTTTTTTTATTTATTTTATTTTTTTGTTTTATTTAGTTTTGGCTTAAGTTTTTAAGTTTTTAGGGTTTAGGGTTTAGGATTTAGGGTTTAGGGTTTAGGGTTCAAGGTTTTAGGGTTTAAGATTTTAGGGTTTAGGGTTTAGGGTTAGGGTTAAAATTTGGGTTTATGGTTTAGTGTTTAGCTTTAGGGTTTAAATTTTTTAAAGTTTAGGGTTAGCAGTTAAGGGTTTAGGGTTTTATGGTTTAGGCTTTAGGGTTAAGGATTTAGAGTTAGTTTAGGGTTTAGGCTATAGGATTTTATGGTTAGGGTTATGATTTAGGGTTTATGGTTTAGGGTTTAGGGTTAGTCTAGGGTTTAGGAACTAAGGTTTTTTAGGGCTGTAGGTTTATGGTTAGTTTTAGGGTTTAGGGTTTTAAGATTAGGATTTAGGAATTAGGGTTTAGGGATATGGGTTTTAAAAGATTAAGTATTTTAGGTTTATTTATTATTTATTTTAGGTTTATTTATTTTATTTTTTTATTTTTGTTTAGTTTATTTTTAGGTTATTTAATTTTAGGCTTAGGTTTATTTTTTTATTTTAGGTTTAAGTTTAGGTTTTATTTTTTAATTTTTTTAGATTTAGGTTTTAGTTTTCATTTTAGGTTTATTTTTAGATTTTATTTTATAGTTTAGGTTTAGGTTTATTTTTAATTTATTTTATTGTTTTTAGTTTATGGTTTAGGTTTAGTTTATTTTAGGTTTTAGTTTAGGTTTTATTTAGTTTAATTTAGGTTTAGGTTTATTTTATTTTATTTATTTTAGGTTTAGGTTTTTTAGTTTAGGGTTTAGGTCCGATTTTTTATTTATTTTTATTTTTATTTTTTAGGTTGAGGTTTTTATTTATTTTTTCTATATTATATTTTATGTTTACTTTATTTATTTTTTATATTTAGTTTTTATTTTATTTAGTTTATTATTTTTAGGTTTATTTTATTTTTTTAGTTTAGTTTAGGTTTTTATTTCTTTTATTTTAGTTTAGTTTTTATTTCTTATTTTATTTTATTTCTAGGTTTATGTTTACGTTTCAGTTTTGGTTTTGGTTTAGCTTTTTAGTTTAATTTTTTTATTCTATTCTGGTTTAGGAATTTCATTAATTTCATTTTTAGGTTTTATTTTGTTTAAGTTTAGGTTTTTAGGTTTTTAGGATTTAAGGTTCATGGTTTAGGGTTTGGGGTTTAGAGCTTAGGGTTTAGGGTTATAGATTTTAGGGATTAGGGTTTCGGATTTTAGGGTTTAAGGTTTAAGATTTAGGTTTGAGGGTTTAGGGTTTAGGATTTTTTTTATTTGTTTTATATTTTTTATTTTTTTTCATTTTTTAAATTAAGTAAACAGGTAGATTTAGGTTTATTTAGTTTATAGTTTATTTATTTTAGTATATTTTATTTTTATTTTATATTTTTTATTTAGTTTAGTTAATTTATTTTAGGTTTTTTAATCTAGTTTATTTTTTAGGTTTAGGTTTAGGTTTAGGTTAATTTTTAGTTTAGTTTCATTTTATTTTATTTTTTATGTTTAGGTTTATTTTTTATTTTAGGTTTATTTATTTTATTTTTTTAGGTTGAGGTTTTATGTTTTTATTTTAGCTTTATTTTTAGGAATTATTTTTTAGTTTTGGTTTAGGTTTATTTTTAGTTTATTTCATTTTATTTAGTTTAGGTTTAGGTTTAAGTTTAGTATATTTTAGGTTTAGGTTTAGGTTTTATTTGTTTTAATTTTTATCTTATTTTAGGTTTAAGTTTATTTTATTTTTTATTTTAGGTTTATTTATTTTTTTTTTTAAATTAGGGTTTAGGTTTTATTTTTTTTATTTATTTTTAGGTTTATTTTTTAGGTTTATGTTTTTATTTAGTTTTTCTTTAATTATATTTTAGGTTTATTTTATTTTTATTTTAGGATTCGTTATTATTTTATTTAGGCTTTTAATTTTTTTAGTTTAGTTTAGATTTTTATTTATTTTAATTTAATTTAGTTTTTATTTTTATTTTTTTTTAGGTTTAGGTTTATTTTTAATTTATTTTATTATTTTTAGTTTATGGTTTAGGTTTAGTTTATTTTAGGTTATAGTTTAGGTTTTATTTAGTTTAATTTAGGTTTAGGTTTATTTTATTTTATTTATTTTAGGTTTAGGTTTTTTAGTGGTTTAGGTCTAGTTTTTATTTATTTTAGGTTTATTTTTTTTGGTTGAGGTTTTTTATTTATTTTTTATATTATATTTTAGGTTTACTTTATTTATTTTTTATTTAGTTTTATTTTATTTAGTTTATTATTTTAGGTTTATTTTATTTTTTAGTTTAGTTTAGGTTTTATTTCTTTTATTTTATTTTAGTTTTTATTTCTTATTTTATTTTATTTCTAGGTTTATGTTTATGTTTTAGTTTTGGTTTGGTTTAGCTTTTTTAGTTTATTTTTTTTATTTTAGTTTAGGAATTTCATTAATTTATTTTTAGGTTTATTTTGTTTAAGTTTAGGTTTTTTAGGTTTTTTTTAGGATTTAGGTTTAGGGTTTAGTTTTGGGGTTTAGAGCTTGGGTTTAGGGTTATAGATTTTAGGGATTAGGGTTTTGGTTTTGGGTTTAGGTTTAAGATTTAGGTTTGAGGGTTTAGGGTTTAGGGTTTTTTTTATTTGTTTTATATTTTTTATTTTTTTCATTTTTTAAATTAAGTAAGCAGGTAGATTTAGGTTTATTTAGTTTACTTAGTTTATTTATTTTAGTATATTTTATTTTTTATTTTTATATTTTTTATTTAGTTTAGTTAATTTATTTTAGGTTTTTTAATCTAGTTTATTTTTTAGGTTTAGGTTTAGGTTTAGGTTTATTTTTTAGTTTAGTTTCATTTTTATTTTATTTTCTATGTTTAAATTTTATTTTTTATTTTTAGGTTTATGTTTAGACTTTTATTTTATTTTTTTTAGGTTTAGGTTTTAAGTTTTTATTTTAGCTTTATTTTTAGGAATTATTTTTTAGTTTTGGTTTAGGTTTATATTTAGTTTATTTCATTTTATTTAGTTTAGGTTTAGGTTTAAGTTTAGTTTATTTTAGGTTTAGGTTTAGGTTTTATTTGTTTTACCTTAGTTTATCTTATTTTAGGTTTAAGTTTATTTTATTTTTATTTTAGGTTTATTTATTTTTTTAAATTAGGGTTTAGGTTTTATTTTTTATTTATTTTTAGGTTTATTTTTTAGGTTTAGGTTTTTATTTAGTTTTTTTTAATTATATTTTAGGTTTATTTTATTTTTATTTTAGGATTAGTTATTATTTTATTTAGGTTTAATTTTTTAATTTAGTTTAGATTTTATTTATTTTAATTTAATTTAGTTTATTTTATTTTTTTTTGGTTTAGGTTTAGCTTTAGGTTTTAGTTTATGTTTTATTTTATTTTATTTTTCATTTTATTTTTTATTTAGGTTTTTTTATTAATTTTATTTTTTAGTTTTATTTAGTTTATGTTTAGGTTTTAGCTTTTTTTAGGTTTAGGGTTTAGGGTTTAGGTTTTAATTTTGGTTTATTTTTAAGGTTCATTTTTACGTTTAGGTTTAAGTTTATTTTTAGTTTATTCTATTTTATATAGCTTTGGGTCTTGGTTTAATTTATTTTAGGTTTAGGTTTAGGTTTAGGTTTTATTTATTTTAGTTTAGTTTATTTTAATTTTGGTTTGGGTTTATTTTATTTCATTTATTTTATTTTTATTTTAGGTTTAGTTTTATTTTTAGTTTAGGGTTTTTGGTTTATATTTTATTTATTTTTTTGGTTTATTTTTAGTTTTATTTTTAGGTTATGTTTTATTTTATTTTATTTTTGTTTTATTTTATTTTTTATTTTATGTTAAGTTTTTATTTTATTTAAGTTTTTTTTTATTCTTAGGTTTATTTTATTTTTAAGTTTAGTTTAGGTTTTTATTTATTTATTTTTAATTGATTTTTTTAATTTAATTTATTTTATTTTTAGTTTAGGTTTAAGTTTTAGTTTAGGTTTTTATTTTATTATTTATTTTCTTTTATTTATGTTTAGGTTTTTTATTTATTTTATTTTTAGGTTTTACTTTATTTAGGTTTAATTTTTAACATTTTTAGGGTTTAGGGTTTAGGGTTTTAGAGTTTAGTGTTTAGGGTTAGGGTTTAGTGTTTAGGGTTTAGGGTTTAGGGTTTAGGGTGTATGGTTTTTTTTAGTTTAGGGTTTAGGGTTAGCTTAGGGTTTAGGGTAAGTTTAGGTTTTAGGGTTTAAGGTTTAGGGTTTAGGATTAAGGGTTTAGGGTTTTAAGGTTTAGTTTAGGGTTAGTTTAGGGTTTAGGGTTTATGGTTTAGGTTAGTTTAGGGTTTAGGGTTTAGGGTTTAGGGGTTAGGGTTCAGGGTTTAGTGTTTAAAGTTTTTGGTTTATTTTTTTAACAGAGAACAAATTCATATTCAACCTTTCTTCTTTTGATTTTTATTCCAAGTAACACACCAAGTTTTCTAAGACATAGCGATGACATAGATATGGTCAAATTAAATTTTAAATAATCTTTTTAAAGACATAGTTCCATAGTAGTAGATCGGATTTTATTCTTTAGTTTCTCTAGTTCCCATTAGAACCACCCAGTAGGATCCACCATCATATCCCCGATCTTCCACCATATTTATAACCTCCGTTGCTCCTCCGCCTCCATAACAACCTTGCTTTAACCACCACCTCCATATATTTCTAGATCCCCACCACCACTATGATAATGTTACCTTCTCCTCCAATCTTTAGATCTAGTTTTGGTTGATGGTGATGTTCCTCATCAAGGTTTTCCCATTCTTAAGTTTCAAGTTTAGGTTTATGATTGGGTTTTAGGGTATAAGTTTATTAATTAATTTATTTAGTTACTTTAGGTTTAGGTTTAGGGTTTGGGTTTTAGAGTTTAATATTTAGGGTTAGGATTTAGGGTTTAGGGTTTAGGGTTTAGCATTTGGGTTTGGGGTTAAGGATTTAGGGTTTAAGGTTTTTTTTTAAAATTTAGTGAATTGGTAGGTTTAGGTTTATTTATTTTATTTAGTTTATGTTTAATTTATTTTAGTTTATTTTATTTTTTATTTTTATTTAGGTTTATTTTTTATTTTATTTGTTTAGTTTATTTATTTTAGGATAAATTATATTAGTTTAGGTTTTTTATTTTAGTTTTTTTTTTGTTTAGGTTTTGGATTAAGATTATTTTTTAGTTGAGTTTTATTTTTAGTTTATATTTTAGGTTTAGGTTTTATTTTTTTTTTAAGTTTAGGTTTAGGTTTTATTTTATTTTTTAAGTTTAGGTTTTAGGTTTTATTTTAGTTTTACTTTTGGTTTTTTTTTGTTTAGTTTAGGTTTAGGTTTATTTATAGTTTATTTTATTTCATAAAGTTTAGTTTTTTTTTGGATTAGGTTTAGGTTTTATATATTTTATTTTTTTTTAGGTTTAGCTTTATTTTATTATGTTTATTTTATATATTATTTTTAGATTATGTTTGTTTTTAGGGTTAGGTTTAATTTTATTTATTTTTTAGGTTTATTTTAAGTTAATTTTTTTTGTTTAGGGTTTATTTAGTTTTTATTTTATTTTATTTTAGGTTTATTTTATTTTACTTTAGGTTTAGTTTTATTATATTTAGGTTTTAATCGAGGTTTATTTTTTTTTTAGTTTATTTAGGTTTTATTTATTTTATTTTAGTTTATTTTTTTTATTTTTAGGTTTAGGTTTATGGTTTGGTTTTAGTTTAGGTTTTTATTTTATTTTATTATTTTAATTTATTTAGATTTAGTTATTTTATTTATTTTATTTTTAGGTTTTATTTTGTTTAGCTTTAAGTTTTTAAGTTTTAGGGTTTGGGGTTTAGGGAAAGCTTAGGGTTTAGGGTTAGTTTAGGGTTTAGGGTTAGTTTAGGATTTTGGGTTTAGGGTTTAAGGTTTTAGGGTTTAGGGTTTAGGCTTTTGGCTTTAGGGTTTTAGGGTTTACGGTTAAGGGTTCATTGTTTAGTGTTTAGGGTTAGGGTTAGGGCTTAGGGTTTAAGGTTTAGGGTTTTTTAAGGTTTAAGGTTTAGGGTTTAGGGTTTAGGGTTTGTTTTATGGTTTAGGGTTTAGAGTTTAGGGTTTATGATTTAGGGTTTAGGGTTTAAGGTTTAGGGTTTAGGATTTAGGTTTTTTTTAATTAAGTAAACCGGTAGGTTTAGGTTTATTTAGTTTATTTTTTATTTATTTTAGTTTAATTTATATTTTATTTTTATTTAGGTTTTTTATTTTTTATTTAGTATAGTTTATTTATTTAAATTTAGGTTTTTTATTTTAGTTTATTTTTTATGTTTAGGTTTAGGTTTATGTTTATTTTTTAGTTTAATTTTATTTTTATTTTATATTTTAGGTTTAGGTTTTTTTTAGGTTTTTTTTAGGTTTTTACATTTTTTTTTTAGTTTTAGGTTTTAGGTTTTATTTTTTTAGTTTAGGTTTAGGTTTATTTTTAGTTTATTTTATTTTATTTAATTTAGGGTTTTAGGTTTAGGTTTTGTTTTTTTTTTAGTTTAGTTTATTTTAGTTTAGGTTTATGTTTATTTTATTTTATTTATTTTAGGTTTAGGCTTTTTTTTTTGTAATTTAGGGCTTTGGTTTGATTATTTATTTATTTTTTTGGTTTATTTTTTAGGTTTATTTTTTAGTTTAAGTTTTATTTAGTTTTATTTTATTTATATTTTGTGCCACAATCCTTCAAGATCTTTGATGGCATTGGAAACCTACGATAACACATTGCACACTTTTGAGCCAGCTATTGCAACACCGGTGGCTGCAACGCACTCCTCTTCCGCCTTTTCTTTTGTAATCTGTTAGTAGTATCATTTGATTGGTACGCCAAACTGTCCAACAGTTTGGTGAAGACTTTTGCTAAGTTGGAGCACCTCTTCATCAAGAGGTTTGCTAGAGCATAGCAGAGGATGACTGTAGGTGACCTTATTGTAGAGAAACAGAAACTCAACGAGTCCCATGTTATTTTAGGTGACCTTTGTGAGAAACAAAACTCAATGAAATACAAACTATAGTTATCAGAACATCATGCCATTGAGATTCTTCTCAAGAATATCCATGGTCACCTTCATTCTTTAAGGCTTTACCATCATAACATTTGAGAAATTAATCAATAAGGTGGCTAGCTTGAGAAAGCCAACAGTTTTCCTTTCCCGACCAATCATCTAGGTCCAAGCTGCAGAAGATGTTTGAGAAGAATCCAGGAGCAGTTGTGTCAGTGGATAAAGGGAAGTAGCCAGCCAAAGCTCAATAGGAGAGACTACAAGCTCAACAGCCTCTTTTGACACCACCTCTTCCACCACCTTGGACATCATACAGCCATTGACACAACCATTTCCACCACCTGAGCCTACCCAGTGGTATTCATATCGATCACCAGGTAGCTACTTTCCACCTACTCATGCTGATAAATTGAATAAGCCATATTTATTCAAGATGGAGGTAGTTAGAAAAATCTTTAAGAATCTCTTAAAGATACTTGACTTTCGTTACAGCCGAAAGGAGGAAGTGGGCAAGATGATCTTAGATATTGCCCCTATGTTAGGCCATGTCTTAGATTGTATCACTTTTATGACTAGCTTGAGTGCAGCTACAAGTTGAGAGCCATAGTTATCCCTAAGGAATAATTATTAGAGCAACCATCCAGTTATGTTAGAGTAATCCTTGGGGATACTTGCCATCATCTTAAGACCTTGCCATCATCTTAAGACCAAAGAAGTTTAAGATATCTTCCTATCCTGAACCTCTAAGAAGATCAATTTTAAGATCAAGAAGCTTTCCTTGCAGGTGCCTGAAGTAGCTCAAATGTCCAATACCATGGAAGGTTTGTTAGTTGCAAAGGACAATCGGGGAAGGTGACATCCCAACAGTAGCAACAACTCACCATACTTGCTCGGGATAGTCCAGTAGCACAGCCACCATCCAAGTCCAGTACAATCTCCAATGTTATAGCTACCACTTCTTCTACTAGCTCCTCTTCTACTAGTAGGAGCATAGTATTTGCTGATAAAGGCACTAAATCCCTTACTCTGCTTACTTTATTTGATTTCTATCATGTACCTCCACCAAAAAAGAAATTAATTAAAAAAGCTAATTCTACTTACATATTGTCTACTTCAGGTGCTCTTGATTTTATTCTTATTGAAAGCTCTCTGGTTCTAAATAAAAATAATAGCTCTAGTAGTTCCAATCCTTTCCTTATTGATTCAAAGTCAGACTATCCTTCTCTAAATCAATCGGGTTCACCTCTTGAGATTGACTTGGAGTCAACTGACTCTGAGGTTCCCATAAGAAAAGCTGTAGGTATGCCTGATGAGAAGGTAGAATTTTCCACAAGCTCAACATTCCAAGAAGTCATTGAAGTCAACCTATGCAGTGGAAATGTTCTACCTCTTAATACCTCGGATAAGGGTAAGCAAGTCATTAGTTCCAGTGAGCAGATAGCCCCTCCATAGGATGCTCCACCCATGGATATGCTTGTGGAGGACCAAGCTAGAGTTGATTATAATGTCCTAGCTCACCTTAGAAAGTTTCCATCTAAGTTAAGCATATACAATGCCCTTATCTTATCCAAAGAGATGAGGGAATCACTAATCAAGATCTTGCTTGATCTAGAGATATGCTTAACTCAGCTGATCACTATTAAAGAGGAGGCATGCCACTCGAAGTTCATCTTAGGAATTACATTCAATGATGAAGACTTACTCTTAGGGACGACCGAGCACAACCGCCTCTTTATATTATAGTGGATGTTGGCAGATACAGGCTATCCAGAGTTTTGGTTGACCTAGGTGTATCAATCAACATTATGAGTCTAAGAACCCTTGCCTACTTGAAGATCTACATCACCAAACTCCAAAAAGAAAGGATGATGTTGAGAGGATTCAATGAAACAATGTAAGAGGGCCTTGTGGTGTTTATTTTTGGATTTATGGGGTGGGGGGGGTGGGGGGCGAGGGGTTTGGGGACACCAGATCGTAGGTGGGGTACTTTTTTAGGTGATTGGGAATAACATTAAGTGATGATGTACTATCTCAAAAGATAAGAAGCATCAGCCTATAATAGACTTAATCATGTAATAAGGACTCCTAAGTCATGATGGGTCTATGAATGTACTAAATATTTTTCTCCCACTTTACATGAATGAATAAAGAAGGGTTTATATTAAACCATGTTCTTAAGTTCTCTATGGAGGCAAGCCTCCATACTTATTTATATCTTAGGAAATGAAATTTCTTAAGAATACTCTCGATCAAAGTAGATAATTATCATCTAAAAAGATTTCAAGGTTATACTATCAAAGGATTGAATATATTTGGAAAATCAATTGGGAAAGTTCAAGGAGAAGACTTATTTTTGGAATCCAATTAAAATAAGTAAGAAATGCTCATGATATTAGAAAGCCTAGCAATCATTCCAATATATCCTATGATTAGGTTTTATAATTTCAAAGTTGAGGAGATTTATATGTTTTGAGTTGAAATTTAATTAGATTACTAGGCTTGTAATCCACCAACACAAGGTTGTGGGAATGCCTAAGAGATAAGGATTTATGCTCATAGCCTAAAAGAAATAGCTACCACGGATCCTAAATCTAGGGAGCTTTAGTATGAGCTAAAGCACGACCTAAATCTAAGCGATAGGTGGACATAAGGGTAACTTTCATAAGAGAAATAAATTGTTTGACTTCTAGACTTATTATCGCCTGAAGTGGTCGCCAGCTAACTTCTCCTACAATTTTAAGACCATATAATCTAATCTTATGAATTGAAAGATAGCTAGGGTAGTTATTTAATTAGAAAGAACCTAAAGTCCTAAACACACTTCCTAAGAGACTAGAGCATGAGTGGTATGGCTTATGACTTAATCTGTAGATGCAAAATCTTTTCAAATTTTATTTCATTATAGACATATCATTTTGACGGAGGCTTTAGGATTTATTATGCCTAAATGCATGATGAAATAGGTTATGGGTCAAATAAACTAGTAGAAGGTGTTCTCCACCACAAGGGATGCCCTCACAAGTCACGCATTCCTTTATCGTGCAAGGATGGAGATCCTTCATGTTCAAGAGAGAAAGAATATGCATGCATGATGTGAAACATACAACCATACCGCTAAGGGGTTACAAAATCTTATGAATATCCTATTTATGTCTTTGGCTTTATGATGAGGTTATGAGTTGTTTAAAATTTAGTTATGAGTGATTAGTTGGGTAGAAAAGTTATTTTTACCTAAGATCCTAATCATATCCAAACACGCTAAAGCATCAATTTAAGTAACTATCAAAACATGCCATCCTAATGTATAATGTAAACATACATCAAACAATTATATAAACTATCATAAAAGAATAAAAGGTTGGTGCGTCGTACCACCACAAGAGAGAAAAGATGGGTAGTCGAGCTCTACCCTTATATAACCTAGAATTTGAAAGAATAATTATAATTGTATTAAATGCTATGGGGTCTTCTTTTTCATATCTCCATTTCTGATTTGTTTCCTTCTTTAATTTGGATGGTGCTTACTTTAAAGGCATCACAGGGCACCCCAGGATAAAGCCTTCTAGCCACTACTCATCCTAATCCCCCATAGAACTAATACTAATTCCTATTGCAAAAAATACATTTATGTGGGAAAAGTATATCTAACTACACCTGTAAAATAGAGGTTAGCTAAATATACATATAATCCCAAGCAGTTGTATTTATAATTTGGACTTAGCACCCTACACACATGGGTAAGCCACGTGTCCTAACTTGGATTATGCTTAAGGATTTAAGCAACTTGAAAAAAGAGTCACATTTATTTTTAAGTAACTCTTAAGCATTATCCCTTGCAAAAAACATGATTAGGCTAAAATTGGCCTATCATCCAGTTTATAAAGTATACACCCTAACATTTAATCTAAAACAATGCATCATAAAACAAAACATACATCACATCATACACCATCCTAACTTAGAGCTATAAGAGGTGACTTAATTCTAATGTGTGTATTATGGCTTGTGTGGTATGTCTTGTTAGGCATTACTATTGTATTTTCTAAGTGCATAAGGATTCAATTTAACATGAAAGGTTGATTTCACTTGAAGTAGTTTATTTGATTTGAGAATTTTAATTTGTGTTTTCTTTTATTTCATTTGATTACACTTAGCAACTAAGTGTTATAAAGAGAGAAAATGTGGATTGCCCTCTTTCATCCCTACCTTAAGTCACTTTCTAAAGTATATTAATTTGATTTAGTTCTCTTTAGTGAATGTCTTATTAAATGATTTAATCCTAAGTGTATCTATACATGCAACATATTTTAGCACTGTTAAATCATGAATGTATGTGTATGTTTTGAATTTATATTTTATTTGATTAAATTATTTAAACATATTAATTTAAAAATTTATCCAAATTCTTATACAAAAAGGACATAAGAATGAAATTAAATAGGCATGTGCCATTGTTAAAATAGGGAAGTGGGCTAATCAAATGACCTCCCTGGAGCTAGCTAAAACTTCATATTCTAAAGATGTCCAGCTTATAAACTCATTTGCATTCAAACATATGTAAATTCGTATACATGAACATATGAAGTAAGATCCAAATCATATGGCTAATTAATTTAACCACTTAGTCAATTATGAATGCATACAATTTTAATGTCAAATGGGATTTTCATTTACTAATGACATATACATATACATGTACAAAGATATAGGTAAGTACGTGTCATTATTAAATCACGAAAGTGAGATAATCAAATGACCTCCTTAGGGCTAACTAAAGCCTCATATTCCCAGGATGTCCAGACAGTATACTTGCTTTTCTTGGACACACATTGATGTAAAGATAAATGAGGGAAAGAAAACCATGTAAAGATTGTATATTTTTTTATTGAATCATTTATATATATGAATTAAAGCTCTTTCCAAATTCTAATGTTGAAATACATAAGAATGAAATCAAATGGGTATGTGCAGGAAGTGAGGTCAAATAGCCTCCATGGCACTAGCTAAAGCCTCATTATTCCAGCTATATACCCATTACCATTCAATCTTATATAAATCAACACTTGAATAGAGGAAAGATAACTCAACATTTATACACTTAAGCTTTAAGCACTTGCATTTCTTATGTATTTATAACTAGCATCAGAACAAATATAATTATTTATTTATAAGCTTTTAAAAAATATATTTGGATTTAATAGTGATAATAGCCACACATATATTAAATGAAATCAACACATGCAAGCTTACATAAAGGAAATACATTTTGTTTTACTTGATTTTGAAAATATGGATGCATAAATTGAAATGACATACCAAATCTACCATGACTGGAAAAAGGATAATGAAATATAAGCATGTGATTCATTCAACCAAACTAGTTCTTAAGGACAATCAAATCAAATATGATTATTTAATGCAAACCAAAACTTCTTTATTAATTAAGTTTTAGATTTGATTTGATTTAAAAAGGAAAAAATAAATCATCACTTGCTATTTTAAACCCATCCCCACATTGGTGATTTGATTTAATTTAAGTAAATGTAATTTATTTATTTTATTAATTTAATTAAATGAATTAATCACCCTTACCTATGTCACGTAAATGTAATTAACTAAATAATTATGAGCCAACATGATATGCATGGAAAATAAACTTGCAGCTATCCTAGGAAATAAAATGAGCCAAATGCAATTGGCTCATGATTATTAGTTAATTAGATTAAGGGACTTAATTAATTACTCTTATGGTTTTCCCACACATGTGGACTAACCATAATTTTATTAAATGCCTTTAGGTTATTAAACACCTAAAGATCTACACCATGATTTAATTAATTAAGGTGTGATCTGATTATGATTTCAATTTGATTAATTGATTTAATTAATTGGTTAAATCTTAATTAATTTAATTTTAAAAAAGGGTGAAATGAACTTAGGGAAAGGGATCCCATCCCTATTTCTTAGTTCACTTACTGTTGGACAATGATTAATAAACTTAATAAACTAATTTATTACTATTCATGAGATTAATTAATCATTAACTAACTTAAAAGAGTAGTTAAGGTTTAATTAGTCAATTTTTTGAACTAAGTGGGCAATAAATCCAAAGAAAATCATGGGAGGCAGAGGTCATCCCATTAAATTAACCCATAAAATTTGGGATTAATTGCTCTAGTAATTAAGAGTAATTAAGCTAATTAAATTTGCATTTAAACCTTAATTACTATTCAAAATTAGGTAAGATCATTTTTAATTGATTCTCCTTTGAAATACCTTTAAAATGAGTATACATTTGCATTTTTTTCTATGATATTTTATGATCTTTAGAAGTTTCAGCCATTAAAAATGACTTATTAAGCCTGATTAAAGCTGATTCATGTTGGCGCCATGTGGCACGCTGATGCAGTGCGCTTTCCACATGGTGCTGTGGGATTGGCTACTAAAAACTAATCTGACTCTTTACCTACATGGCGGTGATGGATGCGCTTTCTCATCCACCATACGATCTAAGATCAAATGGCTATGATTAATCCCACAACTTAATAAGATTAAATCAAATAAATCTTAAAGGATCTTATCATGACCGTCCATTCCGATCAAGAAGAACAGATGGTGCGTGATCTAATGTCACATAAGTGTGGGAGAATGGAGCTCGTCTACCATTGCTCAGTTGATCTAAGCTTACACGAGCTCAGATTAACTCCAAAAGGATCACACACCTCCACGACATCGATCAGAGGGGATCCAATGGTCAGGATCACACGAGATGCAAGTTTTGTTTAAAAAGCTCCAACCCATTTTTTCTTAAGGATCGATTATGGAAGCATACCTCATTGGAGCTCAAGATCGATGGCTCAAATGATTAAGGAAGCTTCATCTAGTGGAGACGAAGCCCTTTTGACCAGCAATTGGATCAATTCCTTGATGTTCACTCAGAAGGCCATGAACTAAAAATTTTGAGCTCGACTTTGATTGAATTCCCACCTTTAATGCTTGGATGCTTGGGAGATCATTCATTCTTTCTTGATGAGGGCTAGTGAAGGTGCGTGCAATGGTAATTTGAGTTTGATGGAGAAATGGGGAAGCTAGGTCAAAAATGGGAGTGTCTTATTTCGAGATTGATGGGAATGGCATTTATTGATTGAGGAATGATTTTTGGAGCTTTGGGAATGGCTCTAATGGCTCATCCTGGGTAGCTAGGGCTCTTAGGAATGATTTTTTTTATGTGTTTGAGTGGAAATGAGTGGAAATGGTTTTGGTCAGGTTCAACAATCAATTTGGAATGAACTTGAGCTATTGGTTGCAATCAATATGGTTTATATTTTCATTTGACCCATTTTGGTCTTTTAGGTCAATTTGAGTTGATATAAGTCCCCAACAGCAATCACTTAGTAGTTTCCCTAGGCTAGGTTCGATTTTTTGTGCAACCAATAGGTCACCCTAGTGGTTATACCTCGCTTTAGAAGATATAAGTATTTTAGGCCTTCTTCCTAGCACAACTGTTGCACTCCGAAAGGAAACCCCTTAGGTTGGCTCTACCCCGAGAATTATCCATTTCTATTTATAAACTGAGGTAGGTTAAGGCATGGCCCTTCTCTGGGTCCACGCCAGTCCATATATTAACTCAAATTAAATTAAACCCAATCTAGTTTTTCCCAGTGGTGTTAAATCACAACCTTCTCTTTAGTGGATCCCCAAATCATATATAAACCAGTCAAGCAAACAAATAAAATTCAAAATAAACCTCCCCAGTGGGGCCAAATTAAACTAATTCCCTTGGTAGAGTTAAATTAAAGAAATCCAACCAAACTTATATTCCCAGCGGATACATCCCCAAAAAAATCTATGAAATTATACTGAAATCCAAATCCCCAGCAGATAGTCCAAACCTTCTTTCACTAGTGGAAGGTTAATATACTCATTCCCCAGTAGACTCGAGCCCATATATATAGCAGATGTTCCTCCACATCAATTAAAATAAAATAAATTAAAGTCAATTCAATCTTAATCCCCGGTGGATTATAGATTCTTATCCCCAGCCGATATTTTTTCCATAAATCATATAATCAAATTAAATTCAAACCTTATCCTCAACAGATTTTCTTCTTCTATGCCCTTGACATAGACCCCTCACATGTCATGTAATGTGTGATCCTAGATCTCCTCCATGTCCTTGGACTTCTCATCAAATCTTATTTCTTCTCTTATGCACACCTTTAATACTTCAACCAAAAGCCTAATAATGTATTCATTCAAATTACATCATCTTAACATTGTAATCAACATTTTATGATTTATGATGGTGCAAGCTCAAAACTAACTATACAATTCTAAATATATTAGGGTTTAGGAATTAACACACTATATTATAATATAAGATGCTATATTATAATTTGTTATAATATAATATATTGTCTAACATTAGACCTCATTAGTATCACTTAAAAAGATCAAATAATAAAATTTTCACAAAATATGAATAATGTTCATTTTGGATGTAAAATTGTTATTTTCTATTAGAAATGGTACAAAATAGCGAAATTTTGGTGTTGCTTCTTGGTTTGTGCTATGAATTTGGCCAAATTCTTCAATCTCAACCTTCAAATTAACATTTATGTGAGTTTTTGACCCAATGTATCATAACAAAAGTAAAACATACTAAAATGTAGAATAGTCGTTAGTAACGCACCACCATATTTATATATATATGTGAAGTTATATTGTTATGTTCATTATATTTTAATATGCTTTCATAAAATATATTATCTTATATTACACCATAAAATGAATCACTCTAAGCAAAAAATTTATAAAATTTAGTTGAAAAATGAACATTTATTTTGGATGCAAAATTCCATTCTTTTGACTAAATGACACAGCATAACACACCCCCAATGATGTTCCCTAAAGTTTACCTTAAATTTGGCCAAGCCCCATCATCTTAGCCTATAAATCAATATTTTTATGAATTATACCAGTACAAACTCTACTACATCATACTATAACAAACTAAATATGCTAAATAATAAGTAGTAATACATAATAGTATGCTATAATGCATGATGCTACACTATGTTATGGCATCCTATATTATAATAGCATATATATTATATTATATTATATTGCATATCACATCACAATGGATTGCTTAAGATAAAAAATCATAAAATTAGTCTAAATAATAAAAAATTATATATTTTAGTCGTATCATTTAAATATTTTAAATTGAAATAATATATTATGATGTCATGCTTTACTTATTATGAATTTGGCCAAATCCCACCATTTTAAAGTGTAAATCAACACTTTTATAAATAATGCTAGTGTATGCTCAACTACATGATTGTAAAGTACTAAAAGAATTTAAAATACACAGAATAATATATTATGATATATGATGCTATACTATGCTACAACATATAATATTTATTTTGAACATAAAATATTTTTTATTTTAGACTACAAGTGGTATGCACACCTTTGGTACTACAGCTAATTCCCACTTCAAATTTAATAAATTTCATCATCTAATTTATTAAATCAATATTTTTATGATTTATATTAATATAGACTATAGGGCATGATACCGTAATATACTAAAACATTTCAAAATATCTTATAACATCTAAAAACACATCACTACGTGCTCAAATATATGATTATACATTATACTATAATATATGGTATTATAATATGATTTAGGGTTATAGTTTAGGGTATTCAAATCTCCAATAGTCAAGGGAAAGTCACTTGAAGACATTTTTTTTAGCTATTAGGATTAAGTCATTCTTTGGATTTACCCCTAATGACATCTTTATTCAAATTTTAAAGTTTAGGGTTTAGGGTTAGTATAAGGTTTAGGGTTTAGGGTTAGTTTAGGTTGAGGGTTTTAGCTGGTTTAGGATTTAGGTTTTAATGTTTGAGGCTTAGGGTTTGGGATTGTGGGTTAGGGATTAGGGTTTATGGTTTTATTAAGGTTTAGGTTTAGGTTGAGGGTTTTAGGGTTTCATTAGGGTTTAAGGTTTAAGGTTTAGGGTTTAGGATTTAGGATTCAAAGTTTAGGGTTTAGGGTTTAGGGTTCATGGTTTAGGGTTTAGGGTTTATTATTTATGGTTTAGGATTTTTAGGGTTTAGAGTTTAGGGTTTAGGGTTTAGGGTTTAGGGTTTATGGTTTATGGTTTATGGTTTAAGTTTAGTTTAGTGTTTAAGGTTTAGAGTTTTGGGTTTAGGGTTTAAGGTTTCTTTTAATAGAGAATAAATTTAAATTCAACATTTCTTCTATTAGATTTCATAAACCAAATAGCATCCCAAGTTTTCTAAGACACAAGCAATGACATAGATAAAAAATGAGGACTAATAGAGCAAATCAAAAACATTAGATAAGTAGAATCATATCTACTATAAAGACACAGTCCCATAAGCAAAAGATCAAATCGACCATTATTTAGTTTCTACAATTCTGCCACCTCTTGAGTAGTGGGATCCGCCATCATATCCCTGATCTCTCCCTTTGCCACCAGCACAGTAGTAACCTACATTGCTCTCTCTGCCTCCATTATCACCACTACTCTGACCACCACCTCCACATCCATAAGCACCTCAGATCCCCCCACCACTATGATAACCCATCCACCTTCAAACGCCAAATCAGTTATTTGATGATGATGTTATAGCCATCAAGGTTCGCCCATTCTTAAGGTTTAGTTTAAAGTTGTAGGTATAAGCTTATCTAGTTTTTTAGCATTTAGGGTTAGGTTTAGGATTTGGGTTTAGGGTTTAGGGTTTTTAAAAAAAAAACTAAGTAAACTAGTAGGTTTGAGTTTATTTAATTTTATTTTTTATTTTAGTTTATTTTATTTTTTATTTTTATTTAGGTCAAATTTTTATTTTTATATTGGTTAATTATTTATTCTTATTTAGTTTAGTTTATTTATTTTAAAATTATTTATTTTAGTTTAGGTTTTTTATTTTTATTTTTAGGTTTAGGTTTAAGCTTATGTTTATTTTTTTAGTTTAGTTTTATTTTTATTTAATTTTTTAGGTTTAGGTTTTATTTTTTATTTTTAGGTTTAGGTTTAGGTTTTTATTTTATTTTTCTAGGTTTAAGTTTACATTTTTATTTTAGGTTTATTTTTAGGTTTTATTTATTAGTTTAGGTTTAGGTTTATTTTTAGTTTATTCTATTTATTTAGTTCAGGGTTTAGGTTTAGTTTATTTAGGTTTAAGTTTAGGTTTATTAATTTTAGTTTATCTTATTTTAGTTTAGGTTTTGGATTATTTTTTTTAGTTTAGGTTTAGCTTTTTTTTAGTTTAAGGTTTAGGTATTATTTTTATTTAGTTTTAGGTTCATTTTTTAGGTTTAGATTTTTATTTAGTTTTTATTTTAGCTTTATTTTTTATGTTTAGTTTTTTTTTTATTTAGGTTTTCTATTTCTAAGTTATTTTATTTTTTAGTTTAGTTTAGGTTTTTATTTATCTAATTTTAGTTTAGTTTTAATTTTTATTTTATTATATTTTTAGGTGTAGGTTCAGGTTTATGTTTAGGTTTTAGTTTAGGTTTTTAGTTTATTTTTTATTTTATTTAGCTTTATATTTTTTTCTTTATTTTATTATTAGGTTTTATTTAGTTTAGGTTAAGGTTTTTACGGTTTATGTCTTAGGGTTTAGGGTTTAAGGTTTAGGGTTTAGGGTTCAGGTGTAGGGTTTATGGTTTAGGGTTTAGTGTTTTTTTTATTTATATTTATATTTTTAATTTTTTAAATTAAGCTAGGTTTATGTTTACTTAGTTTATTTAATTTATTTCTTAGTTATTTTAGTTTAGTTTATTTTTTAGTTTTATTTTGGATTATTTTTATTTTTATTTAGTTTAGTTTATTAATTCAAGGTTTTATTTTTTTAATTTATTTAGTAGGTTGAGGATTAGGTTTAGGTTTATTTTTTTAAGTTTAGTTATATTTTTATTTTATTTTTTAGGTTTAAGTTTTATTTTTTATTTCTAGGTTTAGGTTTAGGTTTTATTTTATTTTCTTTTTAGGTTTTATTTTAGGTTTATTTTAGGTATTATTTTTAGTTTAGGTTTATTTTAGTTTATTTTATTTATTTAGTTTAGGTTTAGGTTTAGATTTAGTTTACTTTAAGTTAGGTTTAGGTTTTATTTATTTTATTTAGTTTATCTTAAGTTTTATATTTTTATTTTAAGTTTAGGGTTTTCTTAGTTTAGGGTATAGGTCATATTTTTTATTTTTTTTATGGGTTTATTTTTTTTGCTTAGGTTTTTATTTAATTTTTATTTAATTTTTATTTTAAGTTTATTTTAGATCTATTTTAGGTGTAGTTTTTATTTTATTTAGTCATTTTCATTATTTTTTGTTTAGTTTAGGTTTTCATTTATTTTATTTAGTTTAGTTTTTATTTTTTATTTCATTTTTTTAGGTTAAGGTGTATGTATTTATTTTATTTTATTTTTTAGGTTTAGGTTTAGGGTTTAGGGTTTTAGGGTTTAGGGTTTAGGGTTTAGGGTTTAGTGTTTAGTGTTTAGGCTTCAGGATTTTGGGTTTTCAGGGTTTAGGGTATAGGGTTAGCATAGGATTAAGGGTTAGTTTAGGGTTTAGGGTTTTTAGGTTTTAGGATTTATGGTTTAAGGTTAGTTTAGGGTTTAGGGCTTAGGGTTGTAGGGTTTAAGGAGTAGGGTTTAGGGCTTAGGGTTAGCTTAGGGTTTAGGGTTTTAATTTTTTTATTTCTTTATTTTTTATTATAGGGCTTATTTTTATATTTTTTATTTTAGGTTTAGGTTTATTTTAGTTTATTTTTTTATATTATTTTATCTTTAAGTTTAGATTTATTTTTATTATATTTTATTTTTATTTATTTATTTTTTGTTTAGTTTAGTTTATTTTTGAGTTATTTTATTTTTCTTTAGCTTATTTTATTTTCAGTATATTTATTTTGGATTATTTAATTTATTTCTATTTAGGTTTAGGTTTCAATTTAGCTTATTTATTTTAGCTTATTTATTTTTATTTAGGTTTAATTTATTTTTAGATTTATTTTATTTATTTTAATTTTAGTTTATTTTATTTATTATAGGGTTCATTTAGTTTAGTTTTTCATTTACTAATTTTTTATATATTTTATTTTTATTTATTTTTTATTTTATTTTAATTTTTATTTTATTTTTATTTTATTTTATTTAGGTTTAGGTTTAGGTTTATTTATCTAGTTTAGTTTATTTAGTTTTATTTTATTTTTTTAGGTTTCATTTAGTTTAGGTTCCTTTTTTGTTTATTTTAATTTATTTTATTTATATTTGGTTTATTTTATTTTTATCTAATTTTATTAATTTTTAGTTTTGGGTTTATTTATTTATTTTCTAGTT
The DNA here is from genome assembly GCA_021442155.1 of Cymbidium sinense. NCBI lineage: Eukaryota > Viridiplantae > Streptophyta > Magnoliopsida > Asparagales > Orchidaceae > Cymbidium > Cymbidium sinense. The sequence goes on from JAKCPB010000379.1 coordinate 162,667, forward strand.
TAGTTTATTTTATTTATTTTAGTTTAGGCTTATTTAATTTGTTTTTATTTACTTTATTTATTTTATCTCAAATTTTTTTATTTAGTTTAATTTTGGTTTGTTATTTTTATTTATTTTATTTTTAATTTAGCTTTTTTTATTTATTTAGGTTTATTTTATATTATTTTAGGTTTATTTTATTTATTTAGTTTAGGTTTAGGTTTATTTATTTAATTTATTTTTTTATTTTAGATTATTTAATTATTAATTTTTTTTAGTTTATTTAAGTTCTAGGTTTTATTTTTAAAATTTATTTTATTTTATTTATTTTTATTTTAGGATTATTTTAGTTTAGGTTATGTTAATTTAGTTTAGTTTAGTTTATTTTTATTTTTATTTTTAGTTAGGTTTTTAAGTTTATTTTTATTTTATTTAGTTAATTTATTTTAGGTTTAGGTTTAAGTTTATTAGTTTATCTTATTTTATAGATTATGTTTTTTTTCTTGTTTTTGTTTTAGATAATTTATTTTTTTTTATTTATTTTAGTTTAGTTTGTTTAATATTTTTTTTTAGGTTTTATTTTTAGGTTTTTGGTTCTATTTTACTTTATTTATGTTTATTGTATTTTTAGGTTTATTTAGTTTATTTAGATTTATTTTGTTTACTTAGTTTCTTTATTTTTTTATTTTATTTTTATTTATTTAATTTAATTTATTTTATTTAGTTTAGGTTTAGGTTTATATAGTTTAGTTTATGTTTTAACTTTAGGTTTAGGTTTAGGTTTATTTAGTTTCTTTTAGGTTTTGTTTAGTTTATTTTATTTTTTAGTTTATTTAGGTTTAGGTTTAGGTTTATTTTTATTATTATTTTATTTAGTTTATTTATTTAGTTATAATTATTTTTATTTTATTATTTTATTTTATTTTATTTTATTTTATTTTATTTATTTTTTATTTTAGTTTATTTTATTTTTTTATTTAGGTATGTTTAGTTTATTTTAGTTTATTTATTTATTTAAGTTTCTTTATTTTTAGTTTATTTTAGTTTATTTATTTAGTTTAGTTTATTTAGGTTTATTTGGTTTATTTTAGTTAGGTTTATTTATTTTATTTTATTTTCATTTAGTTTATTTTAGGATTATTTATTTAGTTTAGTTTATTTATTTTTAGTTTATTTTATTTTATTTTATTTTATTTTATTTTATTTTATGTTTAAGTTTATTTCTTTATTTATTTAGTTTAGTTTAGGTTTATTTTAGGTTAGGTTTAGGTTTTTAATTTGTTTTTATTTTAGTTTATTTTATTTAGTTTATTAATTTATTTAGGTTTTAATTTTTAATTTTTTTAGTTTGTTTTATTTAAGTTTAGGTTTAGGTTTAGGTTTGGGTTTAAGTTTTTTTTTTAAATTTAAGTTTATTTTTATTTTTATTTCATTTAGGATTAGTGTTTATTTATTATTTTTATTTTATTTATTATTTAGTTTTATTTTATTTATTATATTTTTTAGTTTAGGTTTATTTATTTTTTAAATTTATTTTTATTTAGTTTTTTATTTTTATTTAGTTTAATTATAATTTTTAACTTTTAATTTATAGTTTATTTTTTTAGGTTTTTAGTTTAGTTTAGTTTATTTTTTTACTTTAGGTTTTATTTATTTTTATTTAGTTTATTTATTTTAATTAATTTATTTTATTTTTATTTAGTTTTGGTTTAGGTTTCGGATTAAGTTTATTTATTTTATTTTTTTTTTAGGTTTATTTTTTTATCTTATTTTAGTTTATTTAGTTTATTTTTTATCTGTTTATTTTAGGTTTAGGTTTTATTTATTTATTTATTTTATGCTTAGTTTAATTTTATTTAGTTTATGTTTAGTTTAGGTTTAGGTTTAGATTTATTTAATTTAGTTTGTTTAGTTTTAGGTTTATTTTATTTAGGTTTATGTTAATCATGTTTAGGTTTATTTATTTTTATTTTAGTTTATTTTATTTATTTTAGTTTGATTATTTATTTTTTATGTAGTTTATTTTTCGTTTAGGTTTAGGATTAATTTATTTTAGTTTATCTTTTATTTAGGTTTAGGTTTATTTATTTTATTTTATTTATCTATTTATTTTTTATTTTATTTATATCAATTTATATATTTAATTAATTTTATTTTAGTTTATTTATTTTCTTTTATTTATTTAGTTCAGGTTTTATTTTAGTTTATTTATTTTATTTTTACTTTTAATTTATTTTTAGTTTAGTTTATTTAGTTTATTTATTTTTTTGATTTATTTTTTATTTTAGGTTTAGGTTTATTTATTTAGGTTTATTTTGATTTATTATTTCTTTATGTTTATTTAGTTTCTTTTCGATTTAGGTTAATTTATTTTGAGTTTATTTTATTTTTAATTTAGTTTATTTTAGTTTATTTATTTATGTTTATTTTTTTATTTATATATTTTATTTAGTTTAGTTTATTTATTTTAGTTTAATTTATTTTTGTTTAGGTTTTATTTATTTTGTATTTTAGTATTTTACTTATTTTATTATTTTATTTATTTTATATTAGTTGATTTAGTTTAGTAGTTTATTTTTATTTTTATTTATTTGGGTTTTTGTTTATTTATTTTTTAGTTTATTTAGTTTAGTTTATTTCAAGTTTAGTATTATTTAGTTTATTTAATTTAGGTTTTTACTTAATTTTACTTATTTTATTTTAGTTTAGTTTAGTTTAGTTTATTTAGTTAATTTTAGTTAATTTTATTTATTTAGTTAGTTTATTTATTGTATTTATTTATTAAGATTAGTTTTTATTTAGTTTTATTATTTTACTTTATCTTTTTTGGGTTTATTTTTTATGTTTTTATTTTTGGGTTAGGTTGAGGTTTAGTTTATTTTATTTAGTTTAGTTTTTCTAGTTTTAGGGTTTAGGTTTTATTTTAGTTTATTTTTTAGGCTTATTTATTTTTATTTATTTAGTTTAGTTTTATTTTATTTATTTTAGTTTGTTTTATTTTTTAAAATTATTTTAGGATTATTTTAGGTTTAGGTTTTACTTCAGGTTTTTATTTTATTTTATTTTTTAGGTTTAGGTTTAGGGTTTAGCATTTTAAAATTTTGGGTTTAGGGTTAGGATTTAGGGTTTCAGATTTAGGGTTTAGTGTTTAGGCTTTAGGGTTTAGGGATTTTAGGGTTTAGTGTACAAGGTTTAGGGCTTAGGGTTAACTTAGGATTTTTGGTTAGTTTATAGTTTAGTGTTTAGGCTTTAAGGTTTAGGGTTAGTTTAGGGTTTAGGGTTTTTTAAAATTTAGGGATTATTTTGTTAATTTTTTTTTTATAAATTTTTTTTAATTTTAGGGTTTATATTTTTATTTTATTATTATTATTTTTTGGTTTATTTTGTTTTAGGTTTATATATTATTTTATTTTTATGTTTAGGTTTAGTTTTATTTTATTTTTTATTTTTTAGGTTTAGGTTTATTTAATTTTAGTTTAGTTTAGTTTTTTTAGGTTTATTTTATTGTAGTTTGGCTTATTTTATTTTACTTTATTTAGGTTTATTTAGTTTACTTTTATTTCTTTTTATTTAGGTTTAGGTTGTAGTTTAGTTTATTTATTTTAGTTTACTTTATTTTTTATTTCATTTTAGTATATTTTTTATTTTTATTTTTCTTTATTTTTTTATTTTAGGGTTTATTTAGTTTAGTTTAATTAGTTTATTTTTATTTATTTTATAAATTATTTAATTATTTATTTCTATTTAATTATTTAATTTATTTTATTTTTCTTTTAGTTTATTTATGTTTAAGTTTAGTTTTATTTAAGTTTATTTATTTAGTTTAGGTTTTTTTTAGTTTAGTTTATTTTATTTTATTTATTTATTTATTTTAGGTTTACTTTATTTTTATTTTATTTTATTTATTTTTATGTTTAGAGTTTGATTATTTATTTTTTTGTTTAGTTTAGATTATTTTTTTATTATTCTTTATATTGTTTAGTTTAGGTTTGGGCTTACTTAGTTTATTTTTATTTACTTTATTTATTTTTAATTAATTATTTATTTTTATATATTCAGTTTATTTTTTTTATTTAGTTTAGTTTTGGTTTAGGTTTAGGTTTTTTATTTGTATTTATTTAATTTTTATTTAGTTTATTTTATTTATTTATTTAATTATTTATTCAAGTTTATTCAATTTTATTTTAGGATTATTTTTTGATTTATTTAGTTTAGGTTTAAGTTTATTTATTTATTTTAGTTTATTTTATTTTTTAGTTTATATATTTATTTATTTATTTTATTTATTTATTTATTTTATTTTAGTTTATTTATGTTTTTTGGTTTTATTTTTAGGTATATTTTATTTATTTATTTATTTTTATTTTAGGTTTATTTTATTTAGTTTAGGTTTATTTAGTTTAGTTTAGTTTATTTTAATTTTTGTTTTAGTTTAGGTTTAGGTTTATTTAGTTTATTTTTAATTACTTTATTTATTTATTTATTTTATTTGTTAGTTTATTTTATTTATTTTTATGTTTTTATTTATTTAGTTTTTTAGTTTATATATTATTTATTTATTTTAGTTTAGTTTAAGTTTTTGTAGACTTATTTTTTAATGTGGGTTTAGTTATATTTTTATTTTATTTTATTTTTTTAGGATTTTTTTGCTTTTAGGGTTTATTTTAATTTATTTTATTTACTTTCTGATTTAGTATTTTATTTATTGTTTATTAATTTATTTTTTATGTTTTCATTATTTAGGGTTTTATTTAGGATTTATTTTAGTTTATGGTTTATTTAGCATTTTTGATTTATTTATTATTTAGAATTTAGAGATTTTTTATTTTTTGTTTAGTTTATTTATTTATTTATTTTATTTATTTCTTTTTTGTTTTTACTTTTTTTAGGTTTAGGTTTATTTTTTAGGGATTAGGGTTTTGCGTTTAGTGTTTATGCTATGTCTATTTAAAATATTTTAAGCATTTTTAAATTAAATTATTATGTAAATTATTTTCATATTTGCTAGATCTCTCTTTTTAATTAAAATTACTAGCTTACTTAGATCTATCATATACTAATTTTATTTAAGTATTTTGTGATCATTTGCATTAATTGAAAGCATCTTTTGGTTAAAATAAAATAAATTATTCCTTGTTGAAATTTATTTTGTGTAAAAGAATATTGTGAATTTATTTTGAAATCATTTTATATTAGTCACAAATCGTAATAGCATAAACATCTTAGTAAGATCACTTTAAGATATTTATTTTATTATTTCTTATCAATATTAAGTGGTACTTTATCTTGCCCAAATTTTGAAGTGATCATTTATAAGTAGTGAGATCACTGATTATAACTATTTTTGTGAGAGATTTATTTTATCAAAATTTATTATTTTATATTTTTTCTTTTAATATAAAATTTATATTGGGGTTGTACATTTGGAGAATCGATTATTGTAGGGTTGTACTCACATAGGAGTACTATTTGTAAGCTATTTTTCATTTTGTGGATTCTTAGTGGTGGCTAGTGATTGGTCAATTTTTGGGTTTTAAACTAAAAAAAATTATTATATTGTCTCTTTCTTGTACTTTTATTTTGCATTAAGAATTGTATCTTATCATTATAAAATCTAAAATTAATTTTCTACTAAAACTTAAAATTTAAGATTTAACTTATAAAATTTTCAATATCACCCAATTCATCTTGGTGCTATAGCTATTGGCTTAACATCCAAAAATCTTTTCACTATGTACAAGGTTTCCCAAAGGGTTCACTACAGAGGGACAATCCACCCATAGACTTACTTTTAGATAGTGTACCATTTGATTATTGGAAAAAATAGAATTAGTACATTTTAAGAGGTCAAGATGCATGTGGTACTTGTTGACATCAATATCATACACCCATAATAGTAAATGACATTAAAGTAGAAAAACCTTTTGAGGAATAAGTATAAAGAGAACTCGATGAATTAATTGCTAAGGCTTGTAATACTTTACATTGTACTTTATTACATGATGATTTGAAAATTTCTATGTTTAGTGAAAAAGAAATATGGGATAAACTCATTATAACTTATAAAGAAACTATGAAGTTAGAGATGCTCATAAATAGACTTGTTCATGAATATGAGTTATTTCATATGTCTCCTTGAATCTATTTGATATGTATACTAGATTCATGAAAATAATTAACACATTGCATTCTCTTGGAAAAAACATATAGGAATCAAGACTTATAATATTTTTAGATTTCTTCCAAAAGAATGGGAAGCTAAAGTAATAGCTTTTAGTGAAGCTAAGGATTTATCTACTTATCCACTTGATCAACTTTTGGGTTCTTTGATAGCACATGAATAGGTTAGTGCTCAAAGGGATAAGATGGATAACTTGGCAAAAATGGAGAAGGAGAAAGGAAAATCCATTTGCATTACAAGTTGATGATAGTGATGAGCATAACACCTCAAGCTCGATGGTGATAGTGATGAGGTGGTCATGCCTATCAAAGGCAACTTGTATGGAAGAAGAATCAAAGGTATAAAAAAAAAATCTAAAACTATAAATTTAAACTAAAATTTCTTATAGGTGAAGAACATTAGTACCAATGTAACAAATTACACAAAAGTGATTATCGAACTTGTTAAATCAGAAGAATAAGATTGATGTGGAAAGAAGAAAAAATATGAAGGAGAAAATGTACCATAAGAAGAAGAAGAAGGCCTTATGGGCCAACTTAGATTCAAATGAATCAAGTACTTGCTCATTCGATGAAGAGGTCAACATATGTCTTATGCCAAATGGAGAATCTAACTTAGATTCTCAAGAGGTATGTATTGATATATCTTATGATGAATTAGATGATGCTTTTAATGATTTATTTATTGAATATAAAAGATTTTAAAAAAAATAGAAAACCATAGAAAAATAACATAAAAATTTAGATATGAATTTTTTTGATTTAAAAAATAAATGTGATAATTTAAAAAGTAAAACTAATTCTTTATTAAATTGTTCCTTACATGTATGTAAACTTAAAAGAGAGAATATCTTGTTAAAACCAAGATTAGAATTATGTTTGAAATCACAAGTTCATTATAATGCTTCATCAAGTAAAACATTTAATAAAAATTACTTGCATCATACACATCCCGCTAATATACCTTATAATTATTGTGCTAAGACATATGCAAACACTAATGTTTGGTGCAACTATTATGATAGAAAAGGGCATATTTCATTTGATTGCTATGCACATTAATTACAAAACACTAAGAAATCATCTTATGTTTGGGTACCAAAAGTACTACAAACCATGCTAGATATATTTCTTCAAATTTAGAATGTGGACCCAAACATGTTTGGGTTCCAAAAGTTAACATGTGATTTTCATTTATAGGAATGCCTTTAAAGCAAAATCAAAGAAGGCATGTGGTACTTGGACATTGGATGTTCAAGACATATGACGAGATGAAGATAAATTAACTTTAGAATCAAGTGATGGAGGATTTGTTACATATGATAATGCAAAATATCATTGGCATAGGTTCTATTAGTAAGAATTCTATCACTTTAGATAAAATTTTTCTAGTAGAAGGTAAAACATAATTTAATTTCTATTAGTCAATTATGTGATAAAGGTTTGAATAGTATTTTACATCATATTGTATTATAAAAAATAATGAAAATGTTCTCTTAGTAGGAAAAAGACATAAAAATATTTATATCATTGATTTAGATAGCTTTCATGATGTTAATTTAAATTTACTTTATTTTAAAAGCACTCATGATGATATATGGTTATGGCATAGGAGACAATGTCATATTAACAACACTCAATAAAATTGCTAAACTTGATTTAGTAGTTGGATTGCCTAAATTAAATTTTCATTCAAACTATGTTTGTGATGCATGTAATCATGGTAAGCATTTTAGAAGCTTATTTAAAAGTAAAAATATTATTTCTACTTCTAGACCTCTAGAATTATTACACATGGATTTGTTTGGTCCAATTAGCACCTAAGGTGGTAAAATTATGATTTTGTGATTGTTGATGATTTCTCTAGATATACTAGGGTTTTGTTTGTAACTTACAAGGATGATATTTTTGGTTAGTTTAGAAAGTTTTCTAAATATATTCAAATAGAACAAGGCCTTTTGATTAATAGGGTTCAAACTGATCATGGTGGCGAATTTGAAAATAAATTATTTGAGGATTATTATGATGAACATGAGATTAGACATAATTTTTCTACACCTAGAACTCCTTAATAAAATGGAGTAGTAGAAAGAAAAAATAGAATATTAATTAAATTAAGTAGATCTATGCTTGATTAGTATAAATTTCCAAAATATTTTTGGGCAAAAGCAGTAAATACTGCATGTTATATGATGAATAGGATCTATGTTAGAATAATTTTCAAGAAGACACCATATGAATTATTTTTGGAAAGAAGCCTAAGATTGAACACCTTCATGTATTTGGATGTAAATGCTTTATTTTGAATAATGGAAAAAAGAATTTAGGTAAGGTTGATTGCAAATCAAATGATGGTATTTTTTTAGGATACTCTCTTTCTAGTAAAGCTTAAAGAGTTTTCAATAAGAGAAAGATGATTGTTGAAGAATCAATACATATTATTTTTGATGAAAATTTAGTTGATTTAATTAGAAATGAAGTTCATGATGAAGAGATTAATAATCTTAAGAAAATATCTTTAGAAGATAATATGGATGATTCAATGACTAAAGAATGGAAATATAATAAAAATCATCCAAAGTTACTAATTATAGGAGATCCATCAAAAGGAGTTATGACTAGAAGACATAGTAGATAGGTTGTAGATCATTCAACATTTTTAGCTGAGGTTGAACCTAAAAATTTAGAAGAAGCATTAAAATATTTTTTTTGGATTATTGCTATGGAAGAGGAGTTGAATCAATTTGTAAGAAATGATGTTTGAGAATTAGTCCCAAGAACAAGATCAAAATATCATTGGAACAAAATGGGTCTTTAGGAATAAGCCAGATGATTAAGGTTGTATTATTAAAAATAAAGCTAGATTAGTTGCACAAGGGTACACACAAATTGAAGGTATAGATTTTGAAGAAATGTTTACACCCGTAACAAGACTAGAAGCTATTAGGTTACTCCTTGCTTATGCTTATTTTAGGGATTTTAAACTTTTTCAAATGGATGTCAAGCGTGCATTTTTGAATGGATTTATTGACCAAGATATATTTGTAGAGAAACCACCTAGATTTGAGAGCCTTGATTGTCCAAATCATGTGTATAAATTAAAGAAAGCCTTATATGGTTTTAAAAATATGCATGCTTGGTATGATAGGATAAGTGACTTTTGATAGATCAATTTAGAAAGGGTAGAGTAGATACGACCTTATTCCTTAGAGCATAGATGATGATTTGATTATGGTACAAGTGTATGTAGATGATATATTATTTGGAAGTACAAATGAATCTTTATGCCATGAGTTCTCATCTTTGATGTCTAAAGAGTTTGAAATGAATCTATGATGGGAGAACTTTTTTTTTCTTAGGTCTTCAAGTGAAGCAATAAGAAAATGGCACATTCATCTGTCAAACCAAGTACACAAATGAATTACTTCAGGGGTTTAACATGATAAGATTTAAATCTAGTAAAACTCCTATGAACCCATGTACAAAATTAGATTTAGATGGATTAGGAATATATATTGATGAAAATCTTTATAGGACTATGATAGGTTCACTTTTAAACCTTGCTACTAGTAGGCCTGATATTATGTTTGTTATTTATTTGTGTGCTCATTTTCAGACCAGCCCGAAAGAATCTCATTTAATAGCAGTCAAACCAAAAGAATCTCACTTTTATACCTTTTGGTATTTGATAGGCACTACTAAGTTAGGTTTATGGTATCCTAAAAATTCTTTATCAATTGATTGGGTTGCTTATTCTGATACTAATTTTACTAGATGAAAAGTAGATAGAAAAAGTACATCAGGCACATGTCAATTTTTAGGATCATCGCTTGTGTCTTGGTCATCTAGGAAATAAAATTTTGTAGCTTTATCCACTACTGAGGATAAGTACATAGCTGCTGGTAGTTGTGTTGCTCAAGTCCTTTGGTTAAAGAAATAATTAAAAGATTTTGGTATTAAGTAAGATCACATTCTAGTTCTATGTGACAATACTAGTGCTATTAGTTTAACTAAAAATCCTATCCAACACTCACAAACCAAGCATGTAGAAATTAGACATCATTTTATTAGGGATCATGTTTTGAAAGGTAATGTTAATATTAATTTCATTAGTACCAATTTACAAATTGCAAATATTATTACAAAATCATTACTAGAAGAACATTTCTGTAGACACATGCTTGGAATGTTAGATCTTAATAATTAAAACTATATGTAGTTTGTTATCACTTTTTTATATTTTCAAAAGTGGGAGAAGAGTAAAATGTTTCTCAGTATTAAGTTTATTTCATGCATACATTTAGGTGGAGCAACATTATTCATCTCTTGTGCTTAAATTTTTTTAAGAAGAGAAATTTTTTTCAAAACTATGATGAAGGTCAACCTTCATCAAAATCAATACCAACATTAGTTTGTCATCATCAAAAGAGAGATTGTTGGATTAATGAGCCTCAAGTTCAATCCAATCAATTTAGATGATAACAAATGAATGCTTGGATGTTCTAATATATGTTTTATGCATTTCAGATAAATTAATTGATAATTACATATCCAATACATCTCACAATATGTTTGAGGAAATTGCAAGAATAGAAGAATGAAAGATTGATCAAAATGGATAATGTGAAGCTCAAGATACCATATTTAGCTTATATGCAATTATAACTATCTTAGATATTCATATGAGTTCATTGGCATGAATTAATGCTTTACTTAACATATTATTATTTGAAATAATGATAATGAGGTTAATTTATATAAATCTATATCTAATTAACATTCAATTATGTTTCATACATAGCATTTGAATTGTCAAAAAAACTAAATGATAATAAATTATGACTATTAAGTGTAATTAGTTTATATACTTAATATAATTAAATATTTAATTTAATTTTAAGGTTATGTGAAAACTAACATATGTATGATTACATATAAATTATATCATAATATTTAAATATCATATTTCAAAATTAACAAAAATATGTATAATTTGATATTTTAGCCAAAGTCATTTTATAATTAAGGAATTTATATCTGATTTTATCTCCAACAGATTCCTTGAATTTTTTTCTTTTAATTGGATAGGTTACATGACCCATGTTTGATTAAAATTGAATTTGTTATGACTTCAAACATTAGTTAATTTTAATAATGAATGCATGCTACATGCTTTGAATATATTAAGAGCCATATTTTATTATTTTTTACTTGCCCATGTGAATAGCTGAATTTTGGAAGTTTGAATTTAATATTTATTTAATATAAATTATATTTTTATTAAATATAAAATTATTACATGATATAATGATGTTAGAATAATATATTTTTTGAAATAATTCAGAATGACCTTCTTACTTATAAATAGCCTTAATTCTCTTCATGAAAGCATTCCTCATTCAAATTCAAAATCACTCCAGCAAATCTAAGAGCAAATTTCCTAAATTTTCCTTCCAAGTGTTCTCCAAATATTGCAAGATCAAATCCTTGGTTTGGAAGCTTCAACATCTTCAACTAAGCTTTCTAAAATTACTTGAGTTTATTTTCTTGATATTAATCCATTTTTAGTTGTTCATACTATTTTCACCATCTATTTATTCTTTCCAATTTATATTTTTTGGTGGATTTATCTTTGGACATCAAAGTCTAAGTTATTCACATCAAAGTTTCTTCAATCATTTTTTGTGAAGAACTCCTGTGATAGTTTGTAGGATTTATTTCAACTTGTTGAAATTCTTCTTACAAATTTCTTTTGGTTTCTTGAAATATTTCCTCATTAGTCTTATTTGAAAGATTATTTATTCTTTGATCTATTTTAGAAGTATATTTTAAGAATTTTAAATTAAATTATTGTACTGAAATTATTTTCATATTTGCTAGATCTCTCTTTTTAATTAAAAGATTACTAGCCTACTTAGATCTATCATATACTAATTTTATTTAAGTATTTTATTATCATTTGCATTAATTAAAAGCATCTTTTTTGTTAAAATAAAATAAATTATTCTTAAATTTATTTTATTCAAAAAAAATATTGTGAATTTATTTTGAAATCATTTTATATTAATCTACAAATTGTAATAACATAAACATCTTAGTAAGATCACTTTAAGATATTTATTTTATTATTTCTTATCAATATTAAGTGAGCATCTTACCAAAATTTTAAGTTATAAAGTAATCATTCATAAGTTGTGAGATCACTTTTTGAATTGGATAGTTTGGTATATTTGGAGAGATTTATTTTATCAAAATTTATTATTTTGTATTTTTTTTTGTGCTGTAAAATTTATATTGAGGTTGTACTCACCCTTTTTGAGAGTACATATATTATTTATTGTAATATTATAGAGTACTATTTATATGCTATTTTTTATTTAGTGGATTCTAGGGTGGTGCATGCATAGTCGATTTTATGGTTTGGCTGAACCACATAAAAATTATGTGTCTATTATCTCTCTTTACTTTACTATACTTTTATTTTTACTGCATTAAGAATTATATCTTATCATTATAAAATCTAAAATTAATTTTCTACTAAAACATAAAACTTAGATTTAACTTTTAAAGTTTTTAAAATCACCCAATTCACTCTCCCTCTTGGGTGCTATAGTGACTCATAGTTTAGGGTTTATGGCTTAGGGTTAGTGTTTAGGGTTTAGGCTTTTAGGGTTTATGCGTTTATGGTTTATGGTTTAGGGTTTAGCATTTATGGTTTTGGGTTGAGGGTTTAGGGTTTTTTTTTAAAAAAAATTAAGTAAACCAGTAGGTTGTGGTTTATTTTGTTTATTTAGTTTATTTTCTTTTTTTTTTTAGTTTATTTTATTTTATATTATTATTTAGGTTTATTTTTTATTTTTAATTAATTTAGTTGATTTATTTTAGGTTTACTTATTTTAGTTTAGGTTTTTTTATTTTAGTTTATTTTTTAGGTTTAGGTTTAGGTGTAGGTTTTTTTATTTGAGTTTAAGTTTTATTTAATTTTTTAGGATTGGGTTTTATTTTTTATTTTTAAGTTTAGGTTTAGGTTTTTATTTTATTTTTTTAGGTTTAGGTTTTAGTTTTATTTTTGGCTTATTTTTAGGTTTTATTTTTAGTTTAGGTTTAGGTTTATTTTTAGTTTAGTTTATTTTATTTACTTTAGTTTTATTTTTAGGTTTAGGTTTAGTTATTTTAGGATTAAGTTTAGGTTTTATTTATTTTATTTTTGTTTACTTTAATTTACATTTATGTTTATTTTATTTTGCTTATTTTATTTTTATATTAGGTTTAGTTTTTATTTTTAGTTTAGGGTTTGGGTTTTATTTTTTATTTCTAGGTTTTACTTTTAGGTTTATTTTAGGTTTAGATTTTATTTACTTTTATTTTATTTTATTTTAGGTTTATTTTATTTTATTTTACATTTAGTTCTTATTTTATTTAAGTTTCCATTCTTAGGTTTATTTTATTTTTTTTTTAGTTTAGTTTAGTTTTTTATTTATTTTAATTAGTTTATTTTTTATTTATTTTATTTTTAGGTTTAATTTTATGTTTTAGTTTTTTCTTTTTTATTTTATTTTATTTAGGTTTAGGTTTATTTATTTATTTTACCTTTTAGGTTTATTTACATTAGGTTTAGGTTTTTAGGTTTTTAGGTTTTTAGGGTTTAGGGTTTAGGCTTAGGTTTAGTTTTTATTTGTTTTAGCTTAATTTATTTTAGTTTAGGTTTATGTTTATTTTATTTTTATTTTAGGTTTAAGTTTTTTTTATTTTAGGGTTTAGGTTTTTTTTTTTTTTTTTTTTGTTTTATTTTTATGTGTACTTTTAGGTTTAGATTTTTATTTAGTTTTATTTTTATTTTTTTTTTATTTTAGGTTTAGTTTTAATTTATTTAGGTTTTATTTTTTTAATTTAGCTTAAATTATTTTATTTTAGTTTAGTTTTATTTTATTTTTTAGGTTAAAGTTTAGGTTTAGGTTTAGTTTAGGTTTTTATTTATTTTATTTTAATTTTAGTTTAAGTTTTTTTTTTTTATTTTACTTTTAAGTTTATTTAGTTTGGGTTTAGGTTTTTAGCATTTTAGATGTTAGGGTTTAGGGTTAGTTGATGGTTTAGGGTTTAGGTTTTAGGGTTTAAGGTTTAATTAAGTTTTAGTGTTTAGGGTTTAGGGTTTAGGGTTTTCAGGGTATATGGTTTAAGGTTTAGAGTTTAGGTTTTAGGTCTAAAGTTTAGGTTTTAGTTTGGGGTTTAGGGTTTTTGGTTTTTTTTTTGATAGAGAATAAATTAAGATTCAACATTTCTTCTTTTTGATTTCATCAACCAAGTAACACACTAAGTTTTCTAAGACACAAGCGATGACATAGATAAAAAATGAGCACACATAGAGCAAATAATAAACCCTAAGTAACTAGAACCATCTCTACCATAATGACATAGTGATGTAAGCAATAGATCAGATTGGCCATTTTTTAGTTTCTCCAATTTTCATCAGAACCACCACGGCCTTTCGAATAATAGGATCCATCATCATATCCGATTTCTCCCTGCCACCAGTTTTTGTCTCCTCCGCCTCATAACCACCACTGCTCATTTACCTTTATATCCACCAACATCTAGTTTCCCCACCACCTGTGATAACGCCACCTCGCCTTCACCTCCATCAGGATCTACCGAGCGTTGGGTGTTGTTCTGCCGTCAAGGTTCTTCCCATTCTTAGGGTTTAGATTTAGGTTTAGGTTTATTAGGATTTAGGGTTTAAGTTTATTTTTAATTTTATTTAGGTTTTTAGGGTTTTGGGGTTTAAGGTTTTGGGTTTCAGGTTTTGGGTTTTGGGTTTTGGGTTTTGGGTTTCGGGCTTAAGGTGTAGGGTTTAAGGTTTAGGATTTTGGGTTTAGGGTTTTCAACTTTATGCTTTTAGGGTTTATGGTTTAGGATTAGGGTTTTGGGTTTTGGCTTTTTAATTTTTTAGGGTTTCAGGTTTAGGGCTGTAGGTTTAGGGTTAATTTATGGGTTTTGGGTTCAGGGATTAGGGTTTAGGGTATAAGGTTTTTTTTTTAAATTATGTAAACTAGTAGGCTTAGATTTATTTAGTTTATTTAGTTTATTTTTTATTTATTTTATGTTATTTTATTTTGTATTTTTATTTAAGTTTATTTTTTAATTTTATTTAGTTTTGATTTTATTTATATTAGGTTTATTTATTTTAGTTTTGGTTTTTTATTTTAGCTTATTTTCTAGGTTTAGGTTTAGGTTTAAGGTTAATTTTTAGTTGAGTTTTATTTTATTTTATTTTTAGGTTTAGGTTTATTTTTTATTTTTTAGGTTTAGGTTTATGTTTTTTATTTTATTTTTAGGTTTAGGTTTTGGATTTTATTTTGGTTTATTTTATTTTATTTTTTTAGTTTAGGTTTAAATTGATTGTTAGTTTATTTTATTTTATTTAGTTTAGGTTTAGGTTTAAGTTTAGGTTTTATTTATTTTTGTTTAGGTTTAGATTTATTTTATTTTGTTTATTTTATTTTATTATTTTTAGGTTTAAGTTTTTTTTAGTTTTAGGGTTTAGTTTTTATTTTTTATTTATTTTTAGGTTTTATTTTTAGGTTTATTTTTTTAGGTTTAGGTTTTTATTTAATTTTATTATATTTTATTTTAAGTTTATTTTATTTTTATTTTACGTTTAGTTTTTATTTTATTAAGTCTTTTTATTCTTAGGTTTTCTTTATTTTTTTAGTTTAGGTTTTTCTTTATTTTATTCTAGTTTAGTTTAATTTTTTTATTTTTTAGGTTTAGGTTTAGGTTTTACTTTAGGTTTTTATTTTATTTAGTTTAGGTTTTTATTTATTTTATTTAGTTTTTTTGTTTTAGTTTAGGTTTTTGGTTTAGTATTTTGGGGTTTAGGATTTGTGTTTTCTTTAGGGTTTTAGGTTTTAGGTTTAGTTTAGGTTTAGGGTTTAGGGTTTAGGGTTTAGGTTAGTTTAGGGTTTTAGGTTTAGGGTTTAGGGTTTATCTTATGATTTAGTTTTAGGGTTTAGCTAGGTTAAGTTAGTTTAGGGTTTAGGATTTAGGGTTTTAAGTTTAGGTTTAGGTTTAAGTTAGTTAGGGTTTAAGTTTAGGGTTTAAGTTTAGTTTAGTTTTAGTTTAGTTTATTTAGGTTTATTTTAGTTATAGATGGTTGGTTTAGATTTAGGGTTTAGTGTTAGTTTAGGCTTTATGGTTTAGGTTTTAGAATTTAGTTTAGGTTTAAGTTTAGGTTTTTTTATTAATTAAGTCTTGGTTAGTTTATTTATTTATTTTTTATTTATTTTAGTTTATTTTATTTTTTTATTTTTTATTTAGGTTTATTTTTATTTTATTTAGTTTGGTTTATTTATTTTAGTTTATTTATTTTAGTTAGGTTTTATTTTTATATTTTTTTAGGTTTGGCTTAGGTTTATGTTATTTTTTTTTTTAGTTTTATTTTATTTTATTTTTTAATTTAGGTTTATATTTTGTTTTTTATGTTTAGGTTTAAGTTTATTTTTAGGTATTATTTTTTTAGTTTAGGTTTTGTTTATTTTAGTTTATTTGATTGTATTTAGTTTAGTGTTTAGGTTTTATTTATTTTAATTTAGTTTATTTTATTTTAGGTTTAGGCTTATTTTAGTTTATTTTATTTTTTATTTTAGGTTTAGTTTTATTTTTAGTTTAGAATTTGGGTTATTTTTTTTTTTATTTTAGGTTTGGGTTTTATTTAGTTTTATTTATTTTATTATAGGTTTATTTTATTTTTTATTTTACATTTAGTTTTATTTTATTTAGGTTTTTTTATTTATAGGTTTATTTTATCTTATAGTTTAGTTTAGGTTTTTATTTATTGTATTTTAGTTTAGTTTTTATTTTTTATTTTATTTTATCTTAAGGTTTATGTTTATGTTTAGGTTTTTTTATTTATTTTATTTTAACATTTTATTTAGTTTAGGGTTTAGGCTCTAGGGTTTAGGGTTTGGGGTTTACATTTTACGGTTTATTGTTTATGCATTAGGCTTTAGGGTTTAGGGTTTTAGAGTTTAGAGTTTATGATTTTTTTTAATTTTTTTATTTTTTAAATTAAGTAAACTTGTAGGCTTAAGTTTATTTAGTTTATTTTTATTTATATTTTAATTTTAATTTTATTTAAGTTTATTTTTTTTATTTTATTTAGTTTAATCATTTATTTTATGTTTATTTATTTTAATTAATTTTATAGATTAAGGTTTAGTTTTAGGTTTATTTTTTAGTTTATTTTATTTTTACTTTATTTTTTAGGTTTAAGTTTTTTTTTAGGTTTAAGTTTAGGTTCTTTGTTTTAGGAATAGGTTTTAGAATTTTATTTTATGTTTATTTTTATGTATTATTTTTTAGTTTAGGTTTAGGTTTATTTTTAATTAATCTCATTTTAATTATTTTAGGTTTAGGTTTAGGTTTAGTTTACTTAAGGTTTATGTTTAGGTTTTATTTATTTTACTTTAGTTTATCTTAGTTTAGGTTTAGGTTTATATGAATTTTATTTTAGATTTAGGTTTTTAATATTTCAGGGTTTAGGGTTTAGGGTTTAAGTTTTAGGTTGTTATTTTAGGTTTATTTTTAAGTTTTATTTTTTAGTTTAGGTTTAGGTTTACTTTTAGTTTATTTTATTTTATTTAGTTTAGGATTTTGGTTTTATTTATTTTAGGTTTAGGCTTATGTTTTATTTATTTAAATTTAGTTTATTTTAGTTTAGTTTTAAGTTTATTTTATTTTCTTTATTTTATTTTTATTTTCAGTTAAGGGTTTGGGTTTTATTTTTTATTTATTTCTAGGTTTTATTTTTAGGTTTATTTTTTAGGTTTAGGTTTTTAATTAGTTTTATATTTTATTTTAAGTCATTTTATTTTATTTTATTTAGTTTTTTATTTTATTTAGGTTTTTTTTATTCAGGTTTATTTTATTTTTTTTTTTATTTAGTTTATGTTTTATTTATTTTATTTTATTTTATTTTTATTTTTTATTTTATTTATATTTTTAGGTTTAGGTTTAGGTTTTAATTTTATTTTATTTATGTTTAAGTTTTTTGATTTATTTTATTTTTAGGTTTTATTTACTTTAGCTTTAGGTTTTTAGGTTTTTAGGGTTTAGTGTTTATTATTTACTATTTATGGTTTAGGGTTTAGGGTTTAGGGTTTTAGGGTTTATGTTTTTTGGGTTCAGGGTTTAGGGTTAAGGTTTAGGGTTGGGGTTTGGGTTGATTTAGGCTTTAGGTTATGGGTTTAGGTTTAGGGTTTAGGTTTATGATTTTGGTTTGGGGTTTGGGTTTAGGTTATGGTTATAGTTTAGTTAGTTTAGATTAGGGTTTAGGATTTTTAGGGTTTAGGGTTTGTGTTAGGTTGAGGTTTTGGTTAGTTAGGTTTTGGGGTTAGGGTTTCAAATTTAGGATTTAGGGTTTAAGGTTTAGGTTTTATATTTTGGGGTTTTAAATTAAATAAACTGGTAGGTTTAGGTTTTTTTAGTTTATTTAATTTATTTTTTATTCATGTTAGTTTATTTTATTCTATATTTTTAACTAGGTTTATTTATTTATTTTATTTAGTTTTATTTATTTATTTTAGGTTTATTTATTTTAGTTTTAGTTTTTATATTGATTTATTTTTTAGGTTTGGGTTTATTTTTTACTTGAGCTTTATTTTTATTTTATTTTATAAGTGTAGGTTTTTAGGTTCTTAGGGTTTATGGGGTTTAGGGTTTAGTGTTTAGGGTTTTAGGGTTTAGGGTTTTAGGGTTTAGTTTTTAATGTTAGGGTTTAGGGTTTAGGGTTTAGGGCTTAGCATTTAGTTTAGGTTTAGGGTTTTAGTTTAGGGTTTAGTTTAGTTTAGGTTTTTTAGTTTGGGTTTAGTTTTAGGTTTAGGGTTTAGGGTTTAGGTTTAGTGTTTGGGTTTAGGGTTAGTTTAGGGCAGGTAGTGTTAGGGTTTATTTTATTTATTTTAACTTATTATAATTTTTTTTTATTTTTTGGGTTTTATAGTTTAGGGTTTAGGGTTTAGGGTTTATTTAGGTTTTATTTAGGTTTAAGTTTTGTTTAGGGTTTTAGGGTTTAGGGTTTAGGGTTTTAGTTTAAGTTTAGGGTTTAAGGTTTATTTTAGAAAGTTTTAGGTTTAGGGTTTAGGTTTTAGGTTTATTCAAGTTTAGGTTTAGGGTTTTAGTTTTTTAATACATTTAGATTATTTCTTCTTTTGATTTCATCAACCAAGTAACACACCAAGTTTTCTAAGACACAAGTGATGACATAGATCAAAAATGAGCATGCATATCCACCAACTACTCTAGAATCCTCACCATTGCTCCTCCTGCCTCCATAATCACCATTGCTCCGACAACCACCTCCATATCCACGGTTCCTTTCCCACCATACTGTGATAATCATCTTCACCTCCTAGATCTAGATTGAGCTAGTAGTGATGTTCTTGCCCTCAGTTCATTCATAGGGTTTAGGTTTAGGTTTAATAGGTTTAAGGGTTTAGGTTTATTTTTAATTTATTTAGTTAATTTAAGTTTAGGTTTAGGTTTAGGGTTTGGGGTTTAGGTTTAGGTTTATGTTGGGTTTAGGGTTTAGGGTTTGGTTTAGGGTTTAGTTTATTTTAGGGTTTATGCTTTAGGGTTTAGGGTTTAGGGTTTAGGGTTTTAAGGTGCAGGTTTTGATTTAGGGGGGTTGTAGGTTTAGGGTTTAGGGTTTTGGGATTTAGGGTTTGGTTTAACTTCTTTTTAAATTAAGTAAATTGGTAGGTTTAGGTTTATTTAGTATATTTAGTTTATTTTTTATTTATTTTAGTTTACTTTATTTTTTATATTTATTTAGGTTTATTTTAAATTTTTATTTAGTTTATTTATTTATTTTTTCTTTATTTATTTTAGTTTAGGTTTTTTATTTTAGTTTATTTTATAGGTTTAGGTTTATTTTTTAGTTGAGTTTTATTATAATTTTATTTTTTAGGATAATATTTTTTTTTAGGTTTAGGTTAATGTTTTTATTTTACTTTTTTAGGTTTTGCTTTAGGTTTTTAATTTAGGTTTATTTTTAGGTATTTTTTTTATTTTAGTTTAGGTATATTTTTAGTTTATTTTATTCTATTTAGTTTAGGTTTAGGTTTTATTTATTTTAGTTTAGTTTATTTTAGTTTAGGGTTTATGTTTATTTTATTTTGTTTATTTTATTTTTCTTTTAGGTTTTAGTTTTTTTAGTTTAGGGTTTAGGTTTTATTTTTATTTTTTTTTTTTTATTTTTTTAGGTTTATTTTTTAGGTTCATTTTTTTATTTTAGTTTTTTTATTTTAGGTTTATTTATTTTTATTTTATTTTTTAGTTTTTATTTTTTATTCTTAGGTTTATTTTATTTTATAGTTTTTTTTTTATTTATTTTATTTTAGTTTATTTTTTATTTATTTTATTTTATTTATTTTGAGGTTTATTTTATGTTTTAGTTTAGGTATTTATTTTGTTTTATTTTATTTGGTTTTTTTTTAGGTTTGTTTTCATTGGGTTTAGGTTTTAGGTTTTAGGGTTTAGGGTTTAGGGTTTAGGGTTTGGGGTTTTGGTTTTTGTAGGTTGTAGGTTTAGGGTTTAGTGTTTAGAGTTTTCTTATTTATTTTTATTTAGGTTTAGGTTAGGGTATTAGGGTTTAAGGTTTAGTGTTTTAGGATTTATTCTTTTAGGGTTTAGGGTTTAGGGTTAGGGTTTCTGGTTTAGGGTTTAGGGTTGTAGGTTTAGGGTTTAGAGTTTTGGGTTTATGATTTTAGTCTTTTTTTAAAATTAAGTAATTTAGGTTTATTTAGTATATTTAGTTTATTTTTATTTATTTTAAACTTTATTTTTTATTTTATTTAGATTTATTTTATTTTATTTAATTTAGTTTATTTATTTTAGTATAGGTTTTTTTTTTAGTTTATTTTTAGGTTTATTTTTTGGGTTTAGGTTTATTTTTTAGTTGAGTTTTATTTTTAATTTATTATTTTAGGTTTTGGTTTTATTATTTCTTTTTAGGTTTAGGTTTAGGTTTTTATTTTACTTCTTTGCATTTAGGTTTTAGGTTTATTTTTAGGTTTTATTTTTTAGTTCAGGTTTAGGTTTATTTTTAGTTTATTTTATTTTTTTTAGTTACGGTTTAGTTTTAGGTTTGGTTTATTTTAGGTTTAGGTTTAGGTTTAGGTTTAGGTTTAGGATTTTTTTTATTTTAGTTTATTTTGTTTAGGTTTAGGATTATTTTATTTTGTTTATTTTATTTTATTTTAGGTTTAGTTTTTTTTAGTTTAGGGTTTAGGTTTTTTATTATTTATTATTTTAAGTTTATTTTAGGTTTATTTTTTAGGTTTATGTTTTTTATTTTATTTTATTTTAGGTTTATTTAATTTTATTTTAAGTTTAGTTTTGATTTTATTAAGTTTTTTATTCTTATGTTTATTTTATTTTTTAGTTTGTTTAGGTTTTATTTATTTTATTTTAGTTTATTTTTATTTTATTTATTTTTTTAGGTTTAAGTTTAGTTTTAGTAGGTTTTTTATTTTATTTTTTTTATATTATTTAGATTTATGTTTTTTAGTTATTTTATTTTTAGGTTTTATTTTATTTAAGTTTAGGTTTTTAGGTTTTTAGGATTTAGGGTTTATGGTTTAGGGTTTAGGGTTTCGGGTTTGGTGTTTAGGGTTTAGGTTTTTTAGGGTTTAGGGTTTAGGGTTTAAGGTTAATTTAAGGTTTAATGTTTAGGGTTTTAGTGTTTTAGGGGTTATGGTTAAGGGTTAAGGTTTAGGGTTAGGGTTAGGGTTTAGGGTTTAGGGTTTAGGGTTTAGGATTTAGTGTTTAGGGTTTAGTTTTTAGGGTTTATTCTTAGATTTTAGTTTAGTTTAGGGTGTAGGTTTAGGGTTGGATTTAGAGTTAGTTTTAGGGTTTTAGGAATTAAAATTTTTTATTATAAAGAAAGGTACAAGTCCTTGTAAATCTCCTAATGCTCAAAACTACAAAGAGTCTAGGAGATAAGCCCCTAACTAATATGTTAAGGAAAGCAAGCTAAGAAAAAAAGAAATAGTCATCCATGAAATTAGCGACAAACTTCCTACTCCTTTTAAACCTGACAATCATTAGTCTCCCAACCTATACAGATCCCAACATGATTAAAGGGATGAGTACAAAAATAAATACTTAATCAAGCATAAAGAGTAAAAGATAAAAGATAAAGAAAAGGCGAGGCTCACTTATAATCGTCTCGAGAGCACCATATGTAAGCATCCAAACATCAAGTGTTTAGGTATATTTTTTTGGGTAGGATGGCCTTATTCAAATTTTTTAGGTTTAGGGTAAATTTGCTTTTGTGTCATCCTACTGAAAATATTAGATCATTTTTTCATAGTTGAAACTCTCTGGTATCTTTTTTCAATTGATTGATTCCCTTCATATCTTGATTCAGCTTTCAAATAACTTAGAATATTCTCGAGTTTTCTCTTGATGCTTGTATTTATTTTTTAATTGTCAGATGTGATTATTAAAATGGAGGCCCCATTTTAATATTAAGGAGGAATATCTTATTGTTCTGGTTTGGATCTCTCTTCCCAATTTGGATGTCCATTTCATTAATCATGAGTTTCTTTTTTAATTTGGGTGTGCTGTTCGGTCATCCTCCTCAAGTTGATATATTCTAATACCGACCATCTATTGGTGATTCTAGTCAAGTTGGATATAACTAAAAATTTCCAAAGGAAATTTGGCTAGGATCAATGAAATATGGATATTTGCAAAAGTGGATTTTGAGAATTTTCTATTTTTTTGTTCCCATTGCAAAATTCATGGTCATGGAGTTTGAATTGCTTTGTGGTTCACCCTCTTAAGAAACCCAAACCCATTCATAATAACTGGATCCAAATCTTAAGCCACCCTTGGTTAAACCACGAAAGTTGTTCCAATGGATAACTCTTTACACAGAGGGTCATTGCTTGATCCTCCCACTCCTTTGGACAATGTTTGCGGTTCTTAAGATCAACTTTTGGATGTGTCATGGTAATAAGGATGCATTATTTTGTAATGGGCCTATACATTTGAATCCCACTGATATTGGTAATAATATGGATAATAATATGTTTTTGAAACTTATGGATGATGATTTTATCTCAAATAATTCCATTCCTGCTTCTTTGCCACCTTTATTTGAAGAAAATGTGATCCTTGATGAGGGCTTGAATGGTGAGCAAACTAAGGATAAAGTTTCTAATCCTGATTGGGCACCTGCTTTAAATGGTTCTAATCCTTCTCTTGCTTCTTCATCTAATTTTGAACTGATTTCTAATCCAATACTTCAACATAATAATGATTTGGAAGAAGGTGAAGTGGCATGCAATGATGGTTTAAATGTGCAACCTTATTCCAAACATTCCCCTAAACAATCTCTATCGGAAGGTGATGTTGTCAATATGATTAATAAATTACAAATAGTTTTTAGAAAGAAAAATAAAACTCTAAAACTAAATTTCCTAACTTGAGGACTAGATCAGCTCTTGCAAAAATAAATGGTTTCTTTCTTAATTTGGAATGTGAGAGAGGATTGGTACCCTCATGTTAGAAATAGAATTAGAAATTTAGTTCGTCTCATAATGTTTCCTTTTGGCTATTTTGGAACCTTTTATTCTTCCTTATAACTTTTCTTTTGTTGAGAATGATTGGTTTTCTAATTTTTTTTGCTAACTTCGAGCAATAAAATTTGGATTTTGGAATAGTCCCTATGTTTGGTTTTGGATGATTTATCCCAAGTTGTGAATGTTAAGATTACTTATGATAATTGGTATTTTGGCTCATTTGTTTATGCTTTTGTAATAGAAATGGTAGGCGGCTTCTTTGGAAGGATCTTATTAGTTTTCTTCTTTGTTGATGCTCCTTGGTTTGTGGGTGGGGACTTTAATACTATCTCTTCTTCCTCTAAATGGGTTGGTGGTAATGAACTTATTTTTTGGAAGATTTTAATAACATGATCCTTGATATCTTATTCATATTGGCTTTTGTGGGTCTCAATTTACTTGGAATAATTATAGACTCAAAAAAGCTATTGGGTTCTTTTAATCATTTGTGGATTAATATTCTCCTAGTACTTGTGGAGCACTTAAGCGAACCCTTTGAGACCATTCTCCTTGCTTATCACTATGAATTTTATTGCTAGTAAATCCTCCTCCCTATCCCTTTTGCTTTCCAAAATATGTGGCTCATGGATGATAAATTTTTGGATGTTATTGCTACTAATGGGGTGAACCTCTTCATCACGATGATTCTATTTTGGGATGAGGAGATTGTGGTTCAAATTAAAAGGCTTAACAATGCCTTACTTGGTGGAATTAACATTATTTCAAGAACCTTTTGTCAATATCAAAGATATGGAGAATGAGGTTATAGTTTTGGAAGGCGTTGTTGTTAATGATCTTTCTAAAATTCATTTGTTGGCTCAAGCTAAAGATAGGTTAACATGTTTTCAAGACATGGAGGAGACCTATTAGAAGCAAAAAGCTTCTATGAAATGGATCTCTGATGGTGATCATAATACTAAATATTTTCATGCCATTGTTAAAAGAAAAGGCTATAAATCACATTCACGAAATGAAAATTAATGATGAGTTTGGTGTTGATAAAATGAGCTTATTGATTCTATTATTTCCTTTTATAAAGATCTTCTAAATAAAAATGTTTCTTATGATGATATTTCTTAACGTGAAGTTATTCCTAATCGTATTTCTGATTATGATAACATTATGCTTTCTTCCTTATCTTCTGAGTCTGAATTTGCTGACACTCTGTAGAGTATGAATAAAGACTCCATGGCCAGTCTTGATTGTTATACTACCCTCTTTTTCCAAAAATGTTGG
Organism: Cymbidium sinense; assembly: GCA_021442155.1. Lineage (NCBI taxonomy): Eukaryota > Viridiplantae > Streptophyta > Magnoliopsida > Asparagales > Orchidaceae > Cymbidium > Cymbidium sinense. The sequence goes on from JAKCPB010000379.1 coordinate 187,683, forward strand.
ATTATCATTAAGGAGGACTTAGCTAAAGCTATCCTTGATTTCAATAAGGGTAGTACCCTTCCTAAATATTTTGCTAGAACCTCCATTATTTTAATTCTAAAAAAAGACAATCCGTTTGAGTGATTTTAGGTGATTAGCCTTTACTCTTTTTTAATAAACTTATTTCTAAGATTTTGGCTAAAATATTGACTATCTTGCTTTATATAATTATCTCCCCAATCAAACAGTTTTGTTAAAGGAGATCCATTTACGATAATGTTTTTTTTAGACCAAGAGATGATCCAGACTTAACAATGTTCACGATGGAAACCTTTTTTAAACTTGACATTTCCAAAGCTTATGATAATATTGGTTGGGTTTTCTATATAAAATTTTGGCTTTATTTGGATTCTCCAATTTATTGCTTTAATTAAGAATGGGATTGAGAATTCTTGGTTTCTTTGCTCCTCAATGGTGAAGTGTATGGTTTCTTCTCTTCTTCTCTTGGGCTAAGGCAAAAGGACCCTCTCTCTCCTACCCTTTTCATTATGACTGTAGAATATCTTTTTAGATGTATTCAGCAGATGTTTAGTACAATGCCAAACATGTACTACAAAACTACTGGTGGTTTTCCTATTTCCCACTTTAGTTTTGTTGAAGGTTTCATTATATTTTGCAATGCCTATACTCTTTATATTAAAAAATTGTGTAAGTTCTTAACTATTTTTGGTAAGGAGAGTGGTTTGATTATTAATCTTGATAAAAGTTGTTTTATTACTATCTCTTCTATTTCCTTATCTAAGATCAATGCTATAAAAAACATTACAAGTTTTTCCCATCAAATTCTCCCTATCAAGTATCAGGGACTCCCTTATATAGAACAAAAGATCTTCTTTATTTGATGAAGTTATTCAAAAAATAAATAAGAAAACCTCCTCTTGGGAGTTCCATTTACTTTTCTTTGGAGCTAGACTTATCCTGATCAAAAGTACCCTTTGCTCTACCCTCTGTATCTATTATCTACTATTGTTCCTACACGTTCTATTATTAAAAAGATCAATAGACTCTTTAATAAATTTTTTTAGGGATCTAACTTTTCTATCAAAAGATTACATTAGGCTAGTTGGCACAACTGTTGTGGTCCTATTAATGAAGGTGGTTTGGGTTGCAAAACTTTAGAGGATTTTATTAACTATTTTTCTTATAAAATTGGTGGAATATTAGAAATAAACATAGTTATTGGTCAAAGTTTATGCATGCTAAATATTGTCGGCAAACATCCCCATTTGTGCTTTCAAATCTTGGATTCTCTTATGTGGAGAAGACTTTGTAGTATCAAATGGAATCAGAGAACTTAATTTCTTGGGGTGTCTAGTTCCTCTTTCTTTTGGAAAGACAATTCTAGTTCCCTGCTCAATACTCATTCCACTATGATGCTTAAGATTAATTAATTACTCATAATAAGTGGGATGTGGCTCAATCGAATATCCTTTTCCCTAATGTGATCATTGACAAAATCCTTAAAATTTATCCTTTCCTAATGAACCGACCAAGTTCTCTTCAATAATTCTTCTTCTGGAGATTTTGTTTTTAAGGATGTTTGGCATTTCATCATATTTAAATATCAAGAGTCCTTGATTTTTACTAAAATCTAGAATATTAGTGTCTCTACTTTGTTCTTAGTTTTAACTTGGCGCATTCTGAAGCATTATATCCCTATGGATGATACTCTTCTGAAAAAAGGTTTCCATCTCCCCTCTAAATGTCAATGTTTCTATCACATTGAAAGTGTGGATCATGTTATTGTGAATGGCCCTATTTATTTGCTAAAATGTGGAATTGGTATGATAATATTTTTAATACTTTCTATTTTAATGGTTCATTTTCTATTATGCAACTTCTTGAAGCATGTTTCTCCCATACTTCTAAGGCCCATGTTAAAATTGTTTTTGCTATTACTATTCTTTGGTGTATTTGGATGGATAGAAATGATGCTAAGCATTGTAATATTTCTATGAATTATCATCATGTTATTGCTAGAGCCAAATATAAAATTTTGTCTCTTTTCAAAGCTAATATTCTTACTCATTCTAGTTTCAAAGGGTGCAAGTATGTGGCCTTGAATTTTGGGATTATCCTTCTCCCAAGTAATGTCCAGAAAATATATACTAGATTAAACCTAATTATCACTACATTAAGGTTAACACTAATGTCTCAATTTTTAATGGTTATTTTGGCTGTGGTGGGATTTTGAGAGATCATAGTGTCAAGGTTATCTACTTTTCTTTAGAGCCTTGTTATGTGTTATTTGTTGAGCTCAAAGGCTTTCATCATGGCATTTCCATTTGTTTATAACAAGGTTTTCATAAGATCTGGTTTGAAGTTGATGCTCTCCTTCTTTTAGATTTACTCAAATCTTATGCTCATGGTAATACTGAAGTGTATTATTTACTTAATCATACTAGGAGGCTTCTTGCTAACCTAAATTTTCAAATTTCTCATATTTATAGAGCCAACTCTTGTCGACTTTCTTCCCAATTTGGGGCCAAGTCTTCTTCTTTGCAAATGTTTTCTAATGATGACATCCCTTTCCTTTTAAGAGGTCTTGTGAATCTTGATAAAACTGGTTTGCCTTATGTTAGAAGCTTTTAGCCTTTTTTTCTTTCTGTGGGGCTTTGGCTTTCCCCTTGTTATTATTTTGAATATTTATGGTTTTCTCTTTTGCTGGTTTGGTCTTGATTTTTTTTCTTCTCTTAAACCTACTTTTATTTTCCAGTTTGGTTTCTTCCCATTCTTTGGATGGGTTGGGGTTGTCTTTCCATTTATTGGATTTTTGCTATTATATTTATTTTCTAGTTTGTTTTCTCTCTCAACCTATAGAGGTGTTTACATCAGGTGGAGGCTATTGGGTTTTGCTTGTCTTCTAGTTGGTGTGGTTCTTTTTATTGGTTGGATCTCTCTCAATTTTTTTTATTTACTCTGGATTTTATGGTTGTTTTCTTGGTGTTTCACATGGGCTTTTTCTCTTTCTGAGTGTTTCTTATGCTATTTTTATGACCTTCCTGCTATGGTTGGCTGATCTGTCACCTTGTTGTTTGCTGATTAGGATGGTTTTTCTAGTTGCTTTCGGTTGTCCTTTCCCTCTTGGTTTTGCTCCTACTGCTAAGAGGAGTTATGTGACCATGAGGGCTCTTTGTATTTTGGTTGTAGCTTAGAGAACTATTTTCCTGCGGCTATCTATCCTTTATTTAGTGTTGTTCTAGATGAGTATAAGGTTGGATGCTTCTGGATTGTTATATCTTCTAAATATTCGGTGTGCCTTCTATTATACTGAGGTTCTATTTTTAATTTGTGTGATGAACTGGAAGATTGCGAACTACTGGTTGGATGTTTTTTGGACTTACCTGAAGATGACTCTGTTGGAGTTCTTGTTTGTGACTGTCTCTAGTTTTTGGGTTATTTATGATCCTAAAGACCTCTTACTTTTTCTATTTTTGGCTGCTATATCTAGATGTTTAAACTAGATTCTCTTGTCCTTAGATTTGCATTGGTGATTGCTATCTATGGCTTTCCCTTGGGATTTTTTTAATGTTTGTGACTGGATGACTCTTTCTATCTTCCATCCTGATGGTTCTAAGTCTATTGATTTGAATCCTTGTCTTGGTGGCTTCTGGGGTGGACTACCTTCTTTCTTAGATTGGGTGCTCTAGCTGGTTTGGTCAAAGAGTATTTACTTTGTTATAATTTTCTAATCTTTTAGTCATGGCTACTTTCTTTCCCATTCTTCTCTTCTAGTTTCTACCTCTTGGGATTTTCATTTTGGATTGTGGTTGAACCTCTTCCCTTTCCTTTTTTTGATGGTTGCCTTGGTTCCTAACATTCTTAATGTTAGTCTTACTATTCCTCGGATAGTATTGTTTACGGTTCTTTGCATGTTCGTTTAATGATTGACCTTATCAACTATGGTTCTCATTTTGCCTTTGTTTGGTCTCTGTTTAGTCTTTTTTACCATATTGTGAGGTTTGCTCCTAGCAACTGTGTTAGCAATTTTTGGTGGTGGCTTTGGTGTTGCTCCCTCTAGTCTAATGCTTTCACGATAGGTTACTTATCTACTTTCTTTGAGTTTAATATATCATTTGTTGGGTGTTTTGTGGTTATATTTACTGTTTGAAGTTTTATTCAAGTTTGTGCGATGATCGTCATTGGATAAGGTGCTAAAAGAGGTATGTTGGCAATGATAGCATTGATGTTTCCCACTCATTCTTTTGGCTGGTAGTACTATATGTAATTGTAACCCTTCACTTGAAGTTTGGATGCTTACATATGGTGCTACTCCTTAAGACGATTATAAGCGAGCACGAGCCATTTCTTCACCTTTTACTTCTT